>LPNX010753315.1:35256-213272 GCA_001517045.1 Pseudotsuga menziesii
TATAATAATCAACCCATAGTTAGCTACCTTAGACATTAATTAATCAATTTTTGTCTTATTTTCCTAGTTTCCAATATTCCACTCTATGCAAGCTGTCTTCCACATGTCCTAGAACTCAAAATTGCTAAAACTGAGTCATGGGGCACTTGGGAAACCTCATGTAATCCATATTTATCATATCTTCTTTATTCCAGATCATCCCTAGCGCATATCGGCTTTTTTTGCTAAGTTGTCTGCTTTATTGAGATTTATGGCAAAAGGGAAAGTAAGACTAGGTGTAGTTGACTTGTTTTTTTCCCTCATAATCCTCCATTCTATGAGTTGTCTTTCCATCACTTATTAGCTTTCCTACTTTACTTTTCCAATTCATGAGCCTCTAGGTAGATTTGGAAACTGCTTTATGCACCTATGGGGGATTTGACTAGATTTAGTAAGCCTACTTTTTTACTATTTCAACTGGAATCCTTATGCATTTGAATATCTCATGTAATTATATATTGCAGCAGCATATGACTTCATAAGGTTGGCTATTGTACACTTATTCAATGCAAATTAGTGTTATGCTCCAATTTCAATCTCCTTTGTGTGTAAATTTGCATGTTTGATTAGCAATTTTGTGAGTGCAATTGTTCTATCAGTTGGGTTCAATTTCCACAATGTGTAGGGAATCCTTAGCTTCCTACATGTGATATGTGGCCACCACATTGAGGAGGGGCACACTAGGGATGGATCTTGAGGACCATTCCATACTATAAGGAAAAATATAGGGCCTTAAGTTGTCATGGTCCTTATGTAGGGCCCTAGACATAATCACTTTACCTTACAAGTGAGATATGGTGGCTATTTAAATATGTGTAACATTGATAAGGATGATTATTGTGGCCTATTGCATGTCCTACAAACTAAATTTATGGTCTTATGCCATATTAATTTTCTATGTGGCTGATGGTCCATGCATGTTAACCTAGACTACCACATAAGAACTATGTATGGAAATTTAAGCCTACATGTAGCAATGTGGCTCATGAGTGATGTGTCATAATACCTTGAGACAACACATAATCTCTATAAAGGGAATATCATTTCAAATACAAGTGGGATATGTTTGTATTTTGAGATTTATAACATCGATAATCAATATCTTGGCCCACACCATGGTATAGGGTTTAAATTTATGGCGTAAGTTCACACCATTTTCTTACAAGGTCATGGACCATCACAATTCCCTTGACCATCACATAGCATGAAGACATGGTCATCATTTTGAAAACTTGTGCATAGGGTATGGTTCTTGATGCATGACTTAAACTATAGTCAAAACTATGGTCTTAGGCTGTAACATTTGCTCCATACGCAGGGACCCAAATTCCCACCATAATCCCTCCACAGGGAATGTTTGGCATGTAAGTTGGATATGGTAATGGCCATTTTGAGGTTTAGAATAACATGGATGGTTAGAAATGATACCAAATTAAAGGTTTAATGAGCCATAATTTGTGGGGTCCTTAACCACTGTTACAGCTGATTTTACCACACATGGTTGATCACACTTTTATGGCCTTCCATGTGCCTTTGCAAACTCTTTGGACCCCATGGACTATTTCTGTACCTTTGATGTTTCCAAGATCATCCCTAAAAACACTCATTATTTGTTGTATGTGACTTTTAATCCCTTTCTCGCATGTATACGTGGATATTACCCCTAAACCCGCATACATAGGGATGTGTGCAAAAGGCCAAATATTTTTGGAGTTTTCCTTGATTTGGATCCGAGTCACTTGTCTCTTAGCCTTCCATATGCCTTGAGATCGCTCAGATTTGACCTTCCATTACCCCATTGAAAAACTATATAAGGAACCCTTTGGATAAATTGAAGGGGGAGAATTTAAGAGCAATAAAACTATAGTCCATTGTTGTCGTAGCTTGCTTATACTTGAGTCTGCATCCCTTTGTCCCTTTGAGCACTTTGTGTTCTTCCCAAGATTTCCTGTGCTTGTGAGCTTGCTATCGAGAGATGGAGGATTGAAGTGGTGGATTCCCAGGTAGAGGACTCATTTTCTTTGATTCGTAGACTTGCCGATAGAGGTTGTCACTTATGTAATCTTTGATTTACTTAATAGAAATATATTTTCCTGTCCAATGATGTGCATTTAAATGAATATTAAATCCATGGATGTGTTTAATTTTTTATGTATCATTGATTATATATGCTAGAGTAGGCCTAATACTATATTATATAGCATGCTTGCCTTGTTTATTGTTGTTGAGAGTGAATTGCTAACGCAAGCAGGATTGGAGAAATCTCAATGGGGATCTACTACAACTTTCTAGAATAAGGTATGTTTCGAGATCCTTTAGTGTTAGATGTTGTATTTCTCTTGTATATTGGGAAGGGAGTGATTTCTACAGTTTCTTTGTCTGTTGTGGTACACCCCAAGCCATAGGAAGTTTTCTCCATAACAGAATTGGTGACCATACTGGGGACGTTCCTTGTTTTTCTTTGGGGTTTAGGGGCATAATGTGCTTAATATTATTGACTTACTCTATGTTTCTCCCTGTTTCTGTGTCACATTTTATAGTATGTTCATCCATTTACACTCCCCTTTATTGGTTTGAACCTTGGCTTGATTTTTACCACTGTCTTCTCTATATATGCAGGTTTTTGGCCAAAATTCACGTACATACATATATTTTTGTCCAAAAGTCATGTATACATGCAGGTTTTTGCCCAAAATCCGCATATACATGCAGCTTTTCGGCCAAAAGTCATGTACATACGCAGTTGTTCTTTAAACAGTCGCGTACATCCTCTTTTTTGGTGAGTTTAATGTTGACTAGGAAGTTGTTGGGTGGGTTGTGAATGTGGTTGGGTCTTCCTGGGTTCTTATGGTGTCTATTGACTGCTTCTTTTGTGACCATAGACCACTTTTTCATTGATTTTGTCTTTGAATTACTTTTAGTCATTTATCCTTTTTGTTTTTCCATTAGTTCATTACTCTTTTTTGTCTTGATGTCTTGTTGGGATTGTGTTTTAAACTTTCTGCAGAAACTAAGAGTTTTAGATGACTTTTATTTGCATTTTTCATTCTTTTATATTGAAAAACACAAGGTAGTTTATTTTTTTCCATATGGATTTGAGGAAGTACTTGAATTGGATTGCTTGGATGAGAGTCGTGTTTAGGATTTCATATAGGAAGGATTGCATTAGCATTCAGAAAGGAATAAGTTTACATGCATCTCATGTAGTAGCATACCCTGTTTTTCATTTGACAAAGATTGCACTTAACATTGTTTGTTATGGTGTGCATATATTTTTCACTGCTGAGTCTTCATATCACTAGTTGCATGACCATTTCCTTTTGAGTAATCACAACCATTAAAATCAATGCATAATTTAAAATGAACTACACATTTTTCTTTGATAGGGTTCACAAAAAATATTAGGATTTAGAGTCTTGGAATAGTTCATTGTGAGTCAATTCCCCAAGACTACTAAACACAAACAAGTAGGTGTCTGTCCAGGTGAGATAGTGAAATCCTCTATATAATTAGTGTTTCTCAGGATCCTCCTCTTAAAAGGGAGTTAAGCATGAGGCAGTGTGATAAATTATGATTGGGATGACCCCTGATTGTGATTGATTAGCACCGAATATATTTCCAGGATTATATTCGTATATGGGGGCTCTTTCGAGAGTTTCAATCTTTTCTGCCCTACCCATACGGTCGATCCCTCCTGCGACTATCCACCTGAGCATTGGTTATATTGGGGTGACCTTAGTTTCCTTACCTAGGTATCACAGGGGGTATTTGCAGAGGTTATTCTGTAGGTGTCCTAGCCAGGTAGGGGTCATACAACACAATCGCTTTATATGTTGAAGTTGAGGGCCACTATAATTGGTTACATACCTTCGCTTGTAGTGTATGGGAGTTTCAAGTCTCTCCTAGGTGTTACAGAGAGAAATTCCTATGGATTGGGGTACTACAATAGATAGCTTGACTCCAGAAATCAATCCTTTCCTATATGCAAGAGAAACCAAACATCTAACACTAAAGGATCTCGATTCGTACCTTATTCCAAATGGTTGATGTAGATCCCCATTGAGATTTTCCACTCCAGCTTGTATTGATAAATTGCTTCCTCAACATTCAACAAACAAGACAAGCATGCTATATATAATTTTGTTAGACCTACTCTAGAATATATAATCAATAACATATAAGCATTTAAAAGCATCCATGGATCAAATAATCATTTAAATACACATTATTGGGCAGGAAAATATATTTCTATTGATATAAAACAGAGATTACAATAGTGACAACCTTTATCAGCATGTCTGCAAATCGAAGAAACTGAGTCCCCCACTTGGGCCTCCACCACTTCAATCCTCCATCTCTCAATAGAAATCTCACAAGCAAAAGGCAAGCTTGGGAAGAACACAAAGTGCTCCAAGGGACAAAGCGATGAAGACTCAAGTATAAGCTCCAGCAATAATGGACTATAGTTTTATTGCTCTTCAATTCCTCTTTTTTCAATGTATCCAAAGGGTTCCTTATATAGCTATTCAATGGGGTAATGGTAGGTCGAATCTCAAGGCATATGGAAGGTCAAGAGACAAGCAACTTGGATCCACATAAAGGAAAACTCCAAAATCATTTGGCCTTTTGCACACATCCTGATGTACGTGGTTTTAAGTGTCAAACCCACGTATATACGTGAGAAAGGGATTAAAATCCGTGTATGGAAATTATTGCATGTTTTTAGGGATGATCTTGGAAACATCAAAGGTACAAAAATGGTCCATGGGGTCTAAGGAGTTTGCAGAGGGACAAGGAAGGCCATAAAAGTGTGATTCACCATGTGTGGTAAAATCAGTTGTAACACTAGGAGAGACATACCTACTGCATTCGGGAGCTCACATATCCTCCCCTTGGTTTGCTTGTATTTTGGTTGTATATTTTCTTAGGAGTGTGCTCTTTGTGCGTTAGTTACCCTTTGGGATCATGGTTACTTGAGTATATTTATGCTCTCTTGATTTTGAGTCCTTTTATTTTTGGCTTACCTGGTATCCTATCACCCATCCTTGGTCCTAGGATGGACCCTGGTGTCAGACTTGGGGGCATCACAGCCCCTTACCGTGCTCATAGATTTGGGAGTGGTCACATTCCGCCCTCTACTCCATTTTTGGAGGATGTTGACTCCCTTCTCTTGGTATTTATGCCGGTGGTCACCCTCACGGGGGTGGTAGTGGATGCATGAGCATTGGGTCTACACCTTGCCTTCCTTTTTATGTCCCATCGTTCACAACATTGTTTCCTTTGGGTGCAGTTGTCATGATCATTCCTCCCTATATCCTATAGTTTGTATTCTTTATTAACTATTTTGGGTTGTTTTGGACTAATATGGTTGTCATGTAGGGTCCAGTTTTTGTACACTCTCTCTGAGGGTTCGACATGTTCATTCATATCACAGGTATCATGTCTAAACTGACATATAGGTTAGGATTTCACATCTTCTTGCATTTTGCATGGACTTATGATCATTTCATTTTAACCTTAGGTATGAACCCATTCCATGGTATCACGAAACCTTCATGTTGTTGTTAAAAGTGGTACTATGTGAATGGCAGAGCTTTCCTATATATGGGTACTGTAGTTAGATCCTGTATTGCATTTGGTGTCCATGCTGACATTTCTACTCTAAGGTGTGGGAGTCCTTTGTATAGTACCACCATGAATTTGAGCAAGAGCTTCATATTCCTCTTGACCTTTATGTTGGCCTTTTCCCCGGGACTCCCTTGTATATGTCAAGTTGTAATTGCATTATCATGAGTTTTGCTTGCCTTTTTGAACCTTATGCCGGCTTCCCTGACTTTGATTATCAACCATATAGCCCGAGCTTGTCTCATGTCTAGCCAAGCAGAGCCTTTTTATATCCCTTTTGCAGCTTGATTCCCCATTTTTTACTGAGAGGGAACTTCCCCCAGTGTGTCGTTATCCTGCACATGTTTCCTTGCATTGAGCATAAGTATGTTCCACTTCTTGGAACTAGTTTGTTTTCCCTATGACACTCGTCTCCTCCTAGATTTGTAACTAAAAATAAATTTTATTCCTTTTCAATATTTTCAAAATATCTGAAAAAGTCAAACAAAAAAAAAACCAAAAAACCAGACAGGAAAAGATGTTATCTTTGGCAGCAGTTGAGTCGTGTCTCCTTCGAACAAAGCATTGTATATCACATTGTTTGGTTGGATCAGTAGTTTGAATTTAGGAGTTGTACTCGTATCTCTGAGTTTATCTTCACCGACTCGTTAAGCTTCCAGTCCCTATGGAGCCTCTATCGATGCCTCATGTGTCGCGGAGATGTCCCAGTTTTTCATATCGAGTCTATGCTACCTACATTTAGTCACCATTCACCTTTATGCTCTTATTCGAAGGAAGTTGAAACTTCAGTTGGCCATTCCTTAGTTGTCTTGACTTTGCATGTCATCCATTCTCGGTACTATTACTGGTTCATGTACATCTTGCTCGAGTCCTTCCACATTATATAGCATTATTGAGTACCTCATGTTGGTTGATGGGGGGATGCCTTAATGCCCTCCTTCCAACAGATTCCATCCCATTGACTTTAGATCATTTATTCTGGGATAGGAGTCTAGAGTCATTTGAGTGCCTTGAGACTTACAGTCATCAGTGGTAGGTTCTCTCACCTTCGACAATTTTGGGAATACATCAGTGTCCCCTGATTGATGGATTCTTATAAGTGTTTGACCTCAACACATTTATTCTCACTTGTTAGATTGCACTCTAGTACCTTGATTCCCATTTTCATTATCGGTGGGTGATCTCGTGTTTATTAATGGTACACATCAATGACCGGTAATCAGACAATGGAATACTATGTTCGACCTTGACACCTCTATTCACATAGTAGGACATGTACCCGTGTCAATTTGTGTAGAAGACTTTCCAGATTGGTGGCATTTCATATATGCTTCCTTCTTGATCATGCCAGTGTTCATGAGATTTCAGCTCTCGTGACTTGATTCCAGTGTATGTCAGATATATTCAGCCATTATGGAGATCTTGATCCATGGTATATCTTCAGCTTTCATGGAGATATTGGTCCTTTGTATATCTTCGGTTAGTTTTTAATCATTCAATCTAGCATTATGTTAGGATCTTTAACTGAGAGAACAACAAGTACAGCAATCAAACACAAGAGACAATGAACATAGTGTTTTTCCTCAAGGTAACCATAAATGGAGAAAAGCCTGCAACTTCCTCAAAGATAGAATCAACACCAAAAGTAAAACCCCCAAAATAGTAAGATGATATCTTGATAGCAGTAACCTCTTTCTTCTTTTCCCCAGTGTCTTTCTCTTCCTCAGCTATGTGCTACAACTGAGTGTTGATGAGTGTGTGATAAATCGAGAGGTCACATCTCTATTTATACTAATTCCTGACATGACTAAAACCCTACTAGGGTAGACCTCTCTAGGAGAGTCTAATAACCCTAGTGCCCCAAAACTGCGGGGAATTTAACCCTTAGACAATAGGAGGGTTACCCTTAATGACTTGACATGACTTGTTTACATTATATATCCTCCGGATCTGAACATCGAGGAATGACATGACACAAGTACATCCTGGAATAAACATCGGGTTACAATAGATAAGAAATACAAGTGAATACATTCCAAAGTTACAATTACATCAACACTCCCTCTTAACTAGGAAGGTATTCTCTCGACACAATTTTCATCACTGGTCTTCTTCTCTGGATCTTCTCGTCATCTACATCTTCAAGTCATCTTCATCTTCAAGTCATTTTCATCTTCATGTCATCTTCATTTCTAGATCTGGATCATGTAACACCCTGGTTTTGACCCCGATGCATTAATATACATGATATATATATACATTGTGAATAATCATGGTGCGGAGATAAAGGCCAAGGCCCACCATCGATTTGGTTATGTTATGTTTGGATTGTAATTGTCACCGATGGTATATCGGGATACACGACACATATTAAATTGTGGCATCATGTAAATATGTATTTTAATTAAATGAACCCAACTAGCTATGTTCACTCCAACCAAATTGAGAAGGGGCATGATTTCCTAAGGTTAAGGGTGGGAATGTTAAACCTTGAACCTAAGGGGGGAAAGCCATGTGTCACCACCTTGTTTGACTGCTCGCCTTCCCTTGTCTCATTAAATCACCATTTTAATGTTGTGTTGTTGGTTAGGGCAGTTAATGCTGGCAGTGGAGTGTGGCAGGACTGCCATGCCTTGCCCACATGCACACTCCACCAGGATGACCCTCACATTGGTGGGGAAAACCACTACACCATGATCCCACTCTCTCCACGACTGCACTCTCTCCAGCGCCAATGGTTCAGTTTTCTTACTTGGGCTGAGATAAAAGGATCCACGATCCATTGCATGGGGGTTGGTTCTTCCTTCTCTCACACTGATTTCTGGTCTGTGGATATGTTTTTCCTTCCGTTCACGTAGAGAATCGATTTTCCCTGGGTATTATCGCACTGTGCATTGTTTTGTCCTTCATGGTGGATCGTGTGTTGTAGATTGTTGTGGTTTCCTCACTGATCATTGGTTGTAGTCTCCTCCACATATTGTTGACTGTGTTCTTCCTTTACAAAGTAGTATCTTCTATAGATTGCAGTGGTTCTCTCCTATGGTTCATTGGCTATTATTTACCCACTTTTGTTGGCTGAGTTTCCTTTGTGATTGTTGGGGTTCGAACCTTGAAGGTCCTTAATTTTGGCAACTCCATGGTTTTGGTGCGAAGCTTGTAAGCGGAGTTGCAGCACAAAATAGTCTTAGGGGCTTCAGGGCTGGGTCGAATCCCCTCTTTTTGTAAATGACCCATGGTTAGTACCCATGGTTTGGTCCCATAGTTTAAGCCCATGGTATTGTAATAGTGCACTTTTATAAATAGGCACTTATGTAAAGGAGTCAAGTAGGTTTTTGATGTATGATGATTTGATGCGAAGAATTTAAGACCTATTTTTGGGTTTAAGGTTAAGTCCCAGCTGAGTGCGTGGACGACCTCTGCAGCTGAGTGCACAGAGGGTTTTGTAAGAAAGGTTCTGCAGCTAAGTGCGCAGAAGATCTGGAGCTAAGTGTGCAGATCAGAACTCTGGTTTTGTAAAGTGTTGAATATAAACGTAGTTCTGTGGACGTAGCCCCTACACTGGGGGTGAACCACGTATATCTTGTGTTGTGGTGGTTCTTGTTATTTGTTTCTGTTATGTTTTATGCATTTGATAAGTAGATGAATGATAAAGTAAGATAAACTATTAATTACTAACTTCGCTGTGAATTCCCAGTTAAGGGTTAAGCAAGAAACTGTCTTTTATCTAAACTGTGAAGCTATTTAAGTGAATGTCGAAGCTCTGTATTGTATAATTATTCTAGTTAAGGCTAAAGGTACAGTAATATCCCTCTTTTACCTACAGAAACCTGATTCTGCGGCACCCCATAGCTATTTCGGGTGAGACTGCAACCTGTTTGCATGTTGTTGCTGAAAGGGCCAACACTTTGGGTCTGTTTGTTGGTGTGAAGATAAAAGGATAAGAACCCGGGTCTGCCCTAAGTGCCAACAGTGATTTGGGTTTCTATAGATTGCTGTGAAATTGTTTTGTCCACGATAGGGCCAAGAATGATTTAGAGACTTATTTTCCTCTATCAAAGCTTTAATTGCGGGTTTGGTGCAAGCACAAAGTGATTGGTATTTGGACTGCATTGGATTGGTGGTGAGGGCCTGATGTGCTTGACAAACTTGGTGTGTTTGGGAACCACATAAATATAACTAGATGGCTGGTTTTCTTCTCCACAACCCCTGAATAGCACTGGAAGGGAGGTGAGGGTCTGAGGGACTGTGTTGTAGAGAAAGGACTGATTTCCTTGTGTTGGTTGTGTGTGGGTGTCCTAGAAGCCAGGATGGTTCTGGTGTAGGTGTCTGTAGCTCTTTAAATGAGCTCACCAGTTTAGCATTTAGCCCTTCCTATCTCTTGTATGGCCTGATAAACCCAACGTTGTTGGCTTGGCTGATTTGAGGTTTTCATAATAAACCCAACTATGTTGGCTTGGCTGAACTATGTACCTTTGTGGTGTTGTTATCCTTGGCTATGTGTAATCCTTTTAGTTCCTTATTCCTTAGGGAATCATTCCTGGCTCGGGCATGGCACCGTTACTGAGAGATTAAGGAACATGTGGGCCTATGGTTGCGTGGAACATTGCAGTGACGTAGCCGGTTGCAGGACAAGTTCTCATTAAGATAAGTATTCTTGACTAATCTGTTTTGCAATCGTATTTATTGCTGATGAATAATGATGATGTACATGTTGAATGCTGAATTGTATATGAATGCATGTTGTTTTTCTTCTGCTATGTATATGAATGATTAGTGCATCATAGGATGTTTTATGTTTTAATTAATCTCATTATAGCATTATATGTATGTATGTTCATGTTCATGGGGCTAGATTCCTGGATGATCAATGTATGGCAACGTCCTCTTCCCTGACCGGAGGGTTGGGGACATTACAGTGTGGTATCAGAGCTCTGGTTGCAGCATGGGCCTGAATGGGCCGTGAAGATGTAGTGAAAGAGATTATGTTGCAGTATTTGGGCCTTAGAGGGCCATGAAAGAACAGTTAACAGTGGAAGGTTTATTACTATCTAGAAGAAACCAGGAGAAAATGGGTGATGATGAGAAAATTCACAAAAATTCTCTAAGTGCCAGAATTGTCGGCTCATCGAAAAACTTAGTGACAAGTTCTTCAGATGCAGTGGGGCCCTTAGTGGGAAGGCCACCCGACGGATGGTAATCATAAGTAAATTGAGGAAAGGTTGTGTTCATCGGCCTTCATCACATAGGAGGACTAAGTGAGAAGGTCCTTCGACATCGCGGAAGTGTTATTCTGGAGCTCACTTGTTGCATGGAGAAATTTCAAAATTTTACGAAGCAATGGAATCATCGACGATCGGTAATGATTAGTTGATTGCATCGTTGATGCCTAGATGATCCAGTTGTCGATGTGGTGAAAAGGTTGGTGACTACATTGAAAGAGGATAGAAGATATTGTGCCACCATTGCGGCTGTCTAAACAACTACTCTCCTGATGGTTAGAGCCTCCGACCGTCGATGCCGTAGAGGATAGTTTCTCTGATGGTTGATGCAGAAAAAGACAAGGTGGGAAATTTTCAAAAATTTCTCTAAACAAGATCATTGGCCATAGAAAAATGTTAGTTGTACTGGTCATCGATGAAGATCAGAAGGAGTTATTGGTTCGCGTGCCCACCATTGTGGAAGTTTAGAGCACTAAGCTTCCGACGGTTACAAGTTTCGACTGTCGATGCCGATTCAGTTGCGCTTCAGATCGCTAATCAGAAATCATTAGGGGAACATGGAGCCAATGGATTCGGTAGAAGATAAATGAAGCTTTCACCGACAGATAGTTAAATGGATCGGTGGAGAGTAAGAGATGGTTGAGCCGATGAAGCAGTGGAAAAGAAGACTAAAAAGAAAAATTTTGAAATTTTTTCTAAGTCGTAGAATCATCGGTCATCGGCGATGGTTAGTTGATCACATTGTTGATGCTTAGATGATTCAGTTTCCGATGTGCTACGTCGGATAAAGTTAGTTGATCAAACATCTGCCATTGTGGCTGATGAGTATACTATTCCTCCGATGGACAGTTGTTACGACCATCGATAGGCCCATGGCTGCAGGAGACATAGAAAGATCTCGGGATGCTGTTGCGAAAATCGAAAGGACTAACTGCCTGATGCCTAGTGCACCCGGATGCCAATGCAGTGGATTAGTTGGTTTCCCCATCAATAAAGTTCAAAATTTTAGACCATTATCGACTTGATATAGCGGATGAAGTTAGTCAAGTGGATCTCCGATAAAACTCAGAATAGTAGACCAATGCAGGCTGATACGATGGAAGGAAATATACGAGCAACCCACCAATATAGCAGAGAAAATTAGAGGTTTCAACTGCTGAAACACCGAAAGGTTAGTAAGGAGAAGACCCGATGAGTAGTCATTGACAACGTCAATGTAGATCGGAAGTTTAGTTGGTTTTCCCGTCGAAACCCCGGAGAGTTAGCAAGGAAGAGACCCGATTAGAGGAAAATTTTGAATATTTGGTTTGAGTATAAAGTCATCAGAAAATTATTAAGGATCAGGCCATAGATTGGAAGGAATCAAAGGATTGTAAATCTGACATTGCGGCAGTCCAAAGCACTATCCACTCGATGGATAGTAGGTCCGATAGCCGATACGTGTCTGCGGAAACCGTAGTAAGATCACTTTCCGTTGTTACAGCTACCCAAGGGACTGCGCACCCAAAAAATAACGCGTTTGACCTCTGATACTGTGGAAAACCTTAGCTGATGAAGCCGCCGATGGATAGACCTTGGCATCACCATTACCATTTTGGAGGATTAGATCACTATGGGCCGACACACTGAAAAGAAATAAGCAAACAGACCACCAATGAACTAGATGTTTTGACCACTGAAGTGTCAGAAAGATAGTTCGGAGGAGGTCCGATTGGGCCAAAGGAGATTTGGGTTTTTTGAGGGAACTTCTCAGCATTTTTTCAAGCAATTTTCAATTGTATTTCAGTAGGATTTCAGCAGATTATCAGTGGTCATGGGGTAGAAAAGGAAGAGGGAAAAAGTTTGTGTTTTAAGCAAAATTGTTGTTTTATGAATTTCCAAAATAGGAAGGTAAGTAGTTTTGAATTATATTAATGGAATGCATCTAATAGTTTGCTACTAACACATTTGCAGAATTATAGACACCTCCAAGAGTAGTACTCCAAAAAGAATAGTGTGGTAAAGCAAGAGGTAATTCAGTCATGAGAACCCATGATGGATATGATGCTCAGGATTCTTACGAGCATGTAGGAGATGCCATGGGAGAAAATTTCCGTAATGGAAATGATGACATACAGTATAATGGAAGGAGATTCCAGGAGACACCATCCAAGGTTGCATCCACTATGAGAAGCTTGATTAAGGCCCAGGAAGAGTAGCATAAGTTGAATGCTGCCATGTTGCAAAGTTTGACAGACTTGCAGAGAAAGATAGATTCTGGAGGAGGTACATCAAGACCAGAAGGAAGTAAGAGTAGCAATAGGAGGAGGAGAAGAAATTCCAGTGGTTCATTTGACTCTAAATAATCTAGTGGAGATACAAGTTCATCTTCTTGTAAAAGGAAAAGAAGAAGGCACCATAGGGATCACTCTCGGGATGAATTTAAGAAAGCTAAACCTCCTACATTTGATGGTGAGATAAATATTGGACAAGAGGCTGAAGCTTGGCTTCTTGGGATAAAGAAGTACTTTCAAGTGCAAGATTATTCAGGAAACATGAAGGCAAGAGTTTCCATATTGAATATAAATGGAAGAGCATCCATTTGGTGGGAACACTTCAAGCAATTAAAGAAGATCAGTGAAAGGAAACTGAAGTGGAAGCAGTTTAAGAAGTATTTCAAGTTACCTCTCTGACAGGTATTATTATGACAAGATTAAGGAGTTCCATGAGCTGAGATTGGGATAGCAAACCATAGATGAATATGCAAATAAGTTTTTGGAGTTGTTGAGGTATGTCCAGTACATCAGAGATGAAAAAGTGAAGGTCTAGCAGTTTATGAGTGGATTGCCTCAAGCTTATAGTGATAGAATTGAGTTTTATGAACCTAAAACTATTGAAGAAGCAATAAGGAAGGCTAAGTATTGATATGAGCAAAGAAAAGGTAAACCTGATTACCATAAGGCATGGAAGGACAAGAAAATGAAAAATTTGATCAAAGAAAGAAAGGTTTCAAACCTTCTAGATTCAGGAATCAACAGAGTAGCCATCCCAAGATGTGAGTAATCTAGTTGGAGTGACAGGTGGAAAGCCTAAAGAGCCACCACAGAATAAAGGTCCACTCAAATATTGGAAATGTGAAGGACCCCACTTGTGCAGATATTTTCCACTTGAGAATGGAAGTGCAAGGCTAGCTTATAACATTCAAGAAGCAGAAACAATGGGTAAGCTAGCAACAACGGTCCCTAGAATTTATGCAGCACTCGAGGACTGCCAGGAATATCACCAGTCAACTATGGTTGAAGTTGTAGGTAATATTGTTGAACAATCTATTTCTATTTTTATTGACCCTAGTTCTACTCACAGTTACATTACTCCTAGA
Source organism: Pseudotsuga menziesii (assembly GCA_001517045.1). Lineage (NCBI taxonomy): Eukaryota > Viridiplantae > Streptophyta > Pinopsida > Pinales > Pinaceae > Pseudotsuga > Pseudotsuga menziesii. Next base: position 49,498 of record LPNX010753315.1, read on the forward strand.
GAAGTGGAGATTTGTGATTTTAAGAAGGTAAAGCATAGAAAATATTGGTTAGTTCAGGTAGCCACTGGGACTAAGAGAAAGGTCAGTGAAATAGTGGAGAAATGTCCATTGGTTATGAATGGATTGATCACTTGTGTAGATATGAATGTTCTACCGCTTGGCTCCTATGATGTCATCATTGGAATGGATTGGTTAGAAGCTCACAGAGTAAATCTTAACTGTTACAACAAGACTTTTGAATGCATAGATGAAGAAGGAAACCCAGTAGTTGTAAAAGGTATTCCCGAGGAAATTTCAGTATCACAGGTTTCAGCAATGCAGTTGAAGAATTTTTGTAGGAAAGGTTGCCAATTGTATGCAACTCATATTCTGGAACCAACAAGAGATAAAACTCCTAGATTGGAGGACTACCAGGTGTTACAAGAATTCAAGGATGAGTTTCCTGATGAGATTCCAAGGCTTCCTCCAAAAAGGGACATTGATTTCACCATTGAACTTGTTCCAAGAGTGGCACCAATGTCCAAGACACCCTACAGGATGAGTACACTGGAGATGCTAGAATTGAAGATGCAACTGCAAGAGTTGTTGAAAAAGAAGTATATATGGCTGAGTGTGTCTCCTTGGGGAGCACCGGTTCTATTTGTAAAGAAGAAAGATGGTACACTCAGGTTATGTATTGATTATAGACAGTTGAATAAGGTCGCTGTGAATAATAAATATCCTTTTCCTAGGATTGATGACCTCTTTGATCAAATGAGAGGGGCAAAGGTATTTTCCAATATTGAATTGAGGTCTGGTTACCATCAGGTGAGAATCAAGGACAAAGACATTCATAAGATAGCCTTCAGGACAAGGTATGGGAATTATGATTTTGTAGTGGAACCATTTGGTCTCACCAATGCACCAGCTACATTTATGTGCCTTATGAACAGTGTCTTCAGTAAGTATTTGGACAAGTTTTCCCTTGTTTTCCTTGATGACATTCTTGTCTATTCTAAGAATGAGGAAGAACATGAAGAGCGTTTGAGATTAACATTGCAATTGATCAACGAGCATCAGTTGTATGGAAAATTGAGCAAGAGTGACTTCTACAGAGATAGAATTCAATATTTGGGTCACATTATCTCAGAGGAGGGTATATTTGTGGACCCTAAAAAGATTGAAGCCATTATGAATTGGCCTACTCCAAGAAATGTGACAAATGTAATATCTTTTATGGGACTTGCAAGATACTACAGGAGATTCATTAAGGGATTTTCCAAGGTTGCACATGCCATCACTTCCTTACAAAAGAAGGGGATAAAGTTCGAATGGACTTCGAAGTGTGAAGAAAGCTTCTAGTGATTGAAGAATCTTCTCACCAATGCACCAGTATTGAAAGTTGTAGATCCAGAGAAAGATTTGGTGGTATGTACTGATGCATGCAGACAAGGGCTGGGAGGAGTCTTATGCAAGATAACCACGTGATATGTTATGAGTCAAGAAATATGAAGGAGCATGAGAAGAACTATGCCACTTGCGATCTCGAGCTTGCAGCCATAGTACATGCTCTCAAGATGTGGAGGCATTACTTGATGGGTAGAATATTTGAACTCAGAACATATCACTGTGCACTGAAGTATTTGTTTGATCAGCCTACTCTGAATCCTAGGCAAGTGAGCTGGATGGAATTTTTATGTGAGTTTGATTTAAAAATCAAGCACATAAAAGGAAAGGAGAATAAGGTAGTTGATGCACTCAGTAGGAAGGTATAGGAAATGCATGTGGCATCTCTTAGTATTTGGCAATCATATTTGAGGCAGCATATTGTTAATCATGTTGCCGTAGATGAATTTTATGAGCAGGTAAAAGACAAATTGCAGCAACAAGGTCTTGAGAAGAGGTATGAGGGATATAAATTTGAAGAAGATGGACTTCTTACTTATAAAGGTAGAATTTATATTCCAAATTTAGCAGATTTGAGGAGAGTTTTTCTGGATGAAATCCATCAAGCTCCGTATTCTGGTCACCCAGGATACCAAAAGACAATTGCTACAGCTAGAAAGTAGTACTTTTGGCCAGGAATGAAAAAGGACATGGCTAAATATATTTCACCATGCATGAAATGTCAACAGGTAAAGGTTGAGCATCAACATCCAGTAGGTTTGTTGCAGCCTTTGCCAGTTCTAGAATGGAAATGGGAAGTTATTTCCATGGATTTTATTACAGGATTGCTGATGACTTGGAGACAACATGATTCCATCATGGTTGTATTATACAAGTTGACAAAGGCAACACATTTTATACCGGTAAAGTCTACACATAAGAATGATGACATTGCAAAGATCTTCATGAAGGAGATTTTCAAATTGCATGGATTACCGAAGGTAATAATCTCTGACAGAGATATCAAGTTCACTTCCATTTTTTGGAAGGGATTGTTTGCGGACTTGGGTACAAAGCTAAACTTCAGCACTTCATACCATCCTCAGACAGATGGATAGACAGAAATAGTTAATCAGGTGCTTGAAGATATGCTTCGCATGTATGTGATGGACAAACCAACCAAGTGGGAAGATTACTTACACTTGGTAGAGTTTTCTTAACACAATGGATAGCAAGCATCCTTGGGGATGAGTCCATATGAGGATTTCTATGGAAGAAGGTGTAGGACACTAGTGACTTGGGATAACCTAGTGAACAAGGTTGTGCTTGGGCCAGAATTGCTCAAGGAAATGAAGCAAGAAGTTGTGAAGATCAGGCAGAATCTGAAAGCAGCACAGGACATATAGAAAAGCTATGCAGATAAGCATAGGATGAACAGAGAGTTCAGTGTTGGGGATGATGTTTACCTCAGAGTGAAAGAAAAGAAGAGTTCCTTGAAGCTTGGAAGTTGTGCCAAGTTGTCACCTAGATATTGTGGGTTGTTTGAAGTTCTTGAAAGAATAAGGCCTATTGCATATAGACTTGCATTGCCTGTTAGTACTAGAGCTCATAATGTTTTTCATGTTTCTTTGCTTAAGAAATATTTACATGATCCTAACCATGTGATAAATTGGGATGTGATTCAGGTGGAACCTGAGGGAGAGTTCCAAATCGATCCATTGCGTATCCTCGACAGGAAGGTCACAATGCTATAGAACCGAGCCATAGGGTAGGTAAAGGTGCAATGGGAGCACTACAGACCTGAAGAGGCTACATGGGAGCTGGAGTATGCCATGCGATTAGCACATCTATTTTTGTTCAATTCTGTGGAACACTGACATGATACCAGTGTAGAATTTTGTTCAATTTTGTAAAGCACCGAGGATAGTGCTATTTAAGGGGGAGGGGAATGTAACACCCCGGTTATGACCCCGATGCATTAATATACATGATATATGTGTGTGTGTGTGTGTGTGTGTGTCTGTATACATTGTAAATAATCATGGTGCGGAGCTAAAGGCCAAGGCCCACCATCGATTTGGTTATGTTATGTTCAGATTGGAATTGTCACCGATGGTATATCAGGACATATGGCACATATTAAATTGTGGCATCATGTAAATGTGCATTTTAATTAAATGAACCCAACCAACTATGTTCATTGCAACCAAATTGAGAAGGGGCATGATTTCCTAAGGTTAAAGGTGGGAATTTTAAACCTTGAACCTATGGGGGAAAAGCCATGTGTCACCACCATGTTTGAATGATCACCTTCCCTTGTCTCATTCAACTACCATTTTAATGCTCTGCTGTTGGTTAGGGCAGTTAATGCTAGCAGTGGAGTGTGGCAGGACTGCCATGCCTTGCCCACACACACAGTCCACCAGGCTGACCCTCACGCTAGCGGGGAAAACCATTATGCCATGATCCCACTCTCTCCACGACTGCACTCTCTCCAGTGCTAACAGTTCAGTTTCCTTACGTGGGCTGAGTGAAAAGGATCCATGATCCATTGTTTGGGGGTTGGTTCTTCCTTCTCTCACACCAATTGTTGGTCTATGGATATATTTTCCCTTTCATTCACGCAGAGAATCAATTTTCCCTTGGTATTATTGGACTGTGCATTGGTCTGTCCTTCATGGTGGATCATGTGCTATAGATTGTTGTGGTTTCCTCACTGATCGCTGGCTGTAGTCTCCTCCATGTATTGTTTACTGTGTTCTTCCTTTACAAAGTAGTATCTGCTGTAGATTGCAGTGGTTCTCTCCTGTGGTTAGTTGGCTGTTGTTTCCCCACTTTTGTTGGCTAAGTTGCCTTTGTGATTTGGGTTTCTGTAGATCATTGTGAAATAGTTTTGGCCACGATAGGGCCAAGAATGATTTAGAGACTTATTTTCCCCTGTCAAAGCTTTAACTGCGGGTTTGCTGCAAGCATGCAGTGATTGGTATTCAGACTGCATTAAAGTGGTGATGAGGGCCTGATGTGCTTGAAAAACCTGGTGTGTGTGGGAACCACACAAATAGAACTAGAGGGCTGGTTTTATTCTCCATAACCCTTGAATAGAACTAGAAGGAAGGTCATGGTCTGAGGGACTGTGTTGCAGAGAAAGGACTGATTTCCTTGTGTTGGGTGTGTGTGGGTGTCCTAGAAGCCAGGTTGGTTCTGGTGTAGGTGTCTATAGCTCTTTAAATGAGCTCACCAATTTAGCATTTAGCCCTTCCTAGCTTCTAGATGGCCTGATAAACCCAATGTTGTTGGCTTGGCTGATCTGAGGTTCGCTTGATAAACCCAACTATGTTGGCTTCGCTGAACTGTGTACCCTTGTGGTGTTGTTATCCTTGGCTATGCGTAAGCCTGTTAGTTCCTTATTCCTTTGGGAATCATGCCCGACTCAGGGGTGGCAACTTTGCTAAGAGATTAAGGAGCAAGCAGGCTTATTGTTGGGTGGAACATTGCAACAATGTAGCTGGTTGCAGGACAAGTTCTCATTAACATAAGTATTCTTGACTAATCTATTTTGCAATTGTATTTATTGCTGATGAATAATGATGATGTACATGTTGAATGCTAAATTGTATATGAATTCATGTTTTTTTGCTTCCGCTATGTATATGAATGATTAGTAGATCGTAGGATGTTTTATGTTTTAAGTAATCTTGTTACAACATTATATGTATGTATGTTCATGTTCATGCAGCTATATTCCTAGATGATCGATGTATGGTAGCGTCCTCTTCACCGGTCGGAGGGTCAGGGATGTTACAGATCATCACTGGATCTGGATCATCATCATTGGATATCATCACTGGATCTGGATCATCGCTGTTGGATCTGGATCATCACTCGATCTGGATCATCTCAGAGACATCATAACTGGATCTAAATCATAGCTCGATATGGATCATCTTGAGTCATCATCATATGTGCTATCTCATGATTCTTCTCGTCATAGGAAGTTCTACAGTGGCCAGCCCTTTTTCATGCTGGTTGTAGGCCTAGCCACCATGTAGGTCTTCTTCAGTGCTTATATCTAACCTACTCATCAAAATGGCCCTCCCAACACTTACATATGACCTACTCATCAGAAAGGCATGCCCAACACTCACATCTGATCATCTAGGAGCCTAGAATCACATCAAAAAGGCCCAGCTCTCACATTCACCAGCATGATAGGACACAACTACTATCATCTATGAAAAGGATCGGCACTTACATCTAACCTACTCATTAGAAAGGAATGTACTCACATCTAATCTTGTAGGAACCAATCCTACAATCATATCAAAATGGCCCCCAGTCCCAGACTGAGCTATCTGGTAACTGACTAGGTGCCTCCATTCTCCTGGAGAATGGAAGTTGCCCTTACATCTGACCTACTTGTCAAAATGGCCTAACACTTACATCTAACCTTCTCATCATAAGGGCATGCACTCACATCTGATCTTGTAGGAACCAATCCTACAGTCTCATCAGAATGGTCCCCAGTCCTGGACTGAGCTACCTGGTAACTGACGAGGTGCCTGCATTCTCTCAGAGAATGGAAGTTACCCTTACATCTGACCTACTTGTCAGAATGGCTAGCACTCATATCTAACATGGGAGGAACCTATCCTTTAACCATCACAGAATGGCTTAGCCCTTATATTTGACCTGCTCGTCAAAATGGCTCTCTTAGTCCTAGACTGAGTGTTCTTGGTAACTGACCAGGTACCTCCATTCCAAGAATGGCATTCAGCACTCATATATGACATGGAAGGAAATAAATCCTCTCACCATGACAGAATGGCTTAGCCCTTATATCTGACCTGCTTGTCAAAATGGATTCTGGACTCGCCAGTTCCCCTTGTAAGGGACCTCGATCTGGAGAACACCAAGCTTCTCCCTGAAGTACTCAAACTCCACTCTAGCTAATGGCTTCGTCAACACATCATCTATCTAATCGTCTGTCGCAACATACTGGAGCTTCACTTCCCCCCTGCACCATATCCCTGATATAGTGATATTTGATCTCGATATGCTTCGACTTGTCATGGAACACTGGATTCTCTGACAACTTCACACAACTTTGGTTGTCACAATGTATAAAAGTAGCATCCAACTGGAGATCAAATAAATTAGACAGTATCTTTCTCAGCCATACTACCTCACAACTAGCTGAACAAGCCGTGACATACTCTACTTCAGCTGTACTCAGTGCCACACAGGATTGCTTCCTTTTAAACCAAAAGATCACACCTGATCCCATATTGAAGCAACACCCTGAAGTGCTCTTCCTATCGATGGCATTGCCTTCCCAATCTGAATCAACATAACCCTCCAGGTTAATCTTTTGATTTTCATCGTACTTGATCCCATAATCAATTGTACCCCTCAGGTATCTCATAATATTCTTTGCAGCAATCAAGTGAACATGTTTCGAATCTGTCAGAAACTGGCTCAAGGTGTTCACATAAAAGCAAATATCTGGTCTCGTGTTCATCAGGTACATCAAGGATCCAATCATCTAATGATACATCATATCATCAACTGAATCTGCTGAAGCATCACTCAATAGCTTTAGGTTTGATGCCATAGGTGTGGCCATGGCTTTGCAGTCCATCATCCCAAACCTCTTCAGGATCTCTACTGCATACTTCCCTTGTCCAAGGGAGATTTCATCCACACTCTACCACACCTCCATACCTAGAAAATAATGAATCATACCCAAGTCCTTCATTTTGAACTCGGCAACAAGCTTTCTCTTCATATCAGTAATCAACTCATCCATACATGTCATAAACAGATCGTCTACATACAATAGAAGCATCACTAGGTTGCCATCTTCAACCTTGTAGTAAAGGTTGGAATATGCTTTACTCTTGGTAAATCCCAAACTGGATAGAAAGCTATCAATTCTTCCATACCATGTCCTAGGTGCCTATTTCAAACCATACAGGGCTTTCTTCAATTTGCACACATGAGACTCCCTACCATGTGTCTCAAAAACAAGTGGTTGTTCTACATACACTTCCTCTTCCACTACACCATTCAAGAAAGCAGTCCTGACATCCATTTGGTGTATCTTCCATTTCATTACTGCAGCTAGAGAAAGTACTGATATGATGGAAGTGTATCTGGCTACAGGTGCAAAGGTTTCTTCATAATCTATTCCTTCTTCCTGAGAGAAACCCCGAGCGACAAATCTTGCCTTATATTTTTCAATGCTACAGTCTGCAGCATGCTTGATCTTATAGATCCATTTGGAAGTTACGACTAAATTCCCTTCTGGTCTTGGGACAACATCCCAAACATCATTCTTCATCATCTATTGGTACTCTTCGATCATAGCATCCTTCCATTTTTTCCTTTATGCTGCTTCTTCATAACTGGAAGGTTATTTATCAATAAAATCAAATAGTAATGCTACATACCCAGAGCAAGATCTGGTCCTCTTTCTTTCTATGTGATTCTCTTCTAGAGCCCCATATATTTTTGCACCTTGGATAACTTCTCGTACCCAAATAGGTTTCCTCTTATGAGGATTCTTCTCTAGAGGTGGATCTACGGGTCTTTGTGGTTCTTCAAATTCTCGATCTTCTTCTTGAGATTCTTCATTCATGGTTATATCATGAATTCTAGGTGCTTCTGTTTCTTCAGATTCTTCAGTAGGTTTCTTTCTGGATTTGTTGTAAGCTATGTCTTCATCAAATGTCACATCCCTACTGATATCAATCTTATTGAATCTTGGGAAGTATATTCTGTAAGCCTTCGATATTTCAGAGTATCCCATAAATATACCCTTCTTTCCTTAAGGATCTAATTTAGTCCTCTTCTCTTTTGGAATGTGTATGTACACTGGACAGCTAAATATTCTGAGATGCTTGACTTCTGTTTTCTTGCCGGAGAAGATTTCTTCAGGAGTCTTGTTCTCAAGTAATCTATGTGGAATATGGTTCTGTACATACACCGCTGTTCTGGCAGCTTCTTCCCAAAGATGCATAGGAAGATCTTGGTCGTGAAGCATTTCTCTTGCAGCTTCCATGATAGTTCTATTATTCCTTTCTATAATTCCATTATGTTGTGGATTATAAGGAGTGGACAACTCCCTCTTAATCCCTGATTCTTTGCATAGCTCTTTGAATTCATTTGAAGTGAATTCTCTGCCATTATCTAATCGAAAGGTCTTGATCTTCTTTTCAGTGTGGTTCTTGATCAAGGATTTGAATTCCTTGAACTTGTTGAATACTTCATCTTTGTTATTCATGAAGTAAATCCATGTCTTCCTAGAAAATCATAAATAAAAGAAACATAATATACATACCTGTTTAGTGAGCTTGATGACATAGGACCACATACATCGGAGTGGTTGATTTCCAATATTCCTTTTTCTTTACTTTCACTACTTGGAAATGTATTCTTTGTATTCTTTCATTTCACACATCCTTTGCAGACCCCATCATGTTTTGCTTGGATTTATGGAAGACCTTCAACAACTTTGCTTGCAAGAGGTAGTGCTCTTTAATGCAAATGTGCAAGCCTTCTATGCCAAAGTTCATTTGGCTCTACTGTGTCATGGACCAAGGCTTGTTCTTGATGGCTCTTTAATTTGTACAATCCTCCTTCTTGTTCCCCAATCACTATTGCATCATTAATGGTATTTCCTTTTGGCCACATGATGACTTGACCATCTATAAATGCAACCCTCATTCCTTTTGCATCTAATGTAGATACGGAGAGGAGGTTCTTTTTGAGTCCTGGTACAAACAATACTTCCTTCATTGTCATAGAATTTCCAGAGTCTAGCTTATAGGAGGATTCCCCACTACCTTTTATTGGATATTGGTACTCATCTCCTAGGTTCACCTTGTGAGGTGATTCATGTCTTGATAGTCTCACAAAGGATTCCTTGAATCCTGTCATATGTTTGGAAGCCCCGCTATCTATGAGCTAATCATTGCTTCCATGAGTGATGTTTCCTGTGAGAGCAAAAATTAAAACATATTATTCCTCGCTTGAAGAATATTCACTTTCATATTTGGTTCTTTTCTTATATGGTTCATCATCCTTTGCAGCATGAGCATGATGTCTTCTTTTGTTGCTCTTTTTCTTATTTTGTATTTTAGGACAGTTTCTTGCAAAGTGTCCTACTTTATCACATGTATAACATCTGATTTTAGACAAATATTTTCTAGTGTTATCTTTGTGAGAGTGCTTACCTCTGGAGTGATGAGGTCTTCTTTTGGTTGTCTTGGAGTGTACCATGAGAGCTTGATCTTCACTTCCCATATTCTCTTCTCAAGCTGCTATTCAAGCTTCTTCTTGAGAGCACTCTTCCCATACTATGCTACACTTGACTAACTTCTTTCTAGCATAGATCCCTTAAATAAGGAGTCTCATGATCTAGGGAGACCATTCAAGGTAGTCATCACAATCTATGCATTTTCCACTTCTTCATCGACTGCTTCTAGTTGTTCCTTAATTTTAGAAACTCTTGTGAAGTAAGACTAGATTGTTTCTGCATTCTGAATCTTCACATTATTCAGTTGGTTTCTCAGAGTCATCTTTCGGTTTATGTTCTTCCCTTCAAACAATTTGGTTAGGGCATCAAACATAGCTTTAGGTGTCTTTCGGGAGGACACCTACAGTATGAGATGATCCTTGATAGAATCAACAATGATCCTATTTTCCATAACCAACTTCTTCTTATGTAAGGCCTTTGCCTCATCTCCCTCTAGAACTGGAACCTTCTCACTGATATAGGATTCCAACTCATTTTCTTCCAGGACGAGGGAGATCCTATAATTCCAAGCTCGGAAGTTATCAACTCCCTCAAGCTTTTCATCAAGCTTGGTATGATGAGACATCTTAACTGAGAACCTCAAATGGAAATACGAAAGATTTAGATATTACTAGGTCAAGATGTCGGATCTGGATTTGGAGTTGAAATCCTATAGATTTGGTTCAGGAGCATATTAGGGTTTTTCTTTTCCAAAGTTCTGTCCAACCAAATGCTTTGAATTTGATCCCTAACTTCAATTTTAGGGAGGAGATCAATACAGGCCTGAGCTCACTAAAAAATTCCTCTTTTGTGAAAATCCCTAATTTTCGGCAGTAGTGTCGGGTCCAAAACTGGAAAAACCTTAGAATTGGATTATGCTTTGACAAAAAGATGTGCCCTAGGGAGGAGAGTTATTCCAACCTTCTTTTGCTGAAAAACTGTGGAGAGAGATCCACAAAGTAGGAAGCCCTAGTTCCTGCAGCTACACAGTGTCTTCTTCTCAGGTTAGCTCTTATGTTAGGATCTTTAACTAGCATTATGTTAGGATATTTAACTGATAGAACAACAAGTACAACAATAAAACACAAGAGACAATGAACAAAAATTTTCTCCTCAGGGAAACCATAAATGGAGAAAACCCCACAACTTCCTCAGAGATAGAATCAACACCAAAAGTAAAACCCCCAAAACAGTAAGATGATCTCCTGATAGTAGTAACCTCTTTCTTCTTTGCCCCAATGTCTTTCTCTTCCTTAGCTATGCACTACAAATGAGTGTGGATGAGTGTGTGATAAATAGAGATGTCACCTCTCTATTTATACTAATTCCCAACATTATTAAAACCCTACTAGGGTCGACCTCTCTAGGAGAGTCTAATAACCCTAGTGCCCTGGCACTACGGGGAATTTAACCCTTAGACAATAGGAGGGTTACCCACAATGACTTGACATGACTTATTTACATTATAGATCCTCCCGATCGAAACATCGGGGCATGACATGACATAAGTACATCCCAGAATAAACATCGGGTTACAATAGATAAGAAATACAGGTGAATACATTCTGAAGTTACAATTACATCAATATCTTCATCATGAAGATTTTGATCTATTATATATTTTACATGGCGATGACCACACATGTCGCAGTTTGTATATCATGCTTATTCATGGCCAATGTACACTTATGTATCTAGGACTGCTATATGTATTTGTAGTCATGTGCAGAGTTTGATTATTGTATTATACTGTTGGATGGCTGGTTCTTCCACCTGGTTCTTCATCACTCCACTTCTGGGATGAATTTAAAATGTATTTTGGCCATCATGTTACCCCTCTAACCTCACACATTAGGGTCATCTGTTACAGCTGATTTTACCACACATGGTCAATCACACTTTTATTTCCTTCCCTGTCCCTTTGCAGACTCTTTGGAACCCATGGACTATTTTTTTACCTTTGATGTTTCCAAGATCATCCCTAAAAACACTGATTGTTTGTTGTACGTGAATTTTAATCCCTTTCTCGCATATATACATGGATATTACCCCTAAACCCACATACATCGGGATGTGTGCAAAAGGCCAAATATTTTTGGAGTTTTTCTTGATGTGGATCTGAGTCACTTGTCTCTTGGCCTTCCATATTCCTCGAGATCGCTCGGATTTGACAGTCCATTACCCCATTGAAGCACTATATAAGGAACCCTTTGGATACATTGAAGGGGAGGAATTGAACAGCAAGAAAACTATAGTCCATTGTTTTGTTAGGATATTTAGACACTTAGGAGTTAGTTAAGATCAACTTGTGTAATATATCCGTTAGGTAAAGTGTGTTTTTTTAGTATGCATTTGCAAAAATTCTAATATGACCATCACGATATGCTCTAGACATAAAGTGATCTGATGGTTCAACTTCTCTTAGATCATACCTACCATTGATCAGTGGATTAACACCCGATTGGTCCATTCTCTCTATTTAGAGAGCATGGAGGGTACTTGCCTAGTTGATCGATTATGAGAAGCTCATGTACCTTTCTTTCTTTTGCATAATAAATTGCTCCAAGTAGCTATTTGGCTGGGGCCGTGGATTGTTTCCCTCTCGAGGGTTTTAGCCACGTGACAAACATCGGTGTATTGATCTATGATATTTTTCTATGAAGTGGTTGCTCTAGGTGTTCGGTCTTTTGGAAGTACCCTGTGTACTCGAACATGGTATCAGAGCGTTTATGAAGAGCTGCTTTCGGTTTTGATCAAGATTTGGAACTGGTGTTACCGAAACTTTGAAAAGGTTTCTTGTTCTAGAGTTTCTATGCATTTGTATCCCATGGGAGCTATTCCATTATGTCTAGAGCACCGTTTCCATTGGTAAATAGTTTTCATTTCACTGAAAACCATTTCCGTTTGATCCAGAAACACTGATTTCGGCAAATCTGAAGGTATAATGTTACATTGACGGATTTGTTTAATTTTTTTTTAAATCTCTCATATTTTATAAGTTTTATTATTAGATATTTATTATTTTAGTCTTAGACTGTTGCCTTCCCTGGCTGCATATGCTCTTTACAGTGTACCTTACGTGATCGCTACATATGCTCTTTGTCGTGCACATTGTGTGATCACAACAAATCAGAAACAACGAGAAAACTTGAAAACGTAGACCCTCCGGGTAAGCTAACGAAGATATAACACCATAGTGTGGAAAAGTTATTTTTGTTTTTTTTTATTTGTAGGAAAAAAAGGCAAGCACAGAGAACGAGAGAGAAGAATTAAAAAAAAAAAGGCCCTTTCTCTTTCCATTCTTTTACGTACATTTTAAACTTAGCTCACTTGGTCCAAAGTTGCTTTACTCCTTAATAGGTCTTGAGTTTAAGTCTTATTAAGCTACTTTTCAGTGCATGCAATTTTTATTTTCAAGTTACTTTATTGTAAAAGTGCATCTCACTTAAATAAAATAAAATAAAAAGTGAGTCACTTAAGTCTTTTAATTTATTGCTGCACTATTTAAAGTAACATTATTGTAAAAGTGAACATCACTTATTCTACAAAACTGATTCACTTAAAAGAAATTTTATTGTAAAGTGATTGTCAAAGGTTCATCTTCGGAAGAGGGGGGTTCTTTTTTTTAGTTGGTCAAGTTGATATCTGCCACGTCACTATTAGGGACATCTTCAACATTTTCTTTGATCAAGCATAACTTCATCATCCAAAATCATTTTTTAGTGCCGTTTTTTTTAAAACCATATATTTTTTTGAGATCTTTGCATCCAGACAGTTAGTTTTCATTTTTTAAACCATTATTTTATAGTATGTCCACCCCTTGTGATATTATACTTACAAGTTCTAACTATTTCTCATGGAAATCTCGTATGGAGTATGTTCTGCGAAGTAGAGTACTTTTCACGATAACCTCAAGGAAAGAATTAGAACCCACTGATGATGATAAGAAAATTAAATGGGTAAATAGATGTGATGAAGCTCGTGGATTGATTGGGATGTCAATTTCTACTTATTTGCAATTCCACATATCTGGAATTGATGAACCTGATCAAGGAAAAGTTGGAATCTGTGTTTGGTAAACACAATGAAATTTGGGGTCATCAACTTGAGAATGAGTTGATTTCCTTGAATCCAAATGATTTTTCATGCATTCAAGACTATTTATCTAATTATAAAACTCTTAGACTCTTATGTGTATAATGCAAGATTAAGAAACAAGACAAACAATGTATTTATCATGTTCTTTCCAAACTTGGACCTGCATATTCTATTTTTGTATCTACATTCTACTCCATGAAAGAATCCTTGACTACAACTAGCTATCAAGATCCTAGTCTTGAATCCTTTTGTGATTCCTTAATTAGAGAGCAAGATAAGCTCATTCATCTTGGAATAATTAACAATGCCGATACATGTGGGAAAGACTTATTGTCCGAACAGAAAGAAAAGTCCGAGCCTCCCAAGCAATAGAATTTTCGCAATAATATGCCAAACAAAAAGGGTCCCAAACCCTCTCAGTCAACTCCTTCTTTAAAAAATGACAAAGGATCCAAGCCAAAAGGAAAGAAGACTGAGCATCATTGCAATTTTTGTGCGAAAGATAATCGTGATGAATCTAAGTGTTTCAAGAATATGGCAGCCTTGGAAGCAGCAATGAAGAAGCACTACATCATCTTAGATTTGTCTTCAGAATCTACCTCTCATGGACATGCACTTTGTGCTTCTAGTTACTCTTATACTGCATCTTCTTCTTCTACTTCAATTGAATGGCTCATTGATTATGGAGCATCTTATCATATGGCTAAGGATCAAGCCATCTTCTCTACTATGCATGAATGTAACACCAAACAAATATTTGTTTGTGATGATAGATCTCTAAGTGTTGTAGGATCTGGAACAGTTCTAGTAGAAAATGGCCATTTCAGTGATGTACTATGTGTTCCAAAAATTTCCAAGAATTTGTTATCAGTCTATCAAATTACTCATTCGGGTGAAGGTAAAACTATAACATTTACACCTCACCTAGTTGTAATCAAGGATTTTTAAAATCGTCAAAATGTCCTTGCTACTGGAACTGTTGATGATATTACCAGGTTGTACAAATTTAACAACTTTGGGTCATCACCTTTTCCTTCATTTTTTGTTGCTCATAGTGATAACTTGAGCAAACTTTGGCATGAGCGATTTGGTCACTTAAATTATTGCTCATTGCAACAACTATGTAAATACAATATGGTGACTGGTATTCCGATAGTATCTTGCAAGGATGTTGTTTGTTTCGGTTGTGTACTCAAAAAACATCATCGAGACAGTTTTGACAAATGTGCCTCTTCGCACGCCTCGGTTCCCTTGGAGCTTGTGCATAGTGACTTGTGTGGCCCTCTTCCATATGAATCCTTTTTTGGTTTCAAATATTTCTTAACATTCATTGATGACTACTCCAGACGCACTTGGGTTTACTTCCTAAAACTTAAGAGTTAAGTATTTAACATGTTCTTGGCCTACAAGGCCCTTGTTGAAAAAAGATATGGTCATCAAACTATTAAGTTACGATTTGATAGTGGAGGATAATAAGTTAACCACAAGTTCACTAATTTTTGCATTAAACAAGGAATCTAGCAACATCACATTGTTCCATATACACCACAGCAAAATGGTATAGCTGAATGGAAGAACCACACTTTAAAAGAAATGACTAATTGTACGATCCAATCTAAGGGACTAAGTCTTCAATATTGGGCTAAGGCCATAAATTGTGCAAATTACATAGTTAATCGCACACTCACTAATTTTTTACAAGGTATAACACTGGAAGAAGCATGGAGTAAAATTAAACTAGATGTAAGTCACTTTCATGTGTTTGGTTGTGAAGCATGGGCTCACATTTCAGATGAGAAACAGAAAGCATTGAATCCTAAAATTGAAAAGTAAATATTTGTTGGATATTATGAAGATGTAAAAGGTTATAGACTTCTTCAGCCCCATTCACATGATAGAATCATTAGAAAAGATGTTAAAATTGATGAAAATCTCTTAGCCTACGAGCCTAACTTGGCGGATGTGCCATCTTTGGCCTGCGAGCCTGATTCAGCGATTGTTCCTTCTTCTTCTTATTCTTAAAACTTCATTGACAAGTTTCCAACTCCAGTTTCTGATGATGATAGTGAGGATGAAAATCCACCTCTACCTGCTCATGTTCCTCTAATTACACCAGCACCAATGCTTCCTTGATGGGTCTGTTCAACATGTGAAGCAGCTGGTGATCTTACCGATGATCCTAGAGATCAACGTTGAACACATTCTCAGTTTCAGTGATCCTATTCTCTTTTGGCTCAAGTTTCTGAGAATCATGATCCAGAAACTTTTGCAGAAGCTTCAGGAAATCCAGATTGGGATGCAACTATGGATTAAGAATATCGTTCCTTAATGGCGAATGATACTTGGGATCTTGTTCTTCTTCCAAAAGGAAGAAAACTTGTCATATGTAAATGGGCCTATAGAACTAAGTATGCATCAGATGGAAGTGTTGAAAGACTTAAGGCAAGGTTAGTTGCCAAAGGTTTTTCCCAAGTTGAAGGGATGAATTCCATCCACCTTGTTCTTTCTCTTGAAGCCTTACATAACTGGGAAGTCCATCAAATGGATGTCAAGTCTTCCTTTTTACATGGTGATTTGTAGGAGGAAATTTCCATGGAACAACCTCCTGGATATGTTCAAGATAACTCTAGCCTTGTCTATCTCCTTAAGAAATCCTTATATGGCCTTAAGCAATCTCCTAGAGCTTGGTATGCCAAAATGAATAGCTTTCTCTTTGACATTGGTTTTTCTAGATTCCATTCTAACCCCAATGTCTATACCAAGAAAGTAGGAAACCATCTCCTCATACTTGTTATTTATGTTGATGATATTATCCTTACTAGCAGTGACCCTAAACTTATAACACATGTGAAATCCAGTATTAAGCAAAATTTTGAAATGTAAGATTTAGGCCATTTGCATTATTTTCTTGGTCTCCAAGTCTTGCAAACCAAAGAAGGAATATTTCTTTCCCAGTCTATATGCTTGTGACCTTATTCGTTGCTTTCACATGGAAGATTATAAACCAACCCCTTCTCCCTTCCAGTCTAGAGTCAAACTTTCTGCCACTTGTACTTCCCCTGAAGTAGATGCCACCTTGTATTGTTAGCTTGTTCGTAGTCTTTTATACTTGACTCATTCCCATCCTGACCTTTCCTTTTCCATTGGTCATGTTTTTCGTTATATGCAAACTCCTCATGAAAGTCACTGGAAAGAAGCAAAAATAATACTTTGATATATTCAAGGTACAATTCAGTTTGGGATTCATTATAGTACAGGGGGGAAACCTTTATTGGTTGGTTTCACTGATTCAGAATGGGGCAGCGATCCTGATGATTGAAAGTCTACTGCATGTTATATTTTCAGTCTAGGATCTGGACTTGTCACTTGGACTTGTAAGAAACAACTAGCTCTTTATCTTTCTTTAGCAGAAGCAGAATATTGAGCCGCAGTTAATGCCAGTCAGAAAGCTTTATGGCTTCGACAGATCCTTTCAGAGTTTGGATTCGAGCAACAGCAGCCTACTCCACTTTGGTGCGACAATCAAAGTACCATAAATCTTTCCAAAGATCCAGTTATACATCAATGCAGCAAACACATTAAGATACACATGCACTTCATCATAAATCTTGTTCATGATCGTGTCCTTCAAATCCTCTATTGTCCTACAGATGATCAAGTTGCAGACATCTTCATGAAGTCTCTTACAGAAGTGAAGTTTTCTAAACTTTAATCTATGTTAGGAGTTCAGGAATGTGTACTTAAGGGAGGATAGGCTCTAATGCCTCCTTCCTTCTCCTAATAGTGTCACTTTTGTAAATCCTTCAATCCTATCCCAAGTTTTTCTTAAGGGGGGATGTTAGGATATTTAGACACTTAGGATTTAGTTAAGATCAACTTGTGTAATATATCTGTTAGGTAAAGTGTGCTTCTTTAGTATGCACTTCTAAATATTCTAATCCGATGGTCACGATATGCTCTAAACATAAAGTGATTCGACGGTTCAACTTCTCTTAGATCATACCTACCATTGATCCATGGCTTAACACCCGATTGGTCCATGATCTCTATTTAAAGAGCATGGAGGGTCCTTAGCCAGTTGATCAATTATGAGAAGCTCATGTAACTTTATTTCTTTTGCATAATAAATTGCTCCAAGTAGCTATTTGGCTGGGGTCATGGAGTGTTTCCCTCTCGAGTGTTTTAACCACATGACAAACATCGGTGCATTGATCTATGATCTTTTTGTGCGAAGTGGTTTCTCTAGGTGTTCGGTCTTTTGGGAGTACCCTGTGTACCCGAACATGTTGTCGTAGCTTGCTTATACTTGAGTCTGCATGCCTTTGTCCCTTGGATCACTTTGTTTTCTTCCTAAGCTTGCCTTTTCTTGTGATCTTTCTATCGAGAGATGGAGGATTGAGCTGGTGGAGGCCCAGGTGGAGGACTCAGTTTCTCTGGTTCCCAGGCGTGCCGACAGAGGTTGTCACTTATGTAATATCTAATTTACTTAATAGTAATATCTTTTCCTATCCAATGATGTGCATTTAAATGAATATTGAATCCATGGATGTGTTTAATTGCTTATGTATCATTGATTATATATGCTAGAGTAGGCCTAACACTATATTATATAGCATGCTTGCCTTGTTTACTGTTTTTGAGAGTGAATTGCTAACGCAAGAAGGATTGGAAAAAACTCAACAGGGATCTACTACAACTGTCTAGAATAAGGTATGTTTCAAGATCCTTTAGTGTTAGATGTTGTATTTCTCTTGTATATTGGGAAGGGATTGATTTCTGCGGTTTCTCTATCTGTTGTGGTACACCCCAAGCCATAGGAAGTTTTCTCCATAACACCACTATGTAGGCCTTATAAATGGGAACTTTGTCATGTGAGTAAAATATGGTGTCCAATTAAAGTTTGTTACAACAACTTGAGTTCAATGCCAAAAGTGTAGTTTACTGGGTAAAAACTTTAGCGTACTCTAAGGATCTTCATGGGCACTAAGAATAGTTCTCATGACCTGAGCTATCATTCATGGACAAAATTTAGGGGCTTGTCGTTGACGATGATTATGACGACGATTAATTTTTTATTTTAATTAGGGTTTAATTGGTTAATGGGTCAGGGGATTTAGGCATATGGTGTTTATAAGGAGTCATAGTTATGGTTTAACACGGTTATGGTCACTATGGTCATTATGGTCACATTAGGGGGTTAGGGAGTTTGGGGGGTTAAAAATGTTGTTGGAAATACTCACCTCCTACAGACATGAGTTGTTTCCCTATATTTGAATGATACAGGTCTAGAGAAAAACACAAACCCAAAATGTTAAATTTTCCTTAGATCTGGTCAATTGATTGGATATAATGGCACAATACTTCTCTCAAAGGATGTCCTCTCTATTCTTGAAAATTATGCCTCTACTACTATAGAAGAACCTATAAACAATTAAATATAACAAGAGAAAGATGATAACATACAATATAATAAACCATATCTATGCTTGTGACCAAGAAATCAAACAATAAATACAAATGATACAGTAAATATGGGAAATAAAACACATTTTACATTGGAAATGATTGGAGAGACTACAACCTTTATGCCTTGGTGTTGAGAGTTCCTTCCAATGGTTCATTGCCTATAAC
The DNA here is from genome assembly GCA_001517045.1 of Pseudotsuga menziesii. Taxonomy (NCBI): domain Eukaryota; kingdom Viridiplantae; phylum Streptophyta; class Pinopsida; order Pinales; family Pinaceae; genus Pseudotsuga; species Pseudotsuga menziesii. Next base: position 68,888 of record LPNX010753315.1, read on the forward strand.
TTCACCTTTCCTCCAATAGCTCAAGAATTATTTTAACAGAGTTTGGGTGCTTAACACAATTCTTCCTCCTCTTTCCCATGGGGGACGAACCAATATTTAAAGGCATGGGAGGATAGGAATGGTTGAGGATCTCATGGGTGAGGTGGAGAGAATATCCTAAAATGAAGGATCTTGAGCTCCATGTTGTCCTAAACCATAGGTATGAGGCTCCACAGAGAAAAGCTTCTATAAACCTCTCCAAGATTCCTTTTTTTCCTTTAAAATTTGAGCATTGCACTTTTAGTGAGGGAAAAAAACGACGATAAGGGGGTAATTCCCTTTTCATGAAGGAAAATGGCAGTGGAACCTGCCTTTTCACATGCAAAAGGTGCGTTGTTTACTTAGGTAACTCTTTTTACCAATGGAAAATGTGTGTTACCGGCTCAACACAAGGAAAAATACAAGAGAGCAATTTCTTCCTTTCATTTCTCTAGGATAAACTCTGAGGGATTGAAGCAGAAAAGGGAATACCTATCTCATAACATGATGGTGATGAGATGTAAGTGTAACAAAAAACCACCTCCAAAATTCATTAGGATTGGCCTTTTCTTTACATATTTTTATATTTTGGGATAGAAGGTTCTATATAATTTAATGCTTAGTTCTTAGGAGTTTTAGTGGTTAGTTTCATTATGGTCAAGTTATGATGTATGCATTGTGCAAAATACATAGTCACTATGGTCACAGTGGTTACATTAATTATCACTTAAGGGATTTATGGGTTAGGGATTAGTTGGTGAATGGGTTAAGGGATTTGGGGTAGGGGGTTCATAACACGGGGTCTTCACTTAGTGAAACCATGTCATAGCACCTTCGTTCTTGGGATATTAAAGAATACCCCTAATTTCACTAGATATTGATAATTAATTACAAGAATAATTTTGTTGAGGCCCCCTCATAACACATATTTCCAATTAAAAAGCCACCATTTTTACAATATATTCCTTATTTTTACTAGAAACCCATTTATACCCCCCAATACCTATAAATCCCCCATACCTTATTTCTCGCCCCCCAATACGTACAATATATTGACCTTATTTTTCACAATTAAAAAACCCTCTTTATAAATGAACGTGATATGATATTTCTCAACAAGGTGAAACCCCCATGGTTCATAATAAGTTACGGTTATAGTTCAATGGAGTTATGGTCACTATGTCCATTAAGGTCACATTAGGGGGGGTTAGGAGTTAGGTGTATACGAAGGTTTAGGTTTAAGGGGTCAAGGGATTAGTTAACAGGGTTTTTAGTGGTTAGGGGAATTATGGTCACGTTATGTCATATGAATGTGTTACATAATATACATAGTAATTATGGTCACTATGGTCACATTTAGTGGTTAGGAGCCTTAGGGTTTAGGGGACTCAGGGGTTAGGGTTTAGTGTGTTAAGTGATTAGGGGATTTGGGTAATTTAGGGGGATTGTAAATATTTAGGCTTAGTATTTAATGGGTTTATGGTCACTATGGTCACATTTAACCGTTAGGGGCCTTAGGGGTTAGGGTTTAAGGGGTTTAAGGGTTTTAAGTCTCTAGCTCTTAGTCGATGTCATACAAAATAAGGGCTAAACGATTATGTGGCTACCCAAGGTGTTTTCACATGCCTCCATCACAATTCCATGTGGACTCAACCACTCCTCATAGGCCATGTGCTTAGACCTTGACAACTATTAATGGTGTGTTTTTTTTCGGACAAAAACGGTTATGGTTTAGATTATCAATGCAGTGGAGAAACCATTGAAATAGATACAATCTTATGGTTGATTAAAATACCATAATAGGATATGTGATCATTTTACAAAGCAACCATGTCCAATCAAACTGATATAATTACATTCAATAAGTTGCATAAGACCTCCAAATACAAAGTATTCATGCAGAGGAGATGGGGTAAGTGGGCTACTGAGATAAGAGATTCTTCAAAAGAAGTTAGACTTTGGTTAGGTGCTTACAATGTTACTAAATAAATTGATCAATATTATGACAATGAAACTATGAAAATTAATGGTCCCTCTGCTCTCACTAACTTCTAAGGTTCATGTACTCCATATACTTCTTAGAGGAATCCTCCAAGGGAAGATAAGAAACAAATCTATGATAAACAATGGATTGTGACCCATTTAGTTTTTTTGTGACTAGGGGAATCAAAAACTTGAGTTGGGATGGTACTCGCGTGACACAGGGTCCAGGGATCCATTCCTGCTACCACTATACCCCTAGGTTCCCCACACCGGCTCGCAATACATGGGACACAGGTAAACTTGAGTGGGATTTGATCTCATGAAATCCTTTACAACAAGTGACTTCATATCAACTGACGCCAATGAACCACACCCATTCGGGAAATTGCGTCCCATTAAGTTATGACAAGCTATTTTTCTAATTATAAGATAAATCCCATTACATTTTAAATCCACATGACATCATCTTCTTGTTTTTTATATTGTATATATGAAGAAGGTCCTAAGGAAGGATATGATCAAGATTGAATTCTAGTTCCTTCTCTTTCTTCATCCTTGACCATGTCTACATCTTAATCATTGATTGATGATGTTGGTTATGAATATGCAAGTTATTCTCTTTATAACAACAAATTGAATGGTGTAAATATGCAATGGAGCAACCTAAAGCAACATGTGTACATTAGGTTAACCCTTGAATTGTTGGGTCAGACTTGTATCATTACATCATATCACACCTATTGATTATGTTGTAGGTTTAGTAAGATGATGCCACATTTTTTCTTATTGCTTCAAGAGCATCTATTTGCATAGTTGTAGCCTTTACAATACCAAATCCCTAACTTCAAAGTGACTTTCATTATGATGTTGATTTGCTTATTGTTTCACCTGGTTTTGTGCTAAAGCCAAATTGTCATTCAATAGTTTGAGAACCTTTTTTTGTGCTTGATGCATTCCTCAAATTATTGAAACATAGAGTTCTCTTTGTGGAGGATGATCCTTGCACTTATCTATGCATAGATAATGACCTAATGAATAATAAAATAATTGTGAACTACATGGATTTTCTTCACAACATTAAGGTAGTATGAAGAGGGATCAATATGTGCCTACTTATTAAAAGGATTGAGGGGTGGAGGCCCTCTTCTTATTACTCAATTGATTGATCAAATTTGGGCTTAGGCTCCATATTATGTTACTCTTAGAAAACATTTTGGTTTAAGGAGATTATGGTCAAGCATAAAAACCTTGAAAATATTAATTTTGGTATTAACTTATGTGATAACAATGTTATTTTTATCATTTTTTAAATTTAAAGTTTATTTTTATTAAGAAATTTAATATTTTTTATTTTATAAATAGATAACAAATAAATATAAAATATATTATATTATATAATTATATAAATAAATAAAAAACAATATATATATTATTAAGAAAAAACAATACAAAATATTAAACGGAACAAACATTACCAAAACAAACTCTGATTCCTACCAGAAGTATCCTTACCTCCCAACTCCCCCACCTCCTACGTAGAATTCCTACAAAAATGATCCATTCCTCCCAACCTCCCGTGAGCAGAATCAACAAAAATCACCCAGGAAGAGATCAGATTTATGTCAATTGGTTTTATGTTGAAAACTTGTGAAGCCTGGAAATATGGCAATATTGTACGAATCACTATACGGAGAATTGGGGTGGGATATGGATCAGGACCTTTTGCATATCATGCATGCCAATATAGAGGAAGAAATACATAATCTTGATGACATGTATGTGCATCTTCCCCCTTGTTTGTGTTATTGATTGAATGAGCTTCCAGGGTTTTCCCTCTTGATTTATTTTTAGGCTTGCACTTAACAATTTTGTAGCTTAAATGAAATATTTATCACTATCATGCATGCATGATCAACACTTTTAACCCCCTTGTAGAACCAAATCTCTTTATTGCACCGACCCTTCCTTTCAAGCAGATGCTTTCAGGCAGGTTCCCGTGAGGGAGTTAACACTAGTCATTGGTTCAGTTAATGGAGGGAGAGGTTCGGCCTATCGAGAATGCCCTATATATGATGGAATATTATACATTGAGAATGATAAAAATAGGGTCAGATAAATATAAGATCCTACCCACGGTAAGATAGACATTATTTCAATTAGGATTTTTGCTATGACTGGGTTTTCAATTATTGGAAAAAGGTCGTATTGTGCAATTCATTAGATAGATATATGTGATTATATGATATGTAAATGGTAGGTGGTCCAAATCATATCCCCTGATTCTCATACATCCTCCAACAATTTACATCGAATCCCAGGACCAAAGGGAAGGGCGGCGTCACACCTGAAATGCCAAAATTGAGTAAAAAATTAATTTTAGTATCCATGATGACTCACTACTAACTCATGGACCCCCTAACAATAGGATTTATCTCAATAATAATTTTAGTTTTTAATGTGTTGTGAAATCAGTATCAATCCAACGTGTGCCCACTCAAAACAGTGTAGCTTAGTAAGAAGCATATCAAGGCATTATATATGAGTCTATGCCTTCGATTTCTTTGTTGCCCATATCGCTATGGTTATAAATCTATATGTTGTGTTGTGTGCTAAGAAAGGTGAAAGGGTAAAAGTATTCCCTTTACATAGATTAAATAGAGATTCCTAGGCAGGAGAATTGAATGTACTAATACTAATAATGTTCCATAGTTAATCAGTTAGACCATTGGATGTGGCTGTAGTATGCTTTAGTGCCTTTGTTTTAACCGTTCTTTTCATTTTAGGAATCTCTAGATAGTATTTAGCACAGGTATTTCCACTTACATTATCACTAGTAATTGGAGTTTTATGTGCTTTACTCTATGCACCATCATGTGGACTATTTATGAAAAACGACAACTAAAATTCCCCGCTTTTTCGACGGGTTGGGGGCGTTTTAGTTAGCACTTATATTGCTCCAGATTTTCCCCTTGGTTCCCATCTAGGGACTTCAATATAGTCAATTAGTGGGGAGGAATGTGCACCATGTCAAGAAACAAAGCAAACATAATTAGGATAAATTACCCCCAATCCTCCATATCTGCACCATTGAAATAGAATAATTCGGGGTGACTATGCCAAGGAATCTCCTTATATGACTACACGATAACTATTCCAACTAATTACATAAATTCATTTCTATTTAAAATTTATTCCCATCGATAGCTACTATATGACTACATCCATAAATCCCCAGAAATACCAAGTAAGTCTAGGAAAGAAGGCTTCGTTCAACCACTAGTGCTAAACATTTTCAAATGCAAATATTCATGTCTATAGCATCACTTTTTTTGTTCCAATGTGTTTGAATATCCATTAATTCCCTTTCCATAGGTGGTTGTTAGTGGTTAAATATAGTGATTCTCTTCCCTCTAGTTGTTTCCCCAAATCCTTCTGCCATATTGTAATAGTTTTAGGCTTTTATAATCAAACCATGAGGGAGTATCAAGAGCACTACCATAGAGTTGGTTATGCACCTATCCCTCTTGGAGATGGACTAACTAATTGACCTTATTTGTCAGGCCATCTTTCTATTGCAAGCTATTAGGGAGACCATGCCAATCATTATCAAAGAACAAATTAATCTAACAAGCAATCACATAGGGGACAGATGGTGAAAGTATACCCATGAGCCAATTGTAGTGGGGTAATGGAAATCAAAGGAAAAAATGGTTTACCTCTATTTCATGTTGAAAAGAATTGATAGATCCCATATCCTATTTTACATGCGGAGCTACGATTCAATAGTTTGAGTTGCCCCGATACCTTCCCACTACAAAAATTCAAACCTATTGATCCATCAATATCATAGGCAGGGGAAAGGGAAAAGAAGGGAAGAGCAGTCTTACCAACAATAGGAAAGGTAGATACGGTCCGAGCATATAAAGTAACAAGTCCCTTTTGTCTAGTTTGATATTTCTATCCATTTTGTATCTTTGTCACCTAGTTTCCTCTCAGACCAAAGCTTCCAAAGATAAGTAAACTATAATTTCTACACTTTCAAATAAAAATAGAGAATATGAAAGTAAAATATAATTTCTCATATGACTTTAGATTGCATATAAATTCCACAACCTACTCCCTGTAAAACAAAGGATAAAGATATAAGACATCACCAATTAGGAAAATAATGCATCATCCATGGTAATAATGATGTCTCCTTCTTAAGGGAAATATCTCTATTGTTATACAAACTTCATTTTTCTTCAAAAATAAAGAACGCCTCTCTGAATAATAGGCCATAACAACCCTATTATTTCAAATTGACAAATAATTTGTTGGAAGAAAGTTACCTTGAGATGAATAACATGAAAAATTGAATATGACAAATTTATTACCCTCCCTTATATCAAAATTATGACGTAAAAAGGTTGATATATATAAAAAAACATAAAGAATGGGAATAATAGAAAACAAGATGGTAGTAAATATTGACTTTTAACAGTCTACTCATTTTATTGCAGCAATAAGCTTTTCAACCAAGAGAAGCATGGAAACTTTATGGAGGTCACATTAGAAGAATTATGGACATAAGGGTTATGGACCTGCCAATTGCATAAGGGTTGAAATCCATCTAATGGAACCACCATTATCAAAGTAAAACATGCTAAGAAGAATGGAAACAACTTGACCCACAATAAGTGCCAAAATGGTGAATATCAAAAGTAGCTACTAGATCCTCTTCACTGCAAACAACCTTCTCTTGAAAAATATTTTGATCCTCTTCCCTGCAAAGAACCCTCTTGTGAACATGGAGTAGAGAAAACCCACTGGACAATAAAATTGAGTATAACAAATCCCACTTGGTATACGAGGCCCTATATCTTGGAAAGAATAGAGAGGCTAGTACCAAAAGAAGAGGTAGGCCTTAATAGCGTAAAGAAAAGAGGATGAATGAATCTTATGATTTTCTATGTCAACTTGGGCAAGAATATTTTCTCTCAAAATGTTGGTGTATGAGGAACCCGTCTGTCGATATTAGTTTTACAATGAAATTATTATTGTGGCCTTATCGACGGATTGTGTCTCCTTGAATATGTTATTTAAGGGAGTTCTTTTCTTCTTTTCCCATCTGGCTATCGAGGGTGAGACGATCGACATGATTTTGGAGATTGAGGGTGTGATTTTTCAGCTTCAAGAGACTATCCATTTGAGGTTGCAGATCCTAATGTAGGGTGTCTACCAGAACATCTCAGAAGAGAATCAATTCTTCATCAACCATTTTGAAGCGTTGCCCCCTTCCTCATCCAACCATGCCAACACTCTGTTATGATCCCTTAACGATTTATGTAGCTCCTTCAATTTTTTTTCTAGTTTGTTGACCTAGGTTTGGCTGTCTTATTTCAGTCAAGGATCCATATCTCCCAGTCATGACAGAAGGAAGCCCAAACAGTTTACCTGATGCCCCTCTTTGCTTGTGGTTTTGAAACTTAGGGAAGTCTCCGGGATGAGCATTAAGAACTCCAATCGAGTGATAATAAACTCCAACCTCTCGGCTTGTTTGTGGTAATGGAGACCACAACAAGTGAACACCTATGTATTCCTCATGACCTCATCCAGATTCCCATCCAAGATCTTGAGAGAAATTGCCACATGTGACATCATGCAGATAAGATATATTTGTATATTTGAAATAAATACAAGAGTGATTTTGGAATACGGGTGTAGTACTCTTATGTTGCAGCATTGACATTGGTCCCTCTCTCATGAGATCTTATTCCCACCTGGCCTATCTATGTGCCCCATAATAATCCATTGATACAATCATGGTATTTATCTGATGAGCTAGAGGTCTTATGGTAGGGTAAAGGGTTGATTATTACCATTCAAATTCAGCATTCCTTTGTCCAGAGGGACTGCTTCATTGGCTTCCTTGTCAGCTTCTTCGTTAAGCTCACGAAGGATGTGGAATATTTTAACATTGTGAAAGGATTTCACGAGGAACTTTATTTTCTTGTGGATTTTCCTAAGTCTCATATCCTTGGGGTGTCTATTGGTAATGAGATTGGATTACAATTCAAGAGTCTCCAAAAACATTGATTTCAGTAATATTCCTGGCCTTATCTTGATAGCATCCTTGCCAAAGTGCTAATGCTTTTGCTATGTTATTGGTGTCTTCTCCTATTCCCCAAGAATATCTTAGTTCAAGGATTTCATCGAGTTTAAGAAGAATCCCTTCCCCTCCTACTGCCCCTAATAAAAACATTATTATTGAGTCTAATGTTATCTCTTAATTATAAATTAAACTCAATAAAATATATATATTTTAATGAAAATTAAATTCTTTAATAAAAAAATTATTATTAAAGAGGATTTTTTTAAATAAAATTTCATTATTAAAGGGTTATTTTTTAAGGGTTATTTTTTAACCAAAATTGTATGATATATAAGATGACAATTCAAAACATTAAAAAAAAATTAAATGAAATTCCAACATCCTCCTTATTGAACTTAAATATAATATGATGTACCTCTTTCTCTTTTAATGTTTTTTAATGAAATGAATTTTCTAGGTTTGATCTAAAATATGTCCAAATTAATGCTTATGCAAAATTTCAGCTTGTCAAGCACTTCACGCATATCTTTAAAAAATTGGTAAACTCAATCTCTATCTGTGGGAATGCTTGTTTGAATATGAAAGTGGGAAGCAATGTCACCTTAGAGGTAAGTTTTGTGCCATTTACATTCTCATTTTATGATTTTGATCGTTTTTTTTTCATTTTCCTCACAATAGATTTAGCTTCATTTCATGATATGAACCTAATATGGTTTTCTCCTATTTTATTTAAATAACCTTAGTGATGGACATGAGGTTGGAAGCTTGGATTACCTAAAAAAATACTTCTGCAATTGTGGAAATGGTGGTTTGTATCTCTAATTTGGGTACAAACACCACTAGATCTCAAGATCTTATTCTAGATGGAACCATGTCACTATGTTGGATCGTGGTTTATAAGCTGAATCTATGGTGCATAGTATAGGGCTCTTTTGCTAGAGGAGAAGATTGTTCCTCTTTTGAAATCTTGGCATCAAACTCAAGGAGAAAGGGAGGATGGGTTGCATTTGTTGTTTAAGGAAGGGAACAGCCAGTAAAAGAGAAGGAACGCACCAAGTGTTACACATGAGGAGGACACACCATTAAAAAGGGAAGCCATTTGTTTCCACCCTATGTGGTGAACAACATTTTCCTTCCATATTTACACTCATTATCATTGAATGAAGATGCTTCCCCAATACAATATAGTGTTCAACATAAGATATTCCCACATTTGTTAAAGGGCATGGCCAAGAGAAATATGATATTTCTGCTGTAGAAGTCGTAGAAGGAGAAACTTGTGTTCAAATACATGTGGGAACTAGCTATTTATGTTGGATGTGTTATGGAGCTATCTCTTGTGTTATATATCTTTATTGGAATTAAACCTTCATTCTGCTGCCACTTTTGCTTGTGTGAGGTCTGATATCTACGAAATCCACTCAATATTATCTACTAAAAGGAATCTACAATAGTTTATATTTGTTCAATGAAGTATGCCTAGTTTGTGCAATACTAAGGAGAAAGTTGAAGTCATGGAGGACACCTTTTTCCATTGTTGTTAGTGCATCGAATTTTCCAAGCATGTATTCACCTTATTTTTGAGTAAAATCCAGATCTAGAAATTTGGCATTAAAATTTTGATTTATGCTTTATATTATTACTGTGGCATTTTATTTTGCAAGCTTAAATGTTGTGGATGGTAGATGTTACATATGTTATAATAAATTCCTTCTAAACCATCCAAGGACAATCATCATAAGTATTGAACAACTACTGCTACATTCAACAATCTACACTACAACTGTTTGTCAAAGTCACAGACCAAATTACTTACAATTCATTACAACCCCTCATATGCAAAGTTTTTGTAAAAGAATATACTCGATCTCTACTGTGAACAAGGAATAAATCAGACATCTCGAAAGGGTGTACTCTACAGCAGAGATATATCCATAGAGTTAAGATTAATTGAATGAATCCTGAAACCCTTCCATGCCACTTAAACATTCAATGGGATAAGTGGGAAATGTGAACATAACAGCACATTGATTAGAATAAAATTATCCAAACTTGCTGGATAAATTATTTTGGTTATACACTGGTTAGATAATCTTATATGTGGTCTGTAACATGTCAAGTTGGTAACCTTGGTCTTCAAAATATAGGATTTGGTTTTTCTTTTACAAGTAGATGCATGTTTTGGTTTATTGATTTCTTTTTTATTACTTCTTTTGCAGTGGTTTCTGTACTGCTATCGACGTTCAGGCATTCACCTCTGAGTTGGAAAATAAGTTGTGAGCCAGATGTCGAGGAATGGATGAAATTGAATTTAATCAGGAAGCAAGAGAGATATGTGAGGAGTATGATTGTAAAGGTACATAGAAAGAGGAATTTATTCCAAAGATTGATGATAAGAAATCTAGATCATGAATTGATGAAAGATTAAAGGATTCTACAGATAAAGTACGGTTTCCAAAAAATGATAAAATCCAAGAAGCAACCGATGAGTTAGAGGAAATGTTGAAAATGCAAAAAGATAGATCTATTCAAATGATTTATGATACTTTTTCCAAGAAACATGATGTTAAGAGGGAAGTACATAGGAAGGAAAACTGGAAAAAGACACATTGGGTAGGTGAGAATAAGAAAAATCGTGCCACATCTGTGATATTGTCATATAAGAAAGACAAGAAGATGCTCAATTTAGTTCAGGTTGGGCTTAAAAAGCACGGTACATTATCAACATCTAAATCCGGAAATATGAGGTCCATACTAAAGATAAACAATCCTACAAGCCATTTTGAGGACCATTTGAGGTCTAATGTTTCTGGTGCAGTATCTTTAATAATTGAGCCAAAGTTGAAGACAACAAAGAAATATTTTGAAAGGTCATCAGAGAGTGAGATCAATATTCATAATGATGGATACAATATTTTGAATTTTTCTTCTTATCTTGAAGAAATTAGGATACAAACACCAGATACAAGCATTATTTCAGAGCAGACCATGAGTGAAAAGAAGTTTGGTCAGAAAAGGAAAAGCAAGGAAAAAGAAATTAGAGGTTTTCAATTAGTGCCTGAAAGTGAGTACCTAGATCATAGGAAAAAAATGACAATAAACATTATAAGCAATTTTGAACCTTTTAAACATAGAAACACTGAAGAGAGTATTCGGGTTTCAAACTTTAAAGAAAATTTGAGGGGTGAAAAAGATTTTGAAAATATTCATGAAAACTATGTTCCTAATGTCAAAGATCATGTGATTTCTCCATTTGTGACTAAAGAAAATGAAGTTAGGGTAGTTCCAAACAATTATTTGCATTAGAATTCCATTCGGAAGAAGAAAAGAAAGCTCTTGAAGAAACATAATTCAGGGTTATCAACTCTACCAAAGAGATCAGATAATAAAATAAAGATAAATATTTGGAGGGAAGAAGAAAATGTTCTTGAAGTATTATCTGGAGTAGATCATAGAAATAAAAGGACACAGATAAAGGAAAGGAAACATAAACTTAACTTTGATGAGCATTTTCATTCGGTAAAAAGGGTAAGAATTGAAGATGGATATGAAACCAAGAAAATTGTAGAAGGATCGAAAAAAGGAGAGAAATTCTGTTTCGAAGAGAAATTCCTATGGCTTGGGGTACCACAACAGACAGCTTAACTCCAGAAATCAATCCTTTCCAATATGCAATAGAAATTAAATATCTAACACTAAAGGATCAGACCTCGTACCTTATTCTGGATGATTGAAGTAGATCCCCGTTGAGCTTTCCAACTTCAGCTTGAATTGATAGATTACTTCCTCAACAACAAGTAAACAATACAAGCATACTATATATATTGGTGTTAGATCTATTCTAGCATATATAATCAACAATGTATAAGCATTTGAAAAAATCCATGGATAAAATATTCATTCAAACATACACTATTGGACAGTGAAAGATATTTATATTAATATAAAATCAGAGATTACAATGGATATAACCTCTTTCGGCATGTCTACGAATCGGAGAAACTGAATCCCCCACTTGGGCCTCCACCACCTCAATCCTCCATCTCTCGATAGCAAGCTCACAAGCAAAAGGAAAGCTTGGGAAGAACACAAAAGTTCTCCAAGGGACAAAGGGATGCAGACTCAATCATAAGTTCTGGCAATAATGGACTATAGTTTCTTTGCTCTCAATTCTCTCATATGCCTTCAATGTACCATAGAGTTCCTTATATATCTTTTCAAAGGGGTAATGAAAGGTCGAATCCGAGTGATCTCAAGGCATAGGGAAGGCCAGGAGTCAAGTGAGTCGGATCCCTATCAAGGAAAACTCCAAAAAGATTTGGATTATGCACACATCCCGATGTACACGGTTTTAGGGGTCAAACCCGCGTATACACGCGATTGGGGGTTTAAAAGTCACGTATAGCAATTTTCACATGTTTTTAGGGATGGTCAAGGAAACATCAAAGGACAAAAAATGGTGCAAGGGGTCTAAGGAGTCTACAGAGGGACAAGGGAAGGCCATACAAAGTGTTTTTCATCTGGTATGGTAAAATCAGCTATAAAATATGCCCCCTAATGTGTGAGGTCAGAGGGGTCATACAATGGCCGAAATACAATATAAGTCCATCCCAGAAGTGGAGTGATGAAGAATCCCAAATGGACGACTAACCACCCAATCAGCATAGTACAATGATACAACTCTGCACATAACTGTAAATACATATAGCTGTCCCAGATACATAAGAGTACGATGGCCATGAATAGGCATGATACAAGATATCACATAAGTGGTCATCACCACGTACAATATACATAGATCAGAATCTCCATGATGAAGATATACAAAGGATCATGATCTCCATAATGACTGAAGATATACAATGGATCAAGATCTCCATAACAGCTGGAAACATATGACATATACTAGAATCAAGTCACGAGAGCTGAAATCTCATGAACACTGGCACGATCAAGGAGGTAGCATATAAGAGATGCCACCAATCTAGAAGGTCTTCTACACAAACTGCTACGAGTACATGTCCTACTATGTGAATAGAGGTGTTGAGGTCAAACATAGTAGTCCATTGTATGATTATTGGTGATTGATGTATACCGTTAACAGATGCAAGATCACCCACCAATAATGAAAATGGGAATCAAGGTACTAGAGTGCAAACTAACAAGTGTGAATAAATGTGTTGAGGTCAAACACTTGAGAGGATCCATTGATCAGGGGACATTGATGTGTTCCCAAAGACTATCGATGGTGAGAGAACCTGCCACTGATGACTGCAAGTCTCAAGGCACTCAAAAATGACTCTAGATTCCAATTCCAAAATAAATCATCTGAAGTCGATGGGATGAAATCCACTAGAAGGAGAGCATTAAGGAATCCCCCATCATCCAACATGAGGTACTCAGCAAAGCTATATAATGTGGAAGGACTTGATCATAAGGTGCACGAACCAGTAACTGTACCGAGAATGGCCGACATGCAAAATCAAGATAACTAAGGAATGGCCAACTCAGGTTTCAACTTCCTTTGAACAAGAGCATAATGGCGAATGGTGACTGAATAAAGGCATCATAGACTTGATATACAAACTGGGAAATCTTTGCGCCACAAGAGGCATCGACAGAGGCTCCATGGGGACTGGAAGCTTAACCAGTCAGTGGAGATAAACTCAAATAAACGAGTACAGCTCCTAAAGTCAAACTATAAACCCAACCAATGGATGTGATATACAGTGCTCTGTTCAAAGGCGAAATGACTCGATGGCTGCCAAAGATAAAATCTTTCCTTGTCCGGATTTTTGTTTTTTTGGAATTTTTTGGAATTTTTCAAATATTTAAAAAGCTTGAAAAAGAATAAAACTACTTTATAGTTACAGACTAGGAGGAGACGAGTGTCATAGGGGCAAACAAACTAGTTCCAAGCAGTGGAACATACCTATGCTCAATGCAAGGACACATGTATAGGATATCGACACTAAGGGGAAAATCCCCTCCTGGTAAAAAAGGAATCAAGCTGCAAAGGATATATAAAATGGCTCTGCATGGCTAGAGATGAGACAAGATCGGGCTATATGGCTGAAGCGCAATGTCAGGGAAGCTGACATAAAGCTCAATAAGGCAGGAAAAGCTCATGCTAATGCAATTACAACTTGACATAAGGGAATCATGAGGGAAATAGGACAACAAAAGATCAAGAGGAGTATGAGGCTCTTGTGAAATTTCATGGCAGTACTATACAACAGACTCCCACAACCTAAAGGACAAAACGTCAGCATGGGCACCAAAATACAGATAAGGTGCTACCTAGGGTACCCATGTAAGGTCAAGCTCTACCACTCATACCATGCCACTTCTAAAGCAGCAAGAAGGTTCTGTGACATAATAGAGTGAGTTCATACTTAAGGCTATGATGAAATGGTCATAAGGTCATGCAAAATGCAAACAGTGATGAAACCTAACCTATATGCTAGTTTAGACATGATACCTGAGATCAGCACAAACGGGTCAATCCAACGGCTAAAACGGAACTCAAAAAGGACTCCTACACCATGAATTAGGTCAAAAGCGGTCCAAAATGATTAGAAATTGTCGAAACTATAGGAAAGGGGGTAAAAATTTGAAAATTTTCTTTAAATAGTAAACAATTCAAAATATTATAAAACATTTGAAATTTTTACCCAATTGAGGTCAAATTTTCAACAACGAATTCCAGGAGATCTAACCGACGGAATCCACTACCGTTTCTTCCAGGTACTTACCCATGCTCTTCTCTTCCATTTTGATGCAATTTTTATCAAATTCCATGGTCATTTGAGGCTTCTAGGCCAAACTAAAAAAAGGCGCTATGGCCCACATGGAAATTGAGGGTTTTTTTGCGTATAGGGCTGGATATACGTGGAAAATGCCTCCACAGTCACGTACATATGTGGATGTTTGGAAAACAGTCATGTATGAGGCCGCGCATGAGGTTTTTTAGTAATCTAATTGGAAAACTTGCATTTTTTTTGTGCAGGATGGTCCTAGAATGGAGAGAGCATGAACATGGTGAGGTAGAGGAGGAAATAAGGGCCGATCTAATTGCTCATCAAGCTCTATGTGCATGTGGACTCTATAATTTTTGGTGTCTTGGTGGGTTGAGGGCCAAACCAAGGCTATTGCAGATGCTGGTGGATTACTGGGATCCAGAATCTAAGTCCTTCCAGATAGATGGGATGTCCCACACTATAGAGGTGGAGGACATATACTTTATTACTGGACTTTCCCAATGGGGGGAAGTAGTGAACCTTCATTCTCATGGTGGGCCCAGAGGTGGCCTCACTATCGATGAGTACATTGCGGTGTACTGCTATCCAGACACAGAGAAGGTGGGGAGTCAGGTCCCAACCAACTCTATACAGGTGCTAGGCCTAAAGGCCATTTTATTGACATTGGGCAGGATAGTAGGCTTGGCTTCACTCCACCAGGCCTCGCGACCTCTGATGTTCTATGCAGTGGAGTGCATGAGACCCACGGTCTATGACTATAGTACCACACTACTAAGCAACATGAAACATCAGCTCAGTGAGTGTAAGGCAGGAAGAGTGCGGAACTTTAGGTTCAACAGTATATTGAGCATGTTTTTCTTCGAGCGTGTTCCAGGATTGAGCACCAGAGTTGACGTTCCTCTTCACAGGGTTCAAGACCCAACCCAACGACGTTGGGCAAATGCAATGCGCAGACTAGGGGGAGGTAGGGTGTCCAACCCCTATCCAGCTGAGTTCTTTCCATGGTGGCGATGATAGATAGTTGCCATCGATAACTACCCCTATGCAGGGATTGATTTCCAGGGGGACCTAGACATGTCGCTACAACCAGGATCAGCATATGGCAATATAGGTAACGAATCTCGACCCTCTCTTTAAATTTTTGAGTTATTTAATTTTTTTTTTGTTTTCTGATTATATGGAATCAAAAGACATATTTTTGTGTGACAATACATAGTGACATCTACCTTTTGTATGCAGATGTGGGACCATGGTGGCCTAAAGGCTTCCCTCGTCATAGATGGAGGGGAAGAGGAGATGATATCACGGGTGTGGATGCTCCAGAACATTCATACCAATTTTGTGAGGCTGATACACAGGGTTCCCATGGTGCAAGTCGAGGACTTTCCTGAGGCTATGCAGTGCCAGGTTTTGGGTGTACCACGAGCATGGGTGCGATTATTTCGATGGCTAGCTAGAGCCGTAGTGACCTTCCATGATCACAACCCCCCTCCTCCTCCATAGGCTTAGATACCTAGGAGTTATACATTTTGTACTACCGTGTATTATATATTGGTGGCTTGAGAGCCCCATTTTTGTATCATGACACTATGTATTATCACATTTTGGATGTTATATAAAATTTTTTATGGTGATTGGTTTATTTATTTACATGTGTAAAAATTTGTGTTTGTGATGAATTTATTTTTTATGAAACAAATGCCAATCTAACACGTAGTTAGCATATGAGTCAGCAACTTGATTATTAATTCTTGGAATATGTATGTATGTTATATTGTCAAATTGCAATCTCACACGTAAGAATATTCTTAATAACATTGGATCTCTAACATGGTACAAACCATTAAGTTGAGACACTACTAACTCCGAATCAAGACGTACCTCAAGAGAAAGAATTCCATGGAAATGGCATCCCGTAGAAGCTCAATAATGACACTATATTCAGCAACATTGTTTGAAGATGGCCGCAAACATACACCTCTTGAAGACAGTACATGACCCACAGGAGTATAAATTACCCAAGCAGTAGAGGTTTAGTGTTGAGTGTGATGGCTCACACCATTTGCGAATCCTATGTAGGTGGAATATTCCATTGACACCTTCCAAAAGAAACAGAAACTAATCACAAACCCGATCACGATAAGAGAAAGACCTAACTATGCAAAACTATACAATAATATATAATAACCAGACTTGGCTGAAAATCATGCATAGTACTTCTTGAGATAGAGCCCATTTCTAGGCTCTGCCAAGGTCGTTCCCTCATAATCCACTAACTCATAAGGACCCTTATCTAACACACGTTTGACAACATAAGGACCACGCCACATAGGGTTAAACTTTCCTACCCCCAAGGGTTCTTTCGGTTGATCCCACAAAAGGACCAAGTATCCCTCACTAAACCTCCTTGGACAGACAGACTTATCGTACTAGAACTTTACATGATGTTTATTTACTTCTAGAGCCACCAAGGCATCTCGACGCTGCTCATCAAGTTGCTGAAGGTGTACCAAACGCTCCTCCAATGGTGAAGTGTCTAGTAAGATTTCTACGGCTAGCCTCAAAGAAGGAATCTCACATTCAACCAGAAATATCGACTCCACTCCATGTACAAGTTGATATGGAGAAAAACCCATGGCAGTCTTAACAGTGGTTCTATATGCCCATAAAGCAGGATATAACATGATGTGCCAATTATTATTGCTCTATACGATGGATCATTGGAGAATGGATTTGAGTGATTTATTCACTACTTCTACCTGTCCATTCACTTGATGGTATTAAGAGGAGGAATGATCTTGCTTGTACCCTAAATTTGATGCCAAGTCTTCCATCATACGATTCTGAAAGTGCGAGCCATGGTCAGTGACAAGATCTTTCAAAATTTCAAACTGAGTAATAATCTACTTGAATACGAAGTGCACGATTGTCTCACCACTAGATTTAACTGTAGGCATAGCCTCAGCCCATTTTGTGAAGTAATCAATAGCCACTATGATATGATGATACGCCCCAGCTGAAGCTAGGTTGCAATCCATGAAATCAAGCCCGCACTTAGTGAAGGGGCTGGCCGTGATTATGGGATGTAACGGGGTAGGTTTTGAGCGCATATTACATGCAAATACTTGGCAAGGGTGGCACCTCTCGACCGCATCTAAACAATCCTTAAAGATCGATGACCATAAATAACCCGCTCTTAATATTTTTTGGGCTGTAGAAAGCCCAGATAAATGACCACCACATGCCCCTCCATGGAAATCATTCAGCACTACCTCATCCTCTTCATGAGTTAAACAACGTCATAAAATGGAATCTACCCCACGGCGGTACAAAGTGTTATCTACTATGAGGTAATTCTTAGAAATGTGATGTAATCATCGTCGTTCATCCTGTGGGAGGTGAGTAGGGACCTTCAATGTTTGTAAATATATAATGATATCCCCATACCATGGGTCTAAAGTTGAGAGTAAAAAGATGTGTTCATCGACAAACATATCTTCATAAACCAACTCCTCGGCCTTGCTTGGGAAATCCGATATAAGCTCTGCAAAAATTAACGACTTCTTTGATTTTGCCGAAACAAATTCGAGATCAAATTCTTGCAGGATGACAATCCATTGATTATATTTTCCCCCAATCATCCTTCGAGTGAGGATGAATTGAAACGAATTGACATGGGCTACAACCAAGGTCTGGTGAAGGAGAATATAATGTCTCAACTGTTGAACTGCATGTACAGTAGCTAAAGCAAGCTTCTCAACATGAGAATAACGAATATATGCATCAATAAGGTTCCGATTCAGACAGTATATGACATGCTCTTGGAGCTCCTCATCCTCTTGAACCAAAACCATACCAATCGTCTCCATGGACGCAGCCACATAAAGTAGAAAATCATGGCTATAGTCTGGGGGACTAATCACCACAACTGATGCTAGGGCTCTCTTGAGTGCATCAAAGGACTCCTAGGCTCACTCATCCCAACAAAAGGTGGTGTCCTTATTCAAAAGACGCATGAAGCCTCTAGTCTTATTGGAAAAATTGACCACAAATATCCGTAAAAAGTTTGCCATGCCTTGCAAAAATTGAAGATGACGAATATTTTTCGCAGGAGACAACTAAAGTATTGCCTCAACCTTCAAAGGGTCGACTCTTATACCCTCTTTAGAAATGACGAATCCTAACAAGCGACTTGACTTCACACAAAATATGCACTTATGAGGATTTAACCTAACCAAATAGTGGCGGCATCTTTCGAATACCAATCTCAAGTGATAGGAGTGACGCATTCTGATACGAGAATGAGCAGTAAGGTCATCCAAAAATACTTTGATAATTGACTTGAGATCATGGAAGATGAAGGTCATTGCCTGCTGAAAAGTAGATCCGGCATTCTTAAGGCCAAAAGGAATTTTCTAATATGCAAACATTCCCCAAGGAAAAATAAATGAAGTCTTATGTTGGTCCTTAGGTTTAATTTGTATCTGATTATATCCAGAAAAGCTATCCATAAAGGAAAAAACATCACTACCTGCACACTCATCCAAAATATGATCAATAAATGGTGTGGGGAAATTTTCCTTAGGATAGGCACGATTCAAATCATGGAAATCAATACATATGCGGATTGCTCCCTGCTTCTTATCCACCAAAATGGGGTTTGAAACCAACTCCATCAATGGAATGGGATAGATGAAACCAACTTTTAATAGTTTCTCTATCTCTGCCTTAATCATGGGATCTTTCCTAGGATTCACTGCACACAAGCATTGTCGAACATGATTAGCATTGGGATAAGTATTAATCTCATGTTTGACAATACGAGGGACAATACCTGGAATTTCGTTGTAATACCAAGCAAAGATATCACAAAATTATTTAAACAGCTCGGTGTATTCTTGAATCTCAGCATGGGAACATTCTCCCCCAATATAGACATTCTCTATCCTGCCAGGATCGCAAGAGATCTTTATAGTAATCATTGAAGATATGTTTTCCATGTTTCCATCAGCCATCGTACCAGGACAGCTTAATGGAACCATAGGACTACCAACTCTCTCACTAAGAACCACCCTAAAGTCCTCACGCTCCAAGCAGTCAAGCTCAGGAAGCAAGTAAGATCTATGATGGAGTTCCTCCCATGGTGGCTCAACTCCCGACATAGCCTCAATAATCACTTCATCTGAAGGGAAAACAGTATCAAGGTAGTCGTGCACGTGAGAAGAATGCACTGCCCATGCTGGTAGTACATAAGGGTCCTCCTCCTCCATCCGCGAAGAGGAAGGACTGGGATTTGTAAAATGCTCTAGAATAGCTTGATAAGCTATCATAGTTGCAGGAAATGGCACGTTCGTCACGATGGGATCACTCAGAGTACTCGATGTAGCAAGAATCCAAGGATCTTCCATATGACTCATGCAAAAAGACACCGATCTCATAGATGTCGAAGCCTCACCAGAACTAGACCCTATCATAAGGATCGGTGTAGGAAAACTAAAGCTTCCCATGAGGGATGGATACATGCCTACACCCACACTCCCAGTTGCCGGTTGAGAGTGTTCAATGGTCAGGATCGAAGCTCCCGAAGATGCAGTAACAGATGAATTCTTGAATGACGTTTGATCAATCATGACTACCTTCCCATTAAATGGAAAGCATACAATGTGAAATAGGGAAGAAGCAACGAGTTGCATACTATACATCCAATTCCTACCCAGCAAGAGATTGTAGTCAAGGGGCGCATCAACCACCTTGACCTCTATCGCAACAGTCTTCCCTCCCAAACGGACCTTAAGGGAAGGAAGGATGCCGTGCAGCCTAAACGATCTCCCATCGAACGCAGTTAACATGGTTGCTGATTTAGACAGCTCAGGGGAACCTAAACCCTTCCAACATGATAAAGAAATCATAGAATTGGCAACACCTTCGTCAATCATAGTGCACTTGAAAGTCATGTTAATACATTCTACGTGAATCAAAAGAGACACATATTAAGGCAAACGAGGCTGAATTCCTGCGGTTTCAAATTTAATCACAGAGGAAGAATCATCATCATTCACACCAAGGGTAGAAAGCAAAGCCTTCCTTTGCGAAGGACAACTCTGAAGCACTTCCAATGCAGACATCAAAAAATGAGTGTGGCCCAAATCCTCGACAAATGAATAGTTCTGGGTGGCTCGAGCATTAGGATTGTGCCCCGAATCCTTAAGGACTCCCTTAGGGATGTGAGGTGCAGCTTCAGGTTTATCCACAGGTTTCTCAATATGCAAAGGAGACCCTGGTGGATCAGGTTCCTTTCCTGGGCTGGGTTGTGATGAACCATAGTCCTTCGTATGGGTCACAACTTTCGCAGCACATACCATGTTAATGCAACCACAACCACTACCCTCCGGTGGATCTTGATCACCACCAGACTAAGCATGGGTCCTTGAGTTCATATTTTGATTGTGAGCTAAAGGGTTAGTTAGCACAGCTGGGCCCTGTGCCAAGAATATCGAGGTTTCATAAAAACGAGGGCACAAGTAAGTGAGGTGATCGTCCTTACACAACCTGCAAGGGAATTTAACCTTACGTTTAGCTTTCTTGTCCCGCCCAGCATTAGGGGCATTCTTGTCATTATTATTATCATATTATTATCATTCTCATTCCTATTCCCACCCTTATGATTATTCTTACCCTTCTTTTTAGTTCGTCCGGGCTGTTAGTTACCCTTCTAGTCCGACGATTGCACTGAAAGTACACTCGCCATTTGGGCAGGTTGAGACGAAGCCTTGGCTTGTCCCGAAGTAGATTGGTTGATTGACAATTGACTAACTTGTTTTGCAATCGAATCCGTATTTTTATCACTTGCACAAACAACAATGCCATCGGCATGTGGTCTAGGTTTAACTTTGGGGTCGAAACTAGAACGCGGAGCATTGGTAATGATCTCATATAACAAACCGGACTAAGCATAAATCGATTCTAGTTCCTGTGCCCTAAAAATTGCTTGTTCCTCATTCTGCACTCTAGATGTAGAAACATCTTTCGCTATATATGGCAATAATGACTTAAGGAACCATTCAAGGAGGAATTCCAGTGGTATAAAGGCTTTAATTAACCTCTTCTGTCTACGCCACTTTTGAATATGATCCGAGATATGTGTGGCCTTATCCTGCCAAAATGTTGACAAGAGTTCAGTACCAACATCATAACGCACTGGTAGCTAGAAGTGGTTAAGAAAATTCATCACTAGGTCATTGAACAAAGTGAAGGCCCCCCTAGGTAGCTCTATATACCATTTTACAGTAGGCCCTGTAAGGGTGCATTGAAATAGCCTTAAACAGATGGAGTCCTAGTGTAAGGAATTCAAAGAGCACCATAGGTGAAAGGTAGTAACATGTTCGCTCAGATCCTCTCCCAGTTTGCCCTTGAACTTGGGTATGTCCAAGGGAAGCTTAATACGGATAGCCGGCCAAGCTGGGTCATGAGCTACAGGATCGTTCGTCAATTTTGACAAGTCAGGAAGATTCAACATTGTGAGGAAAGGGAGCCTGGGATGATGAGGTCAATGGACCGCTCCCTAATAGTTATGATTCACATAGGTTTGATTACCACCATGGCCTTGGCCATAGTGCCCTCCTCCCATTTGACCTATATAGGGTGACATGGAAACACCATAGTGTGGTGTGCCTTGACTATTCGGAGCTTCAAAGTCGTAATTTGGAGAGAAAGTAGGTTATTGATACCCGCCCCCATAAGGTGAAGAACCCTATCCTTACTGCATCCCATAATAGGGTCCATAAGTCATCGCATGAGATGTCCCATGAGACACTCCGTAAGTAGGAACATACACTCCGGAAGTAGGAATATACATTCTGAAAGTAGGAATGTGGCCTCTTGAAGTATGAACATGACCTCCCGAAACAATGGGTGATGCATGAAGCTGAGACACTACCAGTCTAGTAATCGCAGTACGGACATAACTCGTAGCAACGTTCTGGCCCGAAGGACCACGTGAATGAGGTGGAGGGTGAACATTCAAAGAACTAGGGATAGAGGATGAAGGGATCTATGTAATTAAATACATACTATTCCCTATAGTTACTCGTCTTGGATATGGTATCCTAATAGGATCACTAACCCTAAACCTAGGAGGAATATGTGATGTAACTTCCACCGCCGAGATGGAAGGTGCAATGTGACTAGTGCTCCCAAACCTCTCCGCATGGTAAGGAATGAGAGTGCCCCTAGGCATAGTGTTAGGCTTGAACTCAGACTCGACATGAAATGCCAAATCATGTGTAGGAAAACTAGACATACCATAACTACCATAACTAGTGCTCGCGGGTTCAAAATGAGTCTCGTCATCCTCCGGCATTCCATACCGGCGATGCGTCAATGGGGAATCAACCCTAGAGTAAGTAGGTCTATCATGAAAGGTTCCTATCTAAAAAATCATAGGACCTAACTCAGTCAAGTCGGGTGAAGGATCATAGTTAGGAGTAAACTCCCCATCTTCCACATGAATGGGAGAAGGTGGTTCAGGAATACCTTCTATATGGTCTCCCATGGTGTGTGAATCAATGTGCGAAGTAGTCCACCGAGACTGTCTATTTCTCTCTCC
Source organism: Pseudotsuga menziesii (assembly GCA_001517045.1). Taxonomy (NCBI): domain Eukaryota; kingdom Viridiplantae; phylum Streptophyta; class Pinopsida; order Pinales; family Pinaceae; genus Pseudotsuga; species Pseudotsuga menziesii. The sequence continues at coordinate 92,349 of LPNX010753315.1, forward strand.
CAAAGGAGGAGGAGATGTAGAAGGAGAAAGTCCTGCTAAACGACAAGAACGATGAGGAGCTACACCCGAATCCACAATGACTCAACAAATATAAAAGACTCTCTATTTACGCAAACCCTAGGCAAGCTATCATCCATAAATCAATCACCAATAAAATATAAAGCCAAATGCAAGAAATCAAGGGTAGGATAAGTGATCTCTCGAATGAAGCAGGTATGTCTCTCCTAGGAGAGGCTTGAGACTCCCATACACAACAAGCGGAGGTACGTAACCAATTATTGTGGCCCTCAGCTTCAACACATAAAGCGACTGTGTTGTCCGACCCCAACCTAGTTGGGACACCTGCAGAATAACCCCCTCGATATCCTAGGTAATGCCACTAAGGTCACCTTAATATAATCAATGCTCAGGCATACAGTTGTAGGTGGGATTGACCATATGGGGAGGGTAGCAAAGCCCAAAACTCTCGAAAGAGCCCCCATATATGAATACAATCCTGGAAATATCTTCGGTGCTACTCAGTTATGACTAGGGGTCATCCCAATCAATAACCGCTCACACTACCTCGTGCTTAACTCCCTTTTGAGAGGAGGATCCTGAGAAACATTGGTTATAATAAGGATTTCACACACTCACCTGGACAGACACATACATGTTGTTGTTTACTGGTCTTGGAGAATTTACTCACAATGAACTATTCCAAGACCCTAAAACCTAATCTTGTTGGTGAAACCTATCAAATAAAATAGTGTAGTTCATTTTAATTAAGTGTTGATTTTAATTGGATTTATTACTCAAAAGAGGGATATGGTCGTGTAACTAATGGTGTTATGACACAACATGAAGTAAAATGCACACCTGACAATCAATGCAAATGCATTGTGTCCATGAAAATAGGGTATGCTACTACGTGAAATGCACAATTTTCTTCAAATGATAAATGCAAGCTTTCCTATATGAAATCCTGACTAATACTCCAAAGCAAATCTAGTGCAAGTACTGTGCAAAATGAAAAATGCAATGCATGATGATAAGCAAATATTTTTGTATTTTTTGAAATAAAATGAGATACAAAAAGAAAAAGAATGATTCTACAACCCCTAGACTCTGTAAGCACACTCAAGCAGCACTCAAGCAAAGAACTAAGGTAAAAGAATTCTAATGCACTAATCCCAAACAAAAAATAAAAAATGCCACGACAAGAACATTCTAAAAAAAAATTTACCCTAAAAAAATGTTTTTGGTCAGAAATAGAGGATACAGACTCTGGCAGTATCAAAGGAGACTTAGCAATCATCACAACTCACCCAGCAACCATTTAACTTCCTATAAAAGGAAAAACTAAGGGTATACACGACTGTTCGTAGTAAACTCGCATGTATACGTGGAAATGGCAGAGAAAACCGCGTGTATACGTGACTGTGAGTTCAAAACTCGTGTACAGGAAGAAAGGTGCATAAAAATCAAGGCAAAAGGACAAGCTGAGACAAACTTCACACAAATCAGACACTACCAGGAAAACATGCCCCAAGACCCGACACAGAAACAAGAGAGAAAGAGCAATTCAAATTCATTGAATGCTGATAGCAAAACCCCAAAGGACAACTACTAGGAACTCCCTAGTGGAGTCACCAATTCTGTTACGGAGAGAAATTCCTATGGCTTGGGGTACCACAACAGACAGCTTGACTCCATAAATCAATCCTTCCCAATATGCAATAGAAATTAAATATCTAACACTAAAGGATTAGACCTCGTACCTTATTCCGAACGGTTGAAGTAGATCCCCGTTGAGCTTTCCAACTTCAGCTTGAATTGATAGACTACTTCATCAACAACAAGTAAACAATACAAGCATACTATATATATTGGTGTTAGATCTATTCTAGCATATATAATCAACGATGTATAAGAATTTGAAAACATCCATGGATAAAATATTCATTCAAACATACACTATTGGATAGGAAAACATATTTCTATTAATGTAAAATCAGAGATTACAATGGATACAATCTATGTCGGCACGTCTTCGAATCGGAGAAACTGAATTTCCCACTTCGGCCTCCACCACCTCAATCCTCCATCTCTCGATAGCAAGCTCACAAGAAAAAGGCAAGCTTGGGAAGAACACAAAAGTGCTCCAAGGGACAAAGGGATGCAAACTCAAGCATAAGTTCTAGAAACAATGGACTATAGTTTCTTTGCTCTCAATTCTCTCATATGCCTTCAATGTACCATAGAGTTCCTTATATATCTTTTCAAAGGGGTAATGAAAGGTTGAATCCGAGTGATCTCAAGGCATAAGGAAGGCCAGGATTCAAGTGAGTCGGATCCCTATCAAGGAAAACTCCAAAAATATTTGGATTATGCACACATGCCGATGTACATGGTTTTAGGGGTCAAACCCATGTATACACGCAATTAGGAGTTTAAAAGTCGTGTATAGAAATTTTCACATGTTTTTAGGGATGGTCAATGAAACATCAAAGCACAAAAAATGGTACAAGGGGTCTAAGGAGTCTGCAGAGGGACAGGGGAAGGCCATACAAAGTGTGATTCACTTGGAGTGGTAAAATCAGCTATAACACCAGAGAAATCAGATAATAAAATAAAGATAAATATTTGGAGGCAAGAATAAAATTTTCTTGAAGTATTATCTGGAGTAGATCATAGAAATAAAAGGACACAGATAAAGGAAAGGAAACATAAACTTAACTTTGATGAACATTTTCATTCGGTAAAAAGGGTAAGAATTGAAGATGGATATGAAACCAAAAAAATTGTAGAAGGCTTGAAAAAAGGAGGCATAACAAGTGCCAATGACAATAATGGAGAAAATATGACATCGTATAATGCTTATGGAGAAAATATGGCATTGTATAATGCTTATGTGTTAAATGAATTCCATTTGAGACCTAATAATATATCAAGTTCTAACAGTCTTGAAACTAAAGGTGATTTTACACATACGCAGATGTCTTCAATTTGCATGGAAAGGCCTATGTGTTTTCCACCAAAGGCTGATAAATATCATCTGAGAAGTAGCCTACCAAGTGATGAAGTTTCCCTACCTCCCTCTAAATGATGTCACCTGGCTCGAGAATCTATGTCTGCATGTGCTGCAGAGGCTACAACTATTTTAGTGGAGCCAATGGAAACTTGTGTGACTGGACATGATCATGTATACAATATTTCTATAGATGAAAAATCTTATACTAAATTCTTTGATAATGATAAGAAGTATGTTAAGGAAAATGAGGAATGTGTCAAAGTAGACACATTGATCCAAAAAGAAGTAGTAGAAACAAGAGGTAGTAAGAAACATGTGGAAACTACTCTAGAGCAGTAGACTTCTTATACCAATATCGCACGTTTTGTACAAACACTAACAGGAGTTTGAGTGCCTTGTGGGGAAATCTTGTAGCATAAATTCTGATACAAAATTGGGATATTTCTCTTGAAGAGCTTAATCGGTTGAAAGAAATGATTGATTCTAAGGTAAATAAATTTCTAATATCAAGTTTTTCTTTAGATTCATTGTCTATTTATATATGCTTTTTTTAGGTATTGTCTTTCTTTGCTTACTAATTCCTAGTTGTGGATAACAAAATTTTGCATCCCCCCTCAATCAATTGAAAAATCACACATGGTTGATGCATTGGATTATCTTTTTATATTCTTCAATCATGAGAATGGAAGGAATGGGATCATAGATCTCCTTTTCCAAGAGAGATCAATAATTCCTTAATTATTTGATTGTTTCTCTTTAATTTATTTCTTAGTACTTATTACTAGTCCTGCAGTGGAAATTTCATTTCATGTACATGGTATCATAGATGACTGTTGGGTGTTATAATGTCTAAATTAATTCACCTAATATTTAATTATCGACTGGGGTTGGTAGGCTTAGATTTGACATAAAATATATGCAAAGGTAGAGGGGTTCCTATGGTGTCGTGCAAATATTTTAACAAACAAAAGATCGAAATATCTTTCAAAATGAAAAACCGAGTCAAACTCCTAATAATTCAACTATTAAGTTAATTAAATTGGAACAAAATATTAAACTAAATAATTGTAATTTATTCTACAAGTAAATAACTTTAAACTGAAAATGATATTATTAACAACTAATATTTAAATTGGACACTAAGATGCAAGGAAAACCTAATTATTAAGCAAGTAGAAAAATTAATAAAGAAAATTAAATAGAAAGAAACAAGTAGAAAACTTAATAGGAATGTATTTGAATTTTGTCCTACAAGTCTCTTTCAGTAGTCACTCAATGAAAAAGGAACAACCTAAAAACATACTAAGGGTAACACATATAACACTGAATTTACATGCAAAGGATAAATCAATCCAAAGGAATGAACATAAAACAATACACAAGTAAAAAGAAATCAGAAACAAATTCAAGAAAACAAAACATAAACAACTTAACACATATTCAAGGTGAAAAAGAAGAAAGAAAATGATAAAACCTTAATAAATAACCTAAAACACTCTAACTTCAATTTCAATCTTAAATAAAACTATTATCTAACTATCTCAGTCAAAGCATACTTCAAACATTTAAGAAACATAACTGAAAACAATCTCAAAACACATTAAAAAAACTAAAAATGAAACTATGGGTTGAATGAAAGACTGACTTGTAGGTCTGAAAGGGGTGGCTAAATGATAGTTTAAACAGGTTGTCTGAATGACAGTCTGCATAGTTAAAATAATAAAAATTAACCTAAATGATCCAATCTTCAGCTGAATTCATGTAGATGTAAATCTAATGCATAAAGACAATAAGTAAACCTACTTATTAAGAAAATTTAGCAGTGAAATGAACTTAAACAAATTCATGAACATAAAGAAATCATTTCATGTTAATAAACAAACTGAAATTTTAATTGCATAAACTGATAACTTATAATAGAAAGAAAATAAACAGAACTGAATTCAAAAGCAATCTATTCTATTTGCTTGTAAATAAACTGAACAGTAAATTAGAAATGAAAGGATTCAAAGTAAATTCCAAAGCAAACTATGAGCCCAATCAAATTATTTAATTATAGAAATAAAATGCATTACAAAAAACAAATGAGATAATAAAACTAACTAGAAACAAAACTAACTACAATAGAAAAAATAAATAAGCAAGAAAAGGAAAGAAACCTCTGGTTGATGAAGGGCCCTCTCAGCAATCAGGGGTGGTGCCTGGATAACTTCTACTCAAACACAATTGTCAACAGAAAAGCATATAGCTCTTTATTCAAATTATTTAACAGAGTTACAATGTGCTCAGGAACAAATCAAAGCATGAACCTATAAAAATGTGTAAAAAACTAACTCTCTCTCTAGCTAACTAAGCTCTCATATAGAGGCTGATATATATAATTGTTTATAGAGATGAGAAAGTAGGCCCTTTAGTGGTCGATTGCCCTCTAAATTTAGTCGATCATAAAGGCGTATAACAAATTGCATGCCAATGCACAGGATCTTCCCTTCTTAAGCGCGAGTCTAGTTCTCTTCATTAGACAGTGTACGTATAGGATCCTTCTCCATTGCAAATGGTCTTAGAGGTGGTGTATGGCTCCTTCCTCAGTGCAACAGGTTAACTAGTGGTGAGCAGAGGAGAACGCATGGGCGAGTTTTCTAGAACATGGGCTAATACAGCAACCCAACGCGTGGTCTATTGGTGAGGTGTCGACAAAGGAAGCTGCAAGCTGGTGGATCATGTAGAATAGGAGCTCCATTACCCATACGCGTGGACAGTAGGTTGTTTACAAAAAAATTTCACATTTTAATGCTTGAAATCAATTCTCAACAGTGCACATTCTGGTTAGCGATCTGGACGAAAAGTTGAACAACAAGCTGGATCGTGAGCTAGATATGTTGGGCGTAGATCTAGGATGAACGAAATGTCTATTTGCTGGTGCACTTCAGGACTAAAGTCTGTAGTTACACATTTTAACACCTAGAAAACTACCAACGAGTTTTGCGTAGCAAGCTAGATGATGAGTTCGATGTCGAGTTGGACGTGACATGCACATGGCAAGCTAAATGTGTACTTGTTGTTAATTTGTCCCAAAATATTATATAATCTGCAAACATATATACACATCAATTAATATATCAAATGTGCTTCAATAATGTCAATTTTAATTAATAAAATCATAAAATGATAATAATAAATGGATTTTATACAAACCTTAAATTCATATATACCTGAGCTGAATAGTAATCTGTGTGACATAAAATATGCAAAAGTATAATAAAAAATATGTTTAAATGATTAATTTAATTGCCAAAAATGATAACAAATATAGGATCAGCATTCCCCTAAACTAGAGAAATGCTAGGTCCCACTGAGCAAAAAAAAAGATAACAGATCACACTGTCATAGAGATATTTGAAATGTGAGCCAGCAATGGGTACATACATAAGTAAGTAAATTCATAAGGTTTTTAAAATTAATTCAACCATGTCCAAAGTAAAACTTTGGACAGGTTGAACATATGACATAAAAATTATAAATCACATTTATAATCAAGAGAATTGATCATTTAATAATTTACATGCATGATTGGGTAAAAGGATAGGATTATCAATAATGAAATGATAAGAAGAATTTCTAATCATACACATGAAGGTAAAAATTATTTGCCAAAAAACAAAATTTGGTTAGCAAATTTTAATTATAAGTGCTATAATATTACAATGTTTTATTCAAATCGTCATTTGGTATTTCATTTGGACCTTCATTTGATTCTTCATATTGATTTTGCTGTGAAAATATGCTTCATGCTATAATCAAGTTCCACTGCTTATATTATCCCGAAAACACTTATCATTTGTCAGAGATAAATAGATATATCATAAATAATGAAAAGTAAAAACAATCTAACTTTTCCAAATCATATTCCCCCAAATCAAAGATATGGTGTGTCCTCAAGCCATAGAAGAGAGAAGAATTGATTGTTCCAGAAAATAAAAATTAAAGAGTTCTATCATGTTGTTTATTATTGTGTAAGAAAAAGAAGAAAAAGACTAACTAGTAATTGGAAATGATTCAGATATGTATATTCATGAAAAATATAACAATGCTTAAAAAGACCGCTTGGATGATAATAATTTAACCAAAAGAATGCCACAGGAAAAGCTAGTCATCTATGCCTCATTTTAAAAATATCATGTCATCACAAAATATTTTAAGTGTACCCCAGAGTATGTGATATTTACAACTATGGTTCCCATTTCTAGGATAATGACATCCTAGGAGTATGTGTTGAATTATATGGCCAGGGTCAAACCCAACTTACAACCATTCTCAAACGACATGTTAAAAAATTGGTTGTGTTTTATTTATTCATAAATTCTACAAAAATTTATTTATATTATCATTGTTTTACGAACTATGTGCATAGTAATGCATTAACCAGATCTCTTTTACCAGGTATTTCCCCGCTTCCAGCAGGCCTGTTCAGTACCCCGATGGGTTTGCCTTGGTACCATGCAAGCATAGTCCTGCTACCAGCGAGCCTGTTTAGTACCCCAACAGGTTTACTTGCATTTATCGACCTTCCGTGTTTTGAGTTTTTACTTAGCATTGAACCGTTGCCGTAACGTCCCCGACCCTCCGACCGGTGAAGAGGACACTATGATACATCAATCATTCGGGAATCTATCCCCATGAACATGAACATACATACATATAATGTTGAAACAAGATAATAAAAAACATAAAACATACTATGGAGCATGATCGTTCATATACACAACAGAAGAAAACCATCTCAATCAGCATTCAACATGTATGTCATCATTCATCAATAATAAATATGATTGCAAACACAAGTTAGGCAAGAATACTTATATTATAAAGAAATTGTCCCACAACCAGCTACGTTGCTAAAACGTTCCACCCAACCATAGGCCCATGTGCTCTTTAATATCTCAGCAATGCTGCCACCCCCGAGTCGGGCATGATTCCCCAAGGAATAAGGAACTAGCAGGCTTACACATAGCCAATGATAATAGCCCCATAAGGGTACACAGTTCATCCAAGCCAACATAGTTAGGATTATCAGGCGAACAACGGATCAGCCAAGCCAACCAAGTTGGGTTTATCATTCCATCCAAGAGCTGGGAAAGGCTAAATGCTAAGCTGGTGAGCTCATTGAAGAGCTAAAGACACCTACACCAGAACCACCCTGGCTTCTAGGACACCCACACACACCCAACACAAGGAAATCAGTCCTTTCTCTACAACGCAGTCCCTCAGACCTTGATCTCCCTTCCAGTGCTATTCAGGGGTTGTGGAGAACAAAGACAACTAGCTTTGTTTGTGTGGTTCTCAACCCACCATGTTTATCAAGCACATCAGGACCTCATTCACCACTCCAATGCAGTTCGAGGACAAAACCACTACGTGCATGCAGCAACCCAGCTATTAAAGCTTTAACAAGGGAAAAACACTCCCCTAAATCATTTTTGGCCCTACCATGGCGAAATGATTCCTCAGCAACCTACAGAAACCAAAACACAAGGCAAAAATGCAGCTAACAATTGTGGAAAACAACAGGAGAAAACCACAGCAATGGCTCACGATGAAGCAACAGAACGTGGCATAGTCTAGACACAGTAGCAACGTTGGAAAACAATGGTGGAGTAACAACGCAGACTTTGTACATGAGCAGGAGGAAGAACAAATCCTTAGGCTAACAACTCCGTGAGGAAAGGAATAACCAACCCCCAATCAATGAATCACGACCCCTTTTATCTCAACCCCTGTGAGGGAAAATGAACAGCTCCCGATCGGGATAGTGGACAAACCATCAGCAACCCAAAAGGTGCATCATGGAGAGAGTGCAAGCATGAGTGTAGTGGTATTCCTGCCAGCAAATAGATGCCCGCAACTAAGAATAGAACTATTAATGTGGTGGTTGGATGAGGCAAGGGAAGGTGATCAAATCAAATAGGGTGGTGACACATGGATTTTCCCCCATGGGTTCAAGCCTTTAACATCCCCACCCTTAACATTAGGAAATCATGCCTCTTCTCAATATGGTTGTAGGGAACATAGTTGGTTGGGTTCATTTAATTAAAATGCACATTTACATGATGCCACAATTTAATACGTGTTGTATGTCCCGATATACCATCGGTGACAATTCCAATCCGAAACATAACATAACCAAATCGATGGTGGGACCTTGGCCTTTATCTCCGCACCATGATTATTTACAATGTATATATATATCATGTATATTTAATGCATCGGGGTCAAAACTGAGGTGTTACATTCCCCTCCCCCTTAAATAGCATTGTCCTTAGTGATTTACAAAATTTGAACAAAATGCTACACTGGTACCGCCTCAGTGTTCTGTAGAATTGAACAAAAATGGATGTGCCAATCACATGGAATCCTCCCGCTCCAACGTAGCCTCTTCAGGTTCGTAGTGCTCCCATTGCACCTTTACCTTCTCTATGGCTCGGTTCCAGAGCATTGTGACCTTCCTATTGAGGATGCGAATTGGCTCGATTTGGAACTCTCCCTCAAGTTCCACCTGAATCACATCCCAATTTATCACATGGTTAGGATCATGTACATATTTCTTAAGCAAAGAAACATGAAAAACATTATGAGCTCTAGTACTAGCAGGAAATGCAAATATCTATGCAACAGGCCCTATTCTTTCAAGCACTTCAAACATCCCACAATATCTAGGTGACAGCTTGGCACAACTTCCAAGTTTCAAGGAACTCTTCCTTGATTTCACTCTTAGGTAAACATGATCCCCAATACTGAACTCTCTGTTCATCCTATGTTTATCTGCATAGCTTTTCTGTCTATCCCATGTTGCTTTTAGATTCTGCCTGATCTTTACAACCTCTTGCTCCATTTCCTTAACCAACTCTGGTCCAAGCGCAACTCTGTTCATTGGGTTATCCCAAGTCATTGGTGTCCTACACCTCCTTCCATGCAAAACTTCATACAGACTCATCCACAAGGATGCCTGCTGTTTATTATTGTAAGCAAACTCTACCAAGTATAAGTAATCTTCCCACTTTGTTGGTTTTTCCATCACATACATGTGAAGTATATCTTCAAGCACCTGATTAACTCTTTCTTTTTTCCCATCTGTCTGAGGATGGTAGGGAGTGCTGAAGTTTAGCTTTGTACCCAAATATGCAAACAATCCCTTCTAGAAATTGGAAGTGAACTTTACATCTTTGTCAAAAACTATTTCCTTCAACAATCCATGCAATTTGAAAATATCCTTCATGAAGCTCTTTTCATTGTCATCAGTCTTTTCCATAGAATTCACTGATATAAAATGTGTTTCTTTTGTCAACTTGTCTACTACAACCATGATGGAATCATGTTGTCTCCAAGTCATCGGAAATACTGTAATAAAATCCATGGAAATAACTTCCCATTTCCTTTCCAGAACTAACAAAGGCTGAAACAAACCTGCGGGATGTTGATGCTCAACCTTTACCTGTTGACATTTCATGCACCTTAAAATGTATTCAGCCATGTCCTTTTTCATTCCTGGGCAAAAGTACTTCTTTCTAGCTGTAGAAATTGTCTTCTGATATCCCAGGTGACCAGAATACGGAGCTTGATGGATTTCATCCATAACAACTCTCCTCAAATATGCTACATTTGGAATATAAATTCTAACTTTATAAGTGAGAATTCCATCTTCTTCCAATTTATATCCCTCATACCTTTTCTCAACATTTTGTTGTTGCAATTTGTCTTTTACCTGCTCATACAATTCATCTCCAGCAACATGATTAATAATCTGCTACCTCAAATCTGATTGGAAAATACTAAGAGATGCCACATGCATTTCCCATACCTTCCTACTGAGTGCATTGACTACCTTATTCTCCTTTCCTTTCATGTGCTTGATTTCGAAATCAAACTGAAATAAAAATTCTGGCCATCTCACTTGCCTAGAATTTAGAGTAGGCTGATCAAACAAATACTTCAGTCCACAGTGGTCTGTTCTAAGTTCAAATCTTCTACCCATCAAGTAATGCCTCCACATCTTGAGAGAATGTACTATGGATGCAAGCTCGAGATCATGAGTGGCATAGTTCTTCTCATGCTCCTTCATCTTTCTTGACTCATAACATATCATGTGGTTGTCCTACATAAGGACTCCTCCAACCCCTCTCCGCATGCATCGGTACATACCACAAAATATTTCTCTGGATCTACAACTTTCAATATGGGTGCACTGGTGAGATGATTCTTCAACTTCTGGAAGCTTTCTTCACACTTCGGAGTCCATTCAAATTTTACCCCCTTCTTTTGCAAATAAGTGATGGCATGTACAACCTTGGAAAATACCTCAATGAATCTCCTGTAGTATCCTGCAAATCCCATAAAAGATCTTACATCCGTCACATTTCTTGGAGTAGGCCAATTCATAATGGCTTCAATCTTCTCAGGGTCTACTAATATACCCTCTTCTGAGATAATGTAACCCAAGTACTGAATTCTATCTCTATAGAAGTCACACTTGCTCAGTTTTGCATACAGTTGATGCTCACTGAGAAATTGCAATGTCAACCTCAAATGCTCTTCATGTTCTTCCTCATCCTTAGAATAAACAAGAATGTCATCAAGGAAAACAAGAACAAACTTGTCCAAATACTTGTTAAAGACGCTATTCATAAGGCACATAAATGTAGCTGGTGCATTTGTGAGACCAAATGGTACCACTGCAAACTCATAATGTCCATACCTCATCCTGAAGATTGTCTTATGAATGTCTTCATCCTTAATTCTCACCTGATGGTAACCAGAACTCAAGTCAATCTTGGAAAATACCCTTGCTCCTCTCATTTGATCAAAGAGGTAATCAATCCTAGGAAAAGGATATTTATTCTTCATAGTAACCTTGTTCAACTGTCTGTAATCAATACATAACCTGAGTGTACCATCTTTCTTCTTCACAAATAGAACCGGTGCTCCCCAAGGAGACACACTCGGTCGAATACACTTATTTTCCAACAACTCTTGCAGTTGCATCTTCAACTCTAGCATCTCCAGTGTACTCATCCTATAGGGTGTCTTAGACACTGGTGCTTCTCCTGGAACAAGTTCAATGGTGAAATCAATGTCCCTCTTTGGAGGAAGTCCTGGAATCTCATCAAGAAACACATCCTTGAATTCCTGTAACACCTGATAGTCCTCCAACCTAGGAGTTTCATCTCCTGTTGGTTCCAGAATATGAGCTGCATACAACTAGCAACCCTTCCTATAGAACTTATTCAACTACATTGATGAAACCTGTCTTACTGAAATCACCTTTGGAATACCTTTCACAACTACTGGGTTCCCTTCTTCATCCATGCATTCAAAAGTCTTCTTGTAATAGTCAAGCTTTACTCTGTGAGCCTCTAACCAATCCATTCCAATGAGAACATCATAGGAACCAAGTGGTAGAACATTCATATCCACACAAGTGATCAATCCATTCATAACCAATGGACATTTCTCCACTACTTCACTAACCTTTCTATTAGTCCCAATGGCTAGCTGAACTATCCAAGGTTTCTTATACTTTTCCTTCTTAAAAGCACAAATATCCACTACCCTAGGAGTGATATAACTGTGAGTAGAACTAGGGTCAATCAAAATAGAAACAGATTGTTCAACAATCTTACCTGCAACTTCAACCACAGTTGACTGGTGATCTTCCTGGCGGTCCTCCAATGTTGCATAAATTCTAGGGACTGCCCTTGCTACTTGACCCACTGTTTCTGTTTCCTGAATGTTATAAGCTGGCCTTGCACTTTCATTCTCAAGTGGACAATATCTGCACAAGTGGGGTCCTTCACATTTCCAACACTTTAGTGGACCTTTGTTCTATTGTGGTTCTTGAGGCTTTCCACCTGTCATTCCCACTGGATTACTTGCAGTTTGGGATGGCTGATTTTGCTGATTCCTAAATCTATAAGGTTTGAAACCTTTCCTTATTTGGTCAAACTTCTCATTCTTCTTTTCCTTCCATGCCTTATGGTAATCAGGTTTACCTTTTCTTTTCTCATAGCAATACTTAGCCTTCCTTATGGCTTATTCAAGAGTTCTTGGTTCATAAAACTCAATTCTGTCTTTGTAAAACTGAGGCAATCCACTTAGAAACCGCTGGACCTTTACTTTTTCATCTCTGATGTACCGGACATACCTCAATAATTCCAAGAACTTATTTGCATATTCATCCATGGTCTACTGTCCCAATCTCAGCTCATGGAACTCCTTAATCTTGTCATCATAATACCTGTCAGAGAGGCATTTTTGCCTGAAATACTTCTTAAACTATTTCCACTTCAGTCTCCTTTCACTGATCTTCTTTACTTGCTTGAAGTTTTCCCACCAAATGGATGCTCGTCCAATCATATTGAATATGGAAACTCTTGCCTTCATGTTTCCTGAATAATCTTGCACTTGGAAGTACTTCTCTATCCCAAGAAGCCAAGCTTCAACCTCTTGTCTAGTCTTTACCTCACCATCAAATGTAGGAGGTTTAGCTTTCCTAAATTCATCTCGAGAGCGATCCCTATGGTGCCTTCTTCTTTTCCTTTTATGAGAAGATGAACTTGTATCTCCACTAGATTCTTCATAGTTAGATGATCCACTGGAAGTAATTCTCCTCCTCCTAGTGCTACTCTTACTGCCTTCGGGCCTTGCTATACCTCATCCAGAGTCTATATTTCTCTGCAAGTCTGTCAAACTCTACAACATGGTAGCATTCAAATGATGTTGCTCTTCCTTGGCTTTAATCAAGATTCTCATGGTGGCTACAACATTGGACAGGATCTCTTGGAATCTTCTTCCATTAGACTCTATGTCATCATTTCCATTATGGACATTTTCTCCCATGGCATCTCCTGCACGCTCGTAAGAATCTCAAGCATCATATCCATCATGGGTTCTCATGACTAAACCGCTTCTTGATTCACCACACTATTCTTCCTAGAATACTGCTCTTGGAAGTGGTCTATAATTCTGCGAATTTGTTAGTAGCAAAATGTTAGATTCATCTCATTAATATAAATCAAAACTACTTACCCTCCTCTTCTGGAAATTTATAAAACAACAATTTTTCTAAAACACAGAATTTTCTCTATCTCTTGTTCAGCTCTGTAATCCACTGATAGTTTGTTGAAATCTGCTAAAACAGTTGGAATTTGTTGAGAAAAATTCCATTTTAAAATCCCAAAATTTTCTTCTCCTCATCAGGTCTCTTCCCTACTAACTATCCGTCATTTCGGTGGGAAAATTGACTAAACTCCTAATCTGCATCAGCAAGAAAAATGATTGTTCATCGGGTCGTTTCTTCACTAACCTTCCATCATTTCAATGACTAGAATGTCTAATTTTATTCGCTGTATCGGCGGGTTGTTTGTCTACTATTTCGAACCTCATCGGAGAGAAAATTGACTAACAGCTGCATCAACAGTCGGATGCTCTGTGCATCGAGTAGCTGGTTGTCAGGGCTTCTGCAATAGTGGCTAATGATCCCTTTAAAATTTCCACATATCACAGCTTTGTCGACGATCAGAGCGACATCCCGCTGTGGCATCACACACTTAGTCCCATAGGTGTCCGTAACAACGGTTCCATAAGCCCTAACTCTTTTGATTGACGTTTGATCCACTAACCATTTTCGATCCACGATCAGATCCATTGTTTCATCGGACGGGTTGGTATCAGTGGATTAAACCTCAATACTTCCACAGTGTCGGCACTCCTAAGCACTAAAAACCACCGTAGTTATGTTATCGGAACTCGAAACCACTATTCACTAAACACCTCAGCATCGGAAAGTGGAAAGACTAATGCATCGACAGGATAGTTCCCATAGCAGCCGCAATGGCAGGTGGTACTCTCACTGCGGTCTCTATAGACCTTATACCCCATCGGTCATTGGAAGGACTAACCTCTACACATCGGCGATCCAAGCGGCAATACATCTTTGATGCATCAGCGATCTAAAGCACAACTTAATCGGCATCGATAGTTGGAAACTTTTTCCGTCGGAGGATTAGTGCTCTAGGCTTCCACAACGGCAGTGCTCGAAGCACTAATTCCTTTCGATGTTCATCGGTGACCTATACAACTAACATTTTTCGATGGCCGATGAACACTTAGAATAATTTTTGAATTTTCCTCTTGCATTGGCTCTTCCTTCAACTATTCATCGGTGATGTTAACAACTATTCATCGGTGATGTCAACAACTATTCCTCTCCAATCGCTGATGACTTTGTTCCTTAGGACAAAAATTGAAAATGTCCTGCCTTGTCTTTCACCGCATCGACCGTCGAAGCAACTATCCTCTTCGGCATCAGTGGTTGGAGGCTCTACCCATCAAAAGCATATCTATTTAGCCATCCGCAATGGTGGCGCAAGATCATCTAACCTCTTTTGGTGTAGTTGCCAAACTTTTATCCGCGTCGGCAACTTGATCATCTAGGCATCAGCAATGTGATCAACTAATCATCGTCGATCGTCAATGATCCAAACAGCTAATGTCGCCAATCGATTTACTAACCTCTACCGATGTGTCATTGGCGATCCCTTCAACTTAGTGGCACCAATCGCCGATGGTCGGTGTCGAGTGGTCAATCAACTAGATGTTGTCGATCCATCTAACTAATTTTTCCGTTGCCGGGGTCTGCATTAGAGGCCCATTTGTCTAATTTTTTCGATGTGCCGATGGCCAAGCACATAGAAAATTTTCTGAAACCAAGGGGTCTAACTAATTTTGCCGCCACCAGGATCTGCATTAGAGGCCCATCTGTCTAAGTTTTTCGATGTGCCAATGGCCAAGGACTTAGAAAATTTTCTGACACCAAGGCTATTTTTCCCTCGTCGGGTGACGTTTAGAATAGCTCTTCCACTGCATCAAAAGAACTTCTCACTAAGTTTTTGGATGAGCCGATAGTTCTAGCACTTAGAAAACTTTTTATGAATTTTTCTTGTCATTCACCCATTTCCTCATGGTTTCTTCTGGGCAGTAAGCAACCTACCTCTATTAACTGATATTTTCATGGCCCTCTGAGGCCCAATTGCTGCAACATAAGCTCTGTCACTGCATCTTCATGGCCCATTCAGGCCTATGCTGCAACCAGAGCTCTGATACCACACTGTAACGTCCTCGACCCCTCGACAGTGAAGAGGATGCTACGATACATCAATCATCCAGACATCTAGCCCCATGAACATGTACATACATACATATAATGATGAAGCAAGATAATTGAAAACATAAAACATACTACGGAGCATGATCGTTCATATACACAATGGAAGTAAAACATCTCAATCAGCATTCAACATGTATATCATCATTCATCAATAATAAATATGATTGCTGACACAAGTTAGGCAAGAATACATATCTTATAAAGAACTTGTCCCGCAACCAGCTACGTCGCTGCAACGTTCCACCCAACCATAGGCCCACTTGTTCCTTAATATCTCAGCAATGCTACCACCTCCAAGCCAGGCATGATTCCCCAAGGAATAAGGAACTAGCAGGCTTACACATAGCCAAGGATAACAGACCAACAAGCGTACACAGTTCATCCAAGCCAACAGAGTTGGGTTTATCAGGCGAACAACGGATCAGCCAATCCAACCAAGTTGGGTTTATCAAGCCATCTAGGTGCTAGGAAAGGCTAAATGCTAAGCTGGTGAACTCATTGAAGATCTAAAAACACCTACACCAGAACCATCCTGGCTTCTAGGACACCCATACACACCCAACACAAGGAAATCAGTCTTTTCTCTGCAACGCAGTCCCTCAGACCCTAATCTCCCTTCCAGTGCTATTCATGGGTTGTGGAGAAGAAATCCAACTAGCTCTGTCTATGTGGTTCTCAACCCACCAAGTTTATCAAGCACATCAGGCCCTCATTCACCACTCCAATGCAGTCTGAGGACAAAACCATTGCGTGCATGCTACAACCCATATATTAAAGCTTTAACAGGGGAAAAACACTCCCCTGAATTGTACTTGGCCCTATCATGGCCAAAACGATTCCTCAGCAACCTACAACATCCAAAACACAAGGGAAAAATGCAGCCAACAAAAGTGGAAAACAATAGGAGAAAACCACAGCAATGGCTCATGATGAAGCAACAGAACATCACACAGTCCAGACACAGCAGCAACGTTGGAAAACAATGGTGGAGTAACAACGCAGACTCTATGCATGAGCAGGAGGAAGAACCGATCCATAGACTAACAAATCCATGAGGAAAGGAATAACCAGCCCCCAATCAATGAATCGCGACCCCTTTTAGATCAGTCCCCGTGAGGGAAAATGAACAGCTCCAGATCGGGATAGTGGATAGACCATCCGCAACCCAAAAGGCACATCATGGAGAGAGTGCAGGTGTGAGCATAGTGGTCTTCCTGCCAGCAAAAAGATGCCCCCAACTAACAACAGAATAATTAAGGTGGTGGTTGGATGAGGCAACGAAAGGTGAGAAAATCAAACAGGGTGGTGACACGTGGCTTTTCCCCCATGGGTTCAAGGTTTAACATCCCCACCCTTAACCTTAGGAAATCATGCCCCTTCTCAATATGGTTGTAGTGAACATAGCTGGTTGGTTTCATTTAATTAAAATGCACATTTACATGATGCCATTGTTTAATACGTGACGTATGTCCTCATATACCATCGGTGACAATTCCAATCCGAAACATAACAAAACCAAATCGATGGTGGGGCCTTGTCCTTTAGCTCCGCACCATGATTATTTACAATGCATATATATATCATCTATATTTAATGCATCGGGGTCAAAACCGAGGTGTTACAGTTGCTAGCAATCCTGTTCAGTACTCCGGCAGGTTTTCCTTGTATAATGATATTAAATATATGGAAGTCGATTGGTACTAAAGAGTGTTAAGTCCTGCTAAACACATAATTCAATTTTTTTTTCAAAATAAACTTATAAGTAATTTCATAATGGCCATAACCATAGATCATGTCAAAAGATAATAACTTAAAGTTGTTCTTTAACCCGACAGTCCTTCTTCTTCATAAAAGAAAAGTAATGTTCTCCACGGACAAAAAATCGACTTACTCTCGAATTATCACCAAAATAATTGAGAGACAAGTTTTGATAACAAGCATAAGATGAACTAGTAATCCATAGGTGTAAGATGAGAATGTGAAAAATATGATAATGAAAGTAGGTCTATCAAGCAATTGTTCAAAAGAATAAGTCAGAAATATACATGTCTGAATCAAAATACCAAAAACCATATGAATCATATAAGAGTTCGATAAGTATGATATAAAGAGGATTGTAAATTTTTAATTTTTACTATAGGCTGCAAATTTGAAAAGTACCCCAAGAAAGGTTAAGATACCTGATGAGTATTTTAAAATACTTCCCTTTTCCAAATAATACTCCATGAGCTACTTATAGAGATAGAATACTTGTAATCAAACTACAAAACCACTTGTTAGATGATTCAATTTATTCATGAAGACATAATAAAAAGAAAAAGAGTCTCTTGTAAACAATCTACTAGAAATTAATCTTATTTATTCAAAGAAACAAGCACATAGCCTACATATATACAAGTGATAATAACCCAAAATACTTTTCAAGGATCAAGAGGAGGAGGAGTAGCTTCCCCTTCAACTAATTCCATTTCATTCTGCTGCAAAACATTTTGTATAAAATCATGTTTAGATGTCGATTGATGATAAAGTTTGAGTCTATGTCCATTTACTAGAAAGGAAACTTGTGAGCCATAAATTGTTTTAATTTTTATTGATCCATTGTCAAAAGCTGTAACTACTTTGTATGGGCCCATCCAATGGGTAGTTAACCTTCCTTTAAAATTTTTAAACCATGAGTCGAATAGTAGTGCCCAATCTCCATTATTAAACTGCTTTTGTTTAATAAATTTATCATGTCATGTCTTTCATTGATTTTTTGTTAGCATGGTTCTTTGGAGTGCATCTTGTCTGATCTCGACTAACTCATTAATCTACGATATGCATTGTTTTTGTGCTTCATCAAAATTCATGCCTAATTGTGCTTCCATATGAAAGGTTTTAACTTGAAATTCAATAGGTAAAAGGACTTGTTTTCCATACACTAACTCATAGGGGGTATGTATAGTAGTGTTTCTCCATGTTATCCTATAGGCCCATAAATCCTCTAGGAGTCTATCTGCCTAGTCCTTATGATGTAAATGAATGGTTTTAGTTAAAATGGCTTCTAATACTTTATTAGTTGATTCTACCTGACCATTAGCCTAAGGGTGATAAAGTGAATATTTGCAATGTCGAATGCCATATTTCATAGTAATTTCTTTCATTAATTTAGAAGTAAATTGAGTACCTTGATCTGAGACAATTTCTCTAGGTACACCAAACCGGGTGAATATTTCTTCATATATGAATTCTACCACTGATTTTGTTGTAGCTCTAAACAAAGCTTTATCTTCTACCCATTTGGTGACATAGTCCGTGCAAATTAAGATATATTTCTTTTTACGAGACATGGGAGAAATTGGTCCTACAAAATCAAGAGCCCATTTCTCAGAGGGTTCAATCATGACTTGCCGTTGTAGAGGCATTTGATCAGATGACGTAGGTCTACCCATTCTTTGGAAACTATCGCATCCTTTGACATATTTGGCAGCATATTTAAAAATGCTTGGCCAATAATAACCAGAATGTAAGACTTTGTATGTCATCCTCTTATCAAAAAAATGTCCTCCACATGATCCATCATGGCATGCATGGAGGATGCTTGTCATTCATCCTCCCACACGCATCGTCGAATAATAAGATCTAGAACAGTGCAAAAGAGATCGTTATCAACCAAAGAATAATTGGAACATTGATCTATAATATGACGCTTCTCATGTGGGGAAAAATGGTTTGATATTTTCCCAGTTGCTAAATAATTGGCAATATCTGCGAACCAAGGGGTTTGAACAGATACAACAAATATATGTTCATCACGAAAAGTGTCGTCAACTGGTTTAGTATCGTCTTCATGTTGAATACGGGAAATAAAATCTGCTACTAGATTTTCTTTACCAGGTCAATCAATGATGGTAATGTTAAATTCTTGCAATAAAAGAAGCCACCGGGTCACTCTAACAGTGGTGATTGGTTTATTCATTAGAAATCTAATGGTGGAGTGATCGGCATGAACAAAAAATTCATAACCTGTATTGTAATAGCAAAACTTATTAATAGAATAAACTACCGCCAAGAATTATTTTTCAGTAACAGTATAGTTAAGTTCAGCAGGAGTCAAATTATTACTAATAAAATAAATGGCATAAGTTGCTTGTCCCTCTTTTTTTCTGAGAACTCCTCCTATGGCCGTATCAGAGGCATCAACAGATTTGTGAAAAGGAAGGGACCAATCAGGACCCCTAAGTATTGGTGCCACCGATAGTTTTTCTTTTAGAATTTCAAAAGCAATTTGACAAGATTATGTCCACTAGAATTCTACATCCTTTGTAAGCAACTTAAACATTTGTGCAACTATTTTAGTGAAATTTTCAATAAAACAGCAGTAATAACCTGCATGACCAAGAAATATTCTTACCTCTTTCTGATTTTTAGGAGAGGGAACTCCAACAATTACTTCGACCTTTGCAGGATCTACCTTAATTCCTTGGGAGGAAACATGGTGTCCTAAAACTATACCTTCTATCAGTAACATTTTACATTTTTTGTGACTAAGGAATAAATTTGTTTCTTGACATCGGATCAAGACCTTCTCGAGGTTTGCAAGGGATTCTTGAAAACTATTACCATAATATGTAAAATCATCCATGTATACCTCCACACAGTCATGTATAAGATCAGAAAAGATTCCTAAGACTGCTCGTTAAAAAGTGGCAGGTGCATTACATAATCCAAATGGAAAAACTTGATACGCATATGTTCCCCAAGGGAATGTAAAAGTGGTCTTGTCTTGATCTTCAGGTGCTATTAAAATATGGTTGTACCCAATATACCCGTCAAGAAAGGAAAAATACTGCTTACTTGACAAAGTATCTAATACTTGATCAATAGTAAAGGAAAGGTAAAGGAAATTAGTATTTAAGTGTAGCTTTGTTTAGCTCCCTAAAATCAACAAAAATGCTCCATTTCCCTGTGACTTTGTTTGGGACTACTACTAAAGGAGATACCCATTTACTATCAGAGATAGGATAGATGAAACCAATAGTGAGGAGTTTTTGTAATTCTTCTTTTACTATATCCTTTAGAGCAAGATTCATCCTCCTGTGGCTTCCTTATAGGTGACATGCTTGGATCCATATAAATATGGTGAATATAGGTGTCAGGGTGTATACCCTTCATATCAGTGTATTCCCATGCAAATTCTCCAGTTTGTTTCTTAAGAACTTTAAGCAGTTGTGCTTGTTGGTTTTCACTTCACCTTGCATTTATATGTAGACATTTTTCAGGGCCAACCTCACAAGGTGTGGTACATGGTCCTATATGTTATTCAATTGTGAAGACACAAGGTGTTTCTATAAACATGGAAAGAGCCATATTCTCTTGAAACTTATCTCCAAAAATCTGATCGAGTTGAGCAAAAGACTGAGGGAAATCTGTACAGGTTTTTGAAGAAACAAACAATTGGTTTAATATATTCTCAGTGGTCTACTCCTGAAGTGCCCAAGATAAATCACTGGGAAGGGAGAAATCATCAAAGTATTCATCCCAGAAAGAAAATTTTAACCACCATGAATTTTCAGTTATTGGTTGTGCTTGGGGGTATAAAATAAGTCTCTGTGTGGACAACCCATTGGAAATAGTCATCTCTCCATCCCTACATCCTATAAACTAATTTGCGATATCTAACCATGGTCCTCCCAAAATAATAGGATTGCCTTTAGAAGGATCCTTTGATTCTACGACCATAAAGTCAATAGGGTATTCCCATTAGGCTACTGATACAACAATGTCATCCAGACTCCAGTAGTTTTTACTGTAGTATGGTGTGCTAGTTCTAGGATGGACAAAGTAGGTCGGAGAAATTGTCCTAACTGTAAAACTTCTAAAACTGCGGTGGTCATCATGTTGATGGTGGATCCTAAATCAATTAATGTATTTTCTATGGTGGTGATGTTTATAATTAGATTCACTATTGGGGCTTCTATATTTGTATACTTTGCAATCCGGGACTGACCTATCATGCATTCAGATATCTCTCCTATAACATGAATTGTGAGAGGGTCCTTTTGCTTATTCCCTGGGTGTTTAATACATAGCTCCTTTATTACCTTACTATAGATTGGTATGTATTTTATAACTTGTAATAGAGGGATTTTAATACATATATTCTTTAATTCATTCAAAATGTTGTACTCTATATGAACTATAGGTTTTTCTATTACTAGTCTTTCTGGAAATGGAGGAACTCTTTACTCCTAAATAGTTTCTTGCGGAGGATGGGTGTGTACTAGAACCTTTGGAATGTTCACATCCTCCAAAATAGCATCATTCACAGGTTCATTTGAATCTTCTTCTTCTCCATTTAGTTCATGAATGATGACTGATGACTTGGGTTTGTTATTCACAACTCTTCCCGATCGTAATTGAATTTCATGTACAAGTACCATAGAAATAAGATACGATGGAAGAGTTTGCAACTCAATGATGTTAAGAGCTTGAGTTGGTTTATTATTAGGGTTAGGTATCGATTGTGTAGGTAATAATGCCGATTGAGGAGGATTTCCGTTCTGAAAGTGATGAGGTTGTTGTGTGATAAAAGGAACTAGAGGTACAAATCCAGGAAAAATTTGCTAGAAATTTGTTTGATGCTAAGGATAAGGATGATTAGGTGTAGGGATAGGTTGTGACTGAGGATATGGTTTTCCTCTCCATCCTTGTGACCAATATTTATGTTGTGGAAATTGAGGAGGAGGGTACTGAGGTGGCCAATTCTACCAACTTGAATTGTTCCATTGTTGAGGTGGTTGATATAGAGGATAATAGAGTGGAGGTTTCCATGGAAAGTTCTAATATGTTGGTTGGTCTCTAGGTTGCCAAGGAGGCCTCCTAGATGTTTTAGCTACATCCCCACTCTTATAGATGGCTTGAAACCCAGGAAAGGATGGGAAGTTATCTGTTGGATTCTCTTATGTACATATGTGACATACGGAGATGTTGTTTAATGGACATTTCCTTTGGGGATGTTTAGTTCTACATCTTGGACAAAATATTCTCATTGATTCTCATTCTTCATCTTGCCTCTTCTTGGCTTGTAAAGAATCTATTTGAGAACCCATTTCTCCTAAGATATCAGTTTTGAAATTATCAACAGGTTTCCTAACTCTACTCTTGTAACTCCACTTGAACTAGGAATGTTTCCTCTTACATTTCTACTAAAAGGCTCTCAAATTTTTTTTGTAACTTTCCCCTCATTCCTAGAATAATTTTTACACATCTCACCAATTTGTGCAAACTTTTTATGATAAATATCACCAGCTTCCATGAGATTAAGAATTTATAACCAGTCCTCGGAGATCCCCTTAAGGAAAAGTGTGCATACTGCATCTTATCGGAGGTCATTATATTTAGATTTATGTAATGTATAAATGAACCTTTTGAGATAATCCTCTAAACTCTCATCTTCAATTTGTTGTATGTTGAATATATCATGTCAAGAGTCCTTGGGTTTGCAATACTCTTGATATTTTCACAAGAATGAAGTTTTCATATCATCCCAATTCCTGATAGTGAATTCTCATAATCCCATGAACCATCTCAAGGCAGAATCTTTTAGTGTAGTGGAAAAGAGTTTTAGTTTGTGAGCATATTGTAGATAATTATAGCTCCTACAAAGGATATTGAACTCGAACAGGAATGTGTTCGGGACCTCATTACATTTTTCATAGAAAGTAGGTAAGGAGGAAGGAGGGATCTTTTTCATAGTTACATCCTGCATCGTGTCTAAAATGGGGAACTCGAAGGTAGCCTCAGTTCGATTTTTCCCTTCTCCTTCTTCATTTCTAACTTCATCATGATCTTCATTTTCTCTTGTCTCTCCATATAAGCTGTATTCTTAACATAGATATACCTAGGAGGCTCCTTTCGATGTGATAATGTGGCATCCCAATGTTCTTTTTCGAGAGAGATATTCCTCTAATCAACCATGTTTTTATTGCATTCTAGAGGGATAGTAGGTTCTACTGTGGAAGTTTCAATTTGTGAGATAACTGGATCTACTGAGGTTCCAAAGAGAGATTTTACTTGGGCGGGATCAACAAAGTCAACAAAATTTGGATCTCCTACTAGTGAAAAAGTTGTGTTAATTAGATTCGAAACTAGTGGAGGGCTGGAGGTTTCTAGTGGCTGATCCTCTTGACATTCCTTAGGATGGGGTCCTTAGGACCTTCTTCCAAGGTTCCTTCTCCTTCTATGGCTTCCCTGGTAAGATATTGTAAGAGAGTCTCCTTAGGTTTCAGGGTAGAACTACTTCCTATAGGTGTCTTTAAACTAAATAAAATCTATGCTACTACTGTTGCTGGATTTGGGGGTGCCTATTATAACAGATGCATAGGTTCTTACCTCTCGTCTTACTGCTCCCCTGCCACCAACCTATTTCTAAACTTCATAAATAATTCTACTCTACCTTACAGAACAACTCCCTTGCAATGGCACCAAAAGTGTTGGGTGTTATAATGTCTAAATTAATACACCTAATCTTTAATTATTGATCGGGGTTGGTAGGTTTATCCTTTGACACAAAATATATGCGAAGGTATAGGGGTTTCTATGGTGTTGTGGAAATATTTTAACAAACAAAATATCGAAAGATTTTTTTTTAAATGAAAAATCGAGTCAAACTCCTAAGAATTCAGCTATAAAGTTAATTAAACCAAAACAAAATATTAAACTAAATAATTGATCATTTATTCTATAAGTAAATAAATTTAAATTGAAAATGATATTATGAACAACTAAACTTTAAATTGGACACTGAGATGCAAGGAAAACCTAATTATTAAGCAAGTAGAAAACCTAATAAAATAATCAAGTAGAATACTTAATAAAGAAAATTAAATAGAAAGAAACAAGTAGAAAACTTAATAGGAATGTCTTTGAATTTTGTCCTACAAGTCTCTTTCAGTAGTCACTCAATGAAAAAGGAAAAACCTAAAAACATACTAAGGGTAACCCATATAACACTGGATTTACATGCAAAGGATAAATCAATCCAAAGGCGTAAACACAAAACAATACACCTGTAAAAAGAAATCAGAAACTAATTCAAGAAAACAAAACATAAACAACTTAACAAATATTCAAGTTGAAAAAGAAGTAAAGAAAAAGATAAAACTTTAATAAATAACCTAAAACACTCTAACTTCAACTTAAATGTTAAATAAAACTGTTATCTAACTATCTCAATCAAAGCATACTTCAAACATTAAAGGAACATAACTGAAAACAATCTCAAAACACATTAAAAACACTAAAAATGAAATTATGGGCTGAATGACAGACTGAACTATAGGCCTGAAAGGGGTGGTTAAAAGACAGTTTAAACGAGATGTCCAAATGATAGTATGCACAGTTAAAATAATAAAAATTAACCTAAATGATCTAATATTCAGTTGAATTCATGCAGATGTAAATCTAATGCATAAATATAATAAGTAAACCTACTTATTAAGCAAATTTAATAGTGAAATGAAATTAAACAAATTCATGAACATAAAGAAATCATTGCATGTTAATAAACAAACTGAAAGTTAAATTGCATAAACTAATAACTTACAACAGAAAGAAAATAAACAGAACCGTAATTTAAAAGCAATCTATAATATTTGCTTGTAAATAAACTGAACAATAAACTAGAAATGAAAGGACTGAAAGTAAATTCAAAATAAAACTATGCACACAATCTAATTATTTAATTCTAGAAATAAAATGCATTACAGAAAACAAATGAGATAATAAAACTAACTAGAAACAGAACTAGCTAGAACAGTGTTGATCTATTTGTAACTTTGGAATGTATTCACTTGTATATCTTATTTCTTGTAACCCGGTGCTTATTCCAAGAAGGATCTGTAATGTATTTGAGTCATGCCATGCCCCAATGTTCCTATCAAGAGATTCAATAATGTAAACAAGTCATCTCAAGTCATTGTGGGTAACCATCCTATTGTTCAAGGGTTAAATTCCCTGCAGTTCCAGGGCCCTGGGGTTATTAGACTTTCCTAGAGAAGTCATCCCTAGTGAGTTATTGTCAAGTCAAAAATTAGTATAAATAGAGAGTGAGCCTCTATATTTATCACACACTCACTCACACTCAGTTGTAGCGCATAGCTGAGAGAGAATAAGTTGTTGGGGCTAGAAAGAAAGAGGCTACTACTATCGGGAGATCATCTTACTATTTTTGGGCTTTTACTTTTGGTGTTGATTCTATCTCTGAGGAAGTTGCAGGGTTTTCTCCATTTATGGTTTCCCCGAGGAAAAACATTGTGTTCATTGTCTCTTTTGTTTGATTGTTGTGCTTGTTATTCTCTTAGTTAAAGATCCTAATATAATGCTAGCTTAAACGATAAAAATATAACATGGTATCACAGCTAACCTGAGAAGAAGACATTGTGCAGCTACGGGAACTAGGGCTTCCTACTTTTTGTATCTCTCTCCACAGATTTTCAGCAAAAGAAGGTTGGGATGACTCTCCTCCCTAGGCCGCATCTTTATGTTGAAGCAGAATCTGATTCCGAGCTTTTTCAATTTTGGACCCAACACTATTGTCAGAAATTAGGGCTTTCCACAGAAGTGGAATTTTTGAGTGATCCCAAGCCTGGATTGATCTCCTCCTAAAAATAGAGGTTTAGAGATCAAGATCAAAGCATTTGGTTGGACAAAACTCTAGAAAATCCAAACCCTAATCTGCTCCTGAACCAACACTGCAAAAATTCAACTCCAAATCCATATCCGACATCTTGACCTGGTAAGATATAAATCTTTTGTATTTCCATTTGAGGTTCTCAGTTAAGATGTCTCATCATACCAAGCTTGATGAAAATATTGAGGGAGTTGATAACTTCTGATCCTGGAAGTATAGGATCTCCTTGGTCCTAGAAGAAAATGAGTTGGACTCCTATATCAATGAGGAGGTTCCAGTTCCAGAGGGAGATGAGGCTAAGGCCTTACACAAGAATAATTTGGCTATGGATAAGAGGATTATTGCTAATTCAATCAAGGATCACCTCATACCACAGGTGTCCTCCCTAAAGACACCTAAATCTATGTTTGATGCCCTAGCCAAACTGTTTGAAGGGAAGAACATAAACTGAAAGATGACTCTAAGAAACCAACTGAAGAATGTAAATATCTAGAATGAAAAGACCATCCAGTATTACTTTACAAGGATCTCTCAAATCAAGGAACAGCTGGAAGCAGTAGATAAACAAGTGGAGAATGCAAAGATTGTGATGACCACCTTGAATGGTCTTCCTAGGGCATGGGACTGTTTCATGCAAGGGATCTGTGCTAGAAAGAAGCTAGTCAAGTTCAGAAGACTATGGGAAGAATTCTCTCAAGAAGAAGCTCGGATAGCAGCTTGAGAAGAAAAGATGGGAAATGAATATCAGTCTCTCACAGCCCACACCAAGAAAACCATAAGGGACCATCATCACTCCAAATGTAAGATTTCACACTCTAGACGAGATCTGTCTACTATTAGATGTTACACATGTGATGAGAATGGTCACATATCCAAATACTACCCTAACAAAGGGAACTCAAAGAATAAAAAGGGAAACAAGAGAAGACATCATGCTCATGCTACAGAGGATGATGAACCTTCCACAAAGAGAATTAGACAAGAAAGTGATAATTCTTCAAGTGATGAAGAATATGTGCTGATCTCCGCTCTCACGAGAACTATCTTACATGGAAGAAATGATTGCCTTATAGACAATGGTGCTTCCAAACATATGATGGGATTCAAAGAATAATTTGTGAAACTATTTGAACATGAGTCACCTCACAAGGTGAAACTTGGGGATGACTACAATTATCAAATAAAAGGTAGTGGTGAATCCTCTTATAAGATAGACTCTAAAAAATCTATGAAGATGAAAAATGTATTGTTTGTACCAGGACTAAAGAATAACCTCGTCTCCATATCTGCAATGGATGCAAAAGGAATGAGGGTTTCTTTTGTAGATGGCCAAGTTCTTATGTGGCCAAAGGGAAATACTTTTGATGATGCAATAGTGATTGGGGAACAAGAAGGAGGTTTATACAAATTGAAGGGCCAACCAGAACAAGCTTTGGTTGATGACTCAGTAGAACCAAATGAACTTTGGCATAGAATGCTTGCACATGTGCATTATAGAGCACTACCACTTGCAAGCAAAGATGTTGAAGGTCTTCCAGAAATGCAGAAAAAATATGATGTTGTTTGCAAAGGATGTGCAAAAGGAAAGAACACAAAGAACACATTTCCAAGTAGCGAGAGCAAGGAAAAAGGAATCTTGGAAACCATCCACTCCGATGTCATCCAGTTCATTAAGCGGGTATGTATACTATGTTTCTTTTATTGATGATTTTTCTAGGAAGACGTGGATATACTTTATGAAGAACAAATATGAAGTATTTAGAAAGTTCAAGGAATTCAAATCCTTGATCAAAAACCACAGATAAAAGAAGATCAAGATTTTTCAATCAGATAATGGCGGAGAATTCACTTCAAATGAATTCAAGGACTTATGCAAAGATTCAAGGATTAAGAGGGAGTTAAACACTCCATATAATCCACAACATAATGGATTTGTAGAAAGGAAGAATAGAACGATCATGGAAGCTGCAAGGGCCATGCTTCATGATTAATATCTTCCCATGCATCTATGGGCAGAAGCTACAACAATAGCGGTGTATGTACAGAACCATACTCCACACAGAGTACTCGAGAATAATACACCTGAAGAAGTATTTTCCGACAAGAAACCAGAACTCAGCCATCTCAGAATATTTCGTTGTCTAGTGTACATACACATTCCTAAAGAAAAGAGGAAAAAGTTAGATCCTCCAAAAAGGAAGGGTATATTTGTGGGATACTCTGAAAGCTCGAAGGCTTACAAAATATACTTCCCAGGATTAAAGAAGATCGACATTAGCAGGGATGTGACTTTTGAAGAAGACTTAACTTACAACAAAACCATAAAGAGACCTACTGAAGAACCTAAAGAAATAGAAGCACCTAGAATTCATGACACAACCATGAACAAAGAATATCAAGAAGAAGATTGAGAAATAGAAGAACCTCAAGAAACTGTAGATCCACCCTAGGAGAAGAATCCTCACAAGAGGAAACCTGCTTCGGTACAAGAAGTTATCCAAGGTGTATAAATATATGGGGCTCCAGAAGAAACACACAGAGAAAGGAAAAGAACCAGGTCATGTTCTAGTTATGTAGCCTTATTATGTGATTTCATTGATAAAGAACCTTCCAACTATGAAGAAACAAAAAAAGAAGAAGAATGGAATGATGCTATGATCGAAGAATACAAATCGATCATGAAGAATGATGTTTCGGATGTTGTCCCAAGACTTGAGGGGAATTCTGTAGTGACTTCCAAATGGATCTACAAGATCAAGCATGCTGAAGATGGCAGCATAGAAAAATATAAAGCAAGATTCGTGGCTCGTGGTTTCTCCCAGAAAGAAGGAATAGATTATGAAGAAACTTTTGCACTTGTATCTAGATACACTTCCATCATATCAGTACTTGCTCTGGATGCAGTGATGAAATGGAAGATACACCAGATGGATGTCAAGACTGCTTTCTTGAATGGTGTAGTGGAAGAGGAAGTATATGTGGAACAACCACTCGGTTTTGAGACACATGATAGGGAGTCTCATGAGTGTAGATTTAAGAAATACCTATATGGTTTGAAATAGGCAACAAAGACATGGTACGGCAGAATTGACAGCTTTCTATCCATTTTGGTCTTTACCAACAATAAAGCAGATTCCAACCTTTACTACAAGGTTGAAGATGGCAACCCAGTGATGCTCCTACTATATGTAGAAGATCTATTTGTAACATGTATGGATGGTTTGATTGCTGATACGAAGAGAAAGCTTGCTACCGAGTTTCAAATGAAGGACTTCAGTATGATGCATTATTTTCTAGGCATGGAGGTGTGGAAAAATGTGGATGGAAACTTCCTCGGACAAGGGAAGTATGTAGTAGAGATCCTGAAGAGATTTGGGATGATGGACTGCAAGGCCTTAACCACACCTATGGCATTGAACCTGAAGCTATTGAGTGGTGCTTCATATAAGTTAGATGATGTCACGATGTATTGTTAGATGATTGGGTTCTTGATGTACCTAACGAATACAAGACTAGATATTTTCTTTTTTGTGAACACTTTGAGCCAGTTCCTGACATATCTGAGACATGTTCATTTGATTGCTGCAAAGCATATTCTGAGATACCTGAAGGGTTGTTTTATAGGATTATACACCTAGTAACCGAAGGTCTAGGGTTACCAACATACTCAATTACTTGCAGACAATTGACTCTTAAAGCACAAAATAAGAAATAGGAAGATCAAAAGGACTTACTCGTTAAACGAAGGCCGATCCTTGCTAATCTTCTTCTTCTCTATTCCACTTCCAAAGTCTTCACGATTGTTCCTCTTTCACCTGTCAAGAAACACTTTTCCAGATACAAGATGATTCATATATGTATAAGCAGGTTAGATAAATCACATATAGATGCAGAAGCATAAATAATTATCAAACCACAAGACATGAAACACATATGGAAGAAGTAATCTCTTTATTATCAATAATGGAAAGAGTTCAGATAAAACCCAATGCCTGAGACAAGGACTCCTCTGCAACCAAAGGATTCTGAGTTCACTGCTCCAAATATTTCTATATAAACTCCACCAGCATAAATTTTCTCTCCAAGTGTAAGTCATTGACACCCTCCCCAAGGCCTGTATTTATATGGATGAAATAAGGCAGTTCTCGAAGGTTAGGGAGGTTACAGCAGTTAAGGAAATTAAGTTAAATAACTTAACTAATCTCCCATTAGCGCGAGTGTTTTTATGTTTTAATGTTGAGACACATTTGAGGGTCTATAGCAGAGCAACCCGCGAATGACTCGCGACTATGTATAAGCGTAACCCGCGAATACATGGATTCGTGACTTGCTGTACAGGAGACTCACGAGTAATGCGTGAGTTGTATAAAATGATAGTCACGAATACATCTCAATATAGGCAAAGTAACTAGATGGATGGTGAAAGAATGTATTTCATGACAAGCCAATCTATAGTGTTTTGGGAAAACCTCTATCCATAAGTGTCCTTTTGTGTGCCAACATGAGGGATGTCGGCACTCGGACAGAGAGGTGCCATTCAGGTGTGTAACAGATGCCCCCTAATGTGTGAGGTTAGAGGGGAACGATGGCCGAAATACATTATAATATTTATCTTTGGAGAACTCAGAAATCCAATGGAGCAGAGAGAGTACCTGAAACAAAGCATAGTAATGTCATATAAAAAGTTACATCTGAAGATGCTTTGTTCAATTTACTAGAACATTAGCTCCTTTACAATATTTGATTACATCATATGATACAGGTATAAAACCACGTATATTGCAAAGGTGGATCAAAGCCACAATATACAATAATGATGAGTCTTGAAAGATCTGGAAGCTATGTAGATAGATCGAACATATTCTTGCACAACTTAGTCTATATGTGAGAGACTAAGGTCTTCATAAAAGATCCCAAAGAACCAGTAAAATCCAAGCCATATGAATAAGGGTAAGCTGAAGTCGAACATGGAGAGGATTCAACAGTTTGTCAATCAATAGGTGATAATTGACAACTGAAGCAAAGGAGTTCACCAATGATGAAAGTGAATCCATAGGTACAATCGTAAAAAATCTAGGTCTTCGTCATCAGGAAGTACTAAAATGGAACCATGCTGTGATAAGGAAGGAAACAGATCCTCCAACGGATCACAAGAGTGACTAGGAACTGGGAAAAAGAAGGGAGACACAAATAGATAGCAGATATAACAATGATGGAATTAGGTTATAGATCAGACATTGGGTAAAGTCCTTGAATAGTGAGCACAACACAGAGATGACCCAAGGCAGTGTACAATGGATAGATAGAACAACTAGACTTATCTGTCATGTAGGAGACATGATCAGATTCCCCAGGTATAATGGACAAGAGGAGGAGTAAGAAACTCAAAGTGATAGTTGAACACAAGTGTATACTGAAACATGGATATCGGAAAGCAAAGAGTGCTATGATCAAGGATGACATGCTGCCATTACTGAAAATAAGAGAAAACTTCTTCCTTACCTTCCCTGTTAAATTTTAACGAGTCCAGGAAAGTAAACTCGGATCCCTCTTCATTTTTTAACAAGCTTGAAGAGATGGGAAAATAATGCTTGATACACTGATCCGTGGATTTAATGAGCCCGAACTAGTACATGCTCAAACGGTGTTTTCACATTTAGAGAGTCTGAAAACTCCAAAGAAGACTCCAGGGGGGTCCTTTTTTGTCCAATTTAGTCTCCTAAGGCCGAAAAAGTATAAAACAAACCATAGAAGAACTCTCTTAACTTCTGAAGAAGAAAAGGCGCACCTTTTCCGTACTTAGTCAGGGAGGTCTGAAAAAGGTTAAATTACCACCTACCCAACGCTCCTTCCAGAACAACATAAGATAGCTTGAGTTTTACGAGTGTGAAGGAAAGCAAGATCACTCGGAAAGATCCATTTGGTTACGAGAAATGGGGCTTACAACAATAAACTCGTTGCTTTGTTCTGTAGTGTTTAACGAGCATGACAAAGACACAAAGTACACTTAGAATCTTTTTCATGTTTGGGTCCAGAGCACGAAAAAGAGAAAACTAAGATCAAAACGGGTGTTCCTTTTCCGTAAATTTAGTCCCTCAGGTACGAAAAAGTGATAAACCTATACTTGAGAATACTCTTCTCAATTCAAAAGAAAAGAGATGGATCCTTTCTCGTATTATTCTGCATGGTCCGAGAAAGAGATAACCTACCACCAATGCGGATGCTCGTTCATATATTCTTAACGAGCTTGAACGGATGAGATAACTCGGCAGTCAAGTCTGTTTTGAAGGAGTCAGACCTGGGCCTAAAGAAACTCCATAAGTTCAAGGAGTCCTATAAAGGGATAGCTTGTAAAAAGAGATTAAGAAGAAACTCTATTTCGCGTGAAAAATAGCTATGAGGAAACCCCTGGGCCTGAAACAGTGACGGCATGAATACCAAAGGATGGCAAAGGAATAATAAGATGACACTCATGAAATAAGGATCCTAGCCATGGAATAACAATGGTAGAGACAAGGGACTAATGGCTTAGGATACCATAGTCCGTGGCAAAACGTTGAATACTAAGGTTAATGTGGAATGATAAGATACCAACATGTGTTGGAGATAGCAAAACCACCCTATATAAGTATCAACACTTTGTAAAAGTTGGTAAACTTGTTCCAAGGCACAAAGAGGGTGATATTAGTCAATTGACATTTCAAACTATACAAAAATACCCACTTTACGAAATATTATTTCTATAAATAGCTTGAAAATTAAAACATTTCTCACCATTTGCACTTTTTGGACCAAAAAGGAAAGTTTACCCTCTATCTTTGATCGATTACCGTGGACAATTGGACCGTTGGAATCCCGATTCATCAGCTTCAGGTAACTCTACACCCTAAAACCTTCAATTTGATCCAAACAAATATTAAAATTAATGGTTAATTCAGTATTTTACATCATCCCAAATTACATAAGGGCACATTCATGGGTTGCAAAGAGTAAAAGTCATGAATACGCGTTTTACTCGCGATTTGTCGAACTAGGCAGTCGCGAATGACTCGCGACCTGCCTAACTAGACAGTCACGAATGCTGCCCGATGGGTGAAAACTCAAAATTTATGCTCAATTTTTTATTTTTAAAGATGAAATACTGAACCAAATTATGTGTATTTTCTAGGAAAAATATGGTGCTGGAGTGGAGGGAAAGAGAACATGAAATAATGGATCATGCGGCACTCCAAAGCGCGGTCGTAATACAAGCATTAAGAACTTGCGGGCTGCTGAATTTCTTTTGTACATCACCCATGCGGTCAAATGTCCGCTTACTGGAATTCATGGTCAACTACTGGGATGATGACATGGGGATGTTTAACCTTCAAGGTGAGACTTTAGAGCTTACCGTAGAGGATATATATTTCATAACCGGGTTATCACAACGGGGGGCACCGGTGAACTTGGAGGGCACTGGCAGGGGAGGAGACCCCTTGAGTGTCCAAAACTATGTTGACATGTTCTGTACACCGGGCACACAAAAGAAGGGAAGCAGTGTTATTATTGCAGACATCCAGGATTTCAAACTCCAGGTACTAGCTAGCACTATTGTGACACTTGCGGGATCATCAGGGTTGCATATGGCCACCAGGAATCAAATGAGGGTGGCAGTTGATTGCTTTAGAGGTGCCCTCTATGATTGGTGCTCAGGAGTGCTTCCCATCATGAAGAGGCAACTTTCCGACTGTAGGAGAGGAAGACGCAAGAACTTTGGCTATGCCAGCATACTAGTAGCGTTCTTCTTCGAGAGGGTACCAGCTATGAGCCCTGCGATACCACTACAGGTCAGACATCCACGTCAGCCAAGGTTGAGCCGGTGGGGAGATATCTTCCTCTCTCAAGGAGGAGGAGACATAGTACATAGCGTCTACAATGATGACTTTTATGTATGGTGGGAACGACAGCTGCCGGTGTTGGAGAAGTTTCCATACGCTAGGATGGATTTTCGAGGTGATCCCGACCTTGTCCTCCCTCCAGGAGGAATATGGGGCGAGATGGGTAAGTGATTTTTTTAATTTTTTATCATTTTCAAATTTTTATGAATTTTCAAATGATAGAATATATACATATGTACAAGTCCTAATCCTAGTCATGCGTCAAAATGCAGATATTGGACCAGTCCACCCTGAAGGGCACCCGCGGATGTTCGTGCGACTGGTTGTAGGAGGAGACCCAGGATTGGTTCGGGTACTAGAGGGGAAGCTGGCCAGGCTGACCCAGCGAGTACCTACGATACGGATTGAGCACATACCTACAGCCATGCAGGAGTTTGTTGTAGGGGTTCCACCGATATGGCTACGACTGTTCAGGTGAGTAGCTAGAGCAGTACTTGTCTACAGAGATGCGATGGAGGTTTCCGAAGCTGAGGAGGCTGAGGAAGCCAGGGTGCCTAGAGATCACAGGGACCAAGGTGGTCCTAGTGGCCATGGCGGGCAGGCTTAGTTCTAGGGCATTTTGATGGATGATGATCCACATTTTGTATATTTTGTATATGACAGGATCTACGGATCAGACTCGACCTATCTATGACAGATATTCTACACACACACACACACACACACACACACACACATATATATATATATATATATATATTGGTTGTCGGTTTATTTACAAGTGTTCTTTACATGTTTGCTGTATATTTTATGAAATGTGTGTGAGATGCCAGTCCAAAATATAATTAGCATATGCATCAGTTAATGAATTTTGATTTCGTGGAATATGATTAAAAGTAATAACTTCAAAATGTCTTTCCAGTAAACGAATTTGCATGAACTGACGTAACAAGGTAGGATTCCATAACTGATAAGCTCGATTGAGCTGGGAAACTACCAACTAAGAATCCAAATGGACTTCAAATTGGGTGATGCCATGTGACAAAGCATCCCATAGGATCTCAATAACAACCCTATACTCAGCAACATTATTAGAAGCAGGACCAAGACAAGCGCCACCCGCGGCAACAAGCTGTCCTGTGGGAGAATAGACAACCCATGCTGCCGAAGCCAAGTTGTAAGTGTGACAGCTGGCACCATCAGTGAAACCTACATACATTTCAGAAGACATCTGCAAAAACCAGCAGATAATATAAAAAACAAAACTGACAACCTAATGTACATAAAAATACATACACTAAAATACAAGAAAAAGTGCTAAGCCTAAGCATAGTACTTCTTCAGGTAGAGCCCATTTCTAGGCTCAGGCAGCTTATTCCCATCATAATCCACTAATTCATATGCACCTTTACTCAAAATTTTTGACACGACATAGGGTCCTAACCACATAGCCTTGAATTTTTCTGCCCCCAGAGGTTCTTTATCTTGGTCCCAAAGCAAGACAAGTTCCCCTTCAGAGAAAACCCTAGGTTTGACCGTTTTATCATATTGAGATTTAACCCTATTCTTATGAGCCTGATTGGCAATCAAAGCATCTCTACATTTCTCATCAAGGTGTTCTAGATGTACTAGACGTTCTTCAAGCTCAGTCGTCTCAGGTAACACATGAATGGCTATCTGCAAGGACAAGATTTCACATTAAATCAGAGTGACTGCTTCCACCCCGTGAATGAGTTGGAAAGGTGAATAACCCATGGCAATCTTAATATTAGTTTGGTAATCCTAAAGAGCAGGATATAACATGATATGCCAATTAGAACGGGCTGTATCAATTGTCCATTGAAGGATAGTTTTCAAAGTCTTGTTTACAGCCTCAACTTGACCATTTGCTTGCGGATAGTATGGAGAAGAATGCTCTTGTCGAAATCCGAGCATGGTGGTCAGTTCCGTCATCATGTTATTTTGAAAATGACTACCATGGTTAGTGACAATCACTTTGGGAATACCAAACCTTGCAATAATTTGATTGAAAACAAAGAAAGCTGCAGTCTTCCCGTTATCTTTGAAAGTAGGCATTTCCTCTGCCCATTTCGTAAAATAGTCAATGGAAACAATGATGTATTTATGTCCCCCAGTCGAGACTGGGTTGCATGTCATGTAATCAATCCCCCATTTCATGAAGGGGCCTATCGAGACAACAGGAAATAACGAAGCAGGATGTGACCGCATTTTCCTGGTGTAAAGCTGACATGGATGACAGCGCTTCACGGCTTCCACACAATCTTTAAAGATCATGGGCCAGAAATAACCAGCACGCAAAATATTCTGGGCCGTTGCTAACCCAAATAAATGACCCCCACATGCTCCACTATGAGAATCATTTAGGACAATCTCTGCTTCCTCATGAGTAAGGCAGCGATGCAAGACAGAATCTACCCCTTGTCGATATAATGTATCTCCTATAATGAGGTAGTTCTTGTCATGAAGGCATAACTTACGTCGTTCCTCCCTAGAGTAAGCGGCAGGATACTTCAAAGTCTAGAGATATATAAGAATGTCCCTATACCAAGGATCAGAGGTAGATATCAAGAAGATGTGCTCATCTGGGAATGAGTCATCCTCGACCGCTACATTTTCTTCAGTGGGAAATTATGCTATTAGCTTAGCAAAAACTAAGGACTTTTTCGACTTAGTGGATTGAAAATCCAAGTCGAACTCCTGGAGAATGACAATCCATTTGTTGAATTTTCCCCCAACAACCCGTCGGGATAAAACATATTGGAAAGGATTCACATCTGCCACTACCGTGGTGGTCCTCAGTAAAATGTAATGGCGCAACCTCTGCACAACACAGACAACTGCTAAGGCTAACTTCTCGACGTGGGAGTACCTAAGGTCAGGTCTAGCCAAAGCACGGCTAAGATAATAAATGACATGCTCAATGAGCTTATCATCTTCCTGAACTAGCACTACCCCAATGATTGACTCCAACGCAACCATATATACTATAAAATCCCTAGAATAATCTGGCGGGCGTAACAAAGGAGCCGACAACAAAGATTCTTTCAATGCCTCGAACGCAAGTTATGCGGTTTCATCCCATACAAAAGGAGTGTCTTGTTTAAGCAAGTGCATGAAACCTTTAGTGATCTTGGCATAATTAACGATAAAACGTCAAAGAAATTTGGACTTTCCTTGCAGGATTTGAAGTTTCCTGAGAGAATGAGGAGGAGGCAGATTTACAATGGCCTCAACTTTTAATGGGTCCACCTGGATGCCTCTACTAGATACGATGAATCTGAGTAATCTTCCTGACTCGACACAGAAAACACACTTGTGGGGATTCAAGTGAATTTTATAGTATCTGCATCTTTCAAAAATCAACATCAAATGGTCTGGATGCTGAACCCTCTTGCGAGAATGAGCAGGCAGGTCATCAAGGTAAGGTTCAAAAATGGCTTTTATGTCGTGAAAAGAAAAGTGCATGGCTCGTTGAAAGGTAGCCCCAGCATTTTTCAATCCAAAGGGCATTTTTATATACGCAAATGTACCCCAAGGGAAAATGAAAGCAGTTTTACGTTGGTCTTCCAGTTTGATTTGGATTTGATTGTAGCCGGAGAAACCATCCATAAATGAAAACACTTCACTCCCAGCACATGCATCTATGATCTGGTCAATGAATGGTGTGGGGTAATTGTCCTTAGGACAGGCTTTATTGAGATCTCTAAAGTCAGTACAAACGCGAATAGTCCCTTTCTTTTTATCAACAGGAACAGGGTTGGATACCCATTCAGTCAAAGCTATGGGATATATAAAACCAGCTTTCAAGAGCTTCTCAACTTCTGCCTTCACAGCCGCCACTTTACGCGGGTTCACGGGACGTAATTTCTGTCAAACCGGCTTGGCATCAGGATAGGTTTGGATTTCATGTTGGACAATAGATGGATCAATGCCTAGCATCTCCTCATATGACCAGGCAAAAATATCGTGGAATTCCTTGAAAAGGGTAGTGTAGATGGCAATCTCCTCCAGAGAGCAGTTTGCACCTATATAGATGTTTTCCATGACATCTGGGTTCACAGAGATATTGATAGGTATAGTGGTGAAAATGTT
This sequence comes from Pseudotsuga menziesii, assembly GCA_001517045.1. Taxonomy (NCBI): domain Eukaryota; kingdom Viridiplantae; phylum Streptophyta; class Pinopsida; order Pinales; family Pinaceae; genus Pseudotsuga; species Pseudotsuga menziesii. The sequence goes on from LPNX010753315.1 coordinate 131,243, forward strand.
TTCCATATTCCCCTCAGCAAACACCCCTTCCCTAGGCAAAGGGTTGATATGTACCTCAATATCATCTGACAGTCTCACCTTAAACTCTTGGTTTTCTATCTTGCTCAGATCTGGAAGGAAATAGGATTGATGATGAAGATCCTGACAAATATTATCACTTCCACTCATAGCTTCTATAATAGCTTCATCGAAAGGAAAAATAGTATCTAAGAAATCTATGGAATATAAAGAGTTTTCCGCCCATGCGGGTAAATAGACTTCTTCCAGATCATTCGAGACTAAAAGAGGATCTGGAATGGGATCAGTAGTAGCTTCAATGATGGATTGATAAGCTACCTCTACTACTGATAAGGGCACTTCTGGTTCATGGGGATTTGGGAGGACCCAAGGATCAGTCCTATCACCAACTGTAGTGATGGACTTCCCCACAGTAGTAGAACCAATGTAGTTCACCGGGGCTGGAAGGTCAAATGTGCCTATCAATGATGCGTACATTCCAGCTCCCAAGCTTTGTGTAGTAGGTTTGACCTGATCAACCAATGGCACAGTGGATTCCTTAGACTCTAAACGGCCTTTTCGGGTAAAATCAAGCTGGTCAACAGTAACCAACTTGCCCTTATGTGGAAAAACCATGACATGAAGAACAACCGATGTAACAGCAGACATTGCATAAGTCCAATTCCTTCCCAGAAGCAAATTATAGTCCAAAGGAGCATCAATCACTTCAAATTCAATAGACATTGCTTTTCCTGCCAATTTAAGCTCGAAATCCAGCAGGATACCATGAGGACGGAAGGATATTCCATCAAAAGCAGTAAGTAAAGTGTTTGGTGGGACCAGCTTTGGGGATCCAAGAGCTTTCCAACAGGCCAAGGACATAACACACGTAGATGCTCCCTCATCAACAACTGCCCTTCCAATGGTCTTACCACCATGGATGACATCTATTGATAGGGATACATGGTAAGGCAGGCGAATTTTGACATCAGACAGATTGAATTTCGCCATGAGACTCGAAGAATCCATGCTACCTAAAGCTGCTAAGAGAGCATCCCGCTGGGCAGGACAACTCTATAACACCTCTAAAGCTGACATTGCACATGGGGTTTGAGCTAAGTCTTCAACCACGGAGTAGTTTGAAGCAGCTCTAGCATTAGGGTTATGCAAAGTCTTCTTGAAAACACCTTTCGGTATCTTCGACATAGTTTCGGCAGGTTTTTCTATCATGAGAGGGTTGAAAGGTTCCACTACAGATTTACCCTTCTCAAAAGTATCAGTTTCATAGTTTTTGTTCCTGGTTTGCAACAAAGTCTAAGATCGAACCATGTTGATATAATTAGGGTTAGGTGCAATTTGAGTGCCCCCTGCTACATTAGAAGCTGAAGCAGAGTTCTGTCCTTGGGGAAATGGGTCCTTCAGGACAGCCGATTGTTGAGATTTGAGCAGCTTCTGGGCTTGATCCATAAGGGGACAAAGGTGAGTAAGGTGGTCCTCTTGGTACAACTTACAAGGGAACTTGACCTTCTTCTTTTTTTTTTTTCCCCCATCAGCATTGTTCGTAGGTTTGGGATTGTTTTGGTTTCCCTCTCCTTTCTTACCTTTCTTCTTCTTCCTGTCGGGCTGCTGATTGCTCTTAGAAGAATTTTGCGCAAAAACATTTGCATTTTGGAGAGAGGGGGAAGCCTTTGCTGCCTCCGCCGTAGACTGTTTGACAAACAACTGGTGAATTTGCTTAGTTAAAGACTCTACGGTGGGAGAATTAATGGACCCAACCACACCATTGGCATGGGGTCCAGGCTTAGGCTTCTCCACCTTGTGCGAAGGCCTCAGTGCCTCAGGGATGATCTCATACAAGATCTCAAACTGTGAGTAAATCAAGTCTAACTGCTGGGCCCTGAGTATGGATTCTTCTTCATTCGTTACTCCTAAAGTGGAAACATCCTTAGATATGTATGGCAACAGTGATTTAAGGAACCATTCTAACAGAAACTCAGGAGGAATGGTGACTTTGATAAGGCTCTTTTGCCTCCTCCACTCTTGGATATGATCTGAGATGTGGGTAGCCTTGTTTTGTCTAAAAGCATACAACAAGTCCGTTCTGAAATCGTATCAAACCGGAAGCTGAAAGTGGCTAAGGAAAGCACTAGCCAAATCCCAGAAACTACTAAAGGCAGCAGAAGGAAATTCGATATACCACTTAGCCGCCATACCAGTCAAGGTCCTCTGGAATAGCCTCAATCTAATTGAATCCTCATTCAACGAATTGGAAGAACACCATAAGTGAAAAGTGGTGGCATGTGCCCCAGGATATTCACCAGCTTTACCTTCGAACTTAGGGATGTCCGAGGGAAATTTGGTGGGAACGGGTGGCCACAAGGGGTCATGCCTCACCGGGTCATTCATCAACTTAAACAAGTCTGGCAAGTTTAACTTTGCCAAGAAAGGAAGTTTGGGCCTAACCGAGGTAGTAAATGTGCCAACTTGGGGATTCGAGGGACCTGCCCCCAAATTCCCATGGGTAAAAGTGGGTTTGCCCCCAGCCACCAGTTGTGAAGTGGGAAGGTTGCTTTGAAATAGATTCCATACGTAAGCCACAGGATTTTGTGTGGGAGGTGCAGTGTAAGTGTTTGAGGCTGTCCCCATAGAAGCAGGGGTCTGAAAGACTGGAGCAGGTATCCCTCTGCTAAACAACGAAAAGGGAGAGCTCATGTATGGGACCGAAATAGGGGTTTGGAAGCTCTTCCCGTAAGAGGTGTTCCTCCCAAACTGCACTCCTACATATGAAGGAGATGGACCTACGTATGGACTGGATGGAGGAATGTGCCCCCCATTCCAAGGAAATCCTTGGACATAAGCCGAGGATCCTACCGGACCACTCTGGGTAGTGTAAGGGAAGGAAGAAGGAATGGTAGGTATACTGGGGATCCCAGCAACCGTGTTACCAGAAGTACCTCCTATGTTTGAGTGAACCGGTGGTTGAACCACCCGTCTCACTGGAGTCAAAGGTGTAGAAGGAAAACTAGATCTAGGGGTACTCACCGGGGGAGGTAGCACCCCTTCAACCAGAATGGTTGAGGTAAACACAAAAGAACTTTCTTTCGTAGAAGACATTACTCTACCCACAGGTACACCTAGCACTGGTGAATCAAAAGGCCTAACCTGGACGATCACAGGATCGTTTAAGTCAGTCAAGTGGGAGTTAAAATTTATTGAAAACTCGTCAGTCTGCAATTCTTCTATCTCAACTATTTCAAGATTGAAATGGTTAGCAATGAGTTCCGGTTCACCAAGTACTTCACTTGTTCCTACAGGTTCAAATGAACCCTCTGTGTGTAATCTCCGCCTTTGAGGTAAAGGTGGAGGCTCCAATGCAGTGATAGGAGGAAGGGGTCTCAACCTTCTTAACCTTCTAACTGGTTGGTCCTCCAGAATTAAAAATTTAACAAATCACACCCTAAGGCCAACTAAACATAGGCAAAACCTCAGAGCATACACTAAAAGTTCCTAAAGTCTCAAGCAATCAAACCAGGGTGAAAGATATACTTTCCCGAAGAAAGCTGATGAACGATTACTTGGCGTCCTTGAGGTGGTTCTTAGGCACAAGCGGAGGAATCACCCACCACCCTCCTACACTTTCCACAAGGGTTACCTTCCAAGCCCGTTCAAGGTGAACTAGAAATAGCCTTCCGGTTTACCTAGGTATGAACCCTAAAAGACAAGAGACTAAAGGCTACCTTGGCAATACCAGCTATCTGGGGGGACAATCATCAGCCGAACTCGTACGCATGGGTAGGGTAGCTGAGCCCAAAACTCTGTCTAAGACAGAATCCCCAGATGCGTAAAAGTCCTGGGTTACGTTTTGACAAGGATTCGGAGGGTTATCTCCTCTGTCCAAGCCTCCACGTGGCCTAGTGCTTAACTCCCGTTTGAGAGGAGCTTCCCAGATACAGTGATACAGTCAACGATTTCCCTAAAGAAAGGTCCACTATGTCTGAGTTTATAACTTGTGGGAAGTTTACACTCCCTAGCCCACAAGTCTAGCCTAAGATAGTAGGTGAAAGGCCCCTAAAAATAAAAACTTACTAGTAAATTTTAATTTATGCGTTTATTTTAAAGGGCTGTTCTTTACTCAAGAGGTAATGGAGTGGTATACTGTATGATGTTTTGACTCAAACAAGAAACAAATGAAAGTAAAGGTGCATTCAAAGCAAAATTACCATAAAAACAAACTTCTTTTTAATTTTTGCAAATATGTATTGATGAAATGAAAGCTACGATGAAAGAAACTAAGCCTATGTTTTTGTAGTTTTTTGATATAATATTTTTAAATTGAAATGAACACTACTTATGCAAAAATTACAATGAAAAAGCTTTAACTATGTTTTCTTTTCACTTTTAAAAATAATCAAAACTCTACTATGCATCTACAATGCACAAAGCTTGAGCAAACTTGACACTTATAAACGGTATAAAAGCAATAGACTGAAGCAAACAGGCTAACAGGACTAAAAGACCCAATGAAGGAAGGCTAGAAACCCTAGCTTGGGTGCAAACAATGACAAAAATCAATGCATACTTACCAAGGCAAGTGACAACCAGCCACTGTCAGAAGACAGACTGGAAAAACTGAGCCCAAAACCCTGATCACTAATCTGGACTAAGACACTTTAACCCACTACCCAAACAGGCCAAAACACTTCAGTATGTAAGCAGTAAATAAACCAAGCAAAAAGACTCAAGAGCTTCCGAAAAAGCAAGGAAATGTGATCACCAACAGTACTCAGACTCACTACACAGCATTCTTAAAGAAAGACCACTCAGAAACAGGGACCAAACAAAGAGAAGAACAAGCAAAACTTATCTCAAAAATCCCCACTTCTAGGAGTATTCGCGACTGTCACTAAGAACAACTCGCGAGTGACTCACGACTGTCTAGTATAACAACCCGCGAATGCACAATAATATTCGTGACTGTCTAGAAATACAACCCGCAAATGGGTATAAAAATTTTCTCAAAAAATCAAGAAAAAACCCAGGACTTTCAAATGCTGAAGTAAATAAGAACCAGGATAAAAATCACAAACAAACTCACAAGCAAAACTGGTCAGGAGGACAAAAAACAACCTACAGCAGTCCGGGCTCCCCAGCGGAGTCACCAGTTCTGTTGTACAGGATTATACACCTAATAACCTAAGGTCTGGGGTCACCAACATACTCAATTACTTGTAGAAAATTGACTCTTAAAGCACAGAATAAGAAATAGGAAGATCAAAAGTACTTACTCGTTAAACGAAGGTCGATCCTTTCTAATCTTCTTCTTCTCTGTTCCACTTCCAAAGTCTTCAGGATTGTTCCTCTTTCACCTGTCAAGAAACACTTTTCCAGATACAAGATGATTCATATATGTATAAGCAGGTTAGATAAATCACATATAGATGCAGAAGCATAAATAATTATCAAACCACAAGACATGAAACACATATGGAAGAAGTAATCTCTTTATTATCAATAATGGAAAGAGTTCAGATACAACCCAACGCCTGAGACAAGGACTCCTCTGCAACTAAAGGATTCTGAGTTCACTGCTCCAAATATTTCTGTATAAAATCCACCAGCATAACTTTGCTCTCCAAGTGTAAGTCATTGACACCCTCCCCAAGGCCTGTATTTATATGGATGAAATAAGGCAATTCTCGAAGGTTAGGGAGGTTACAGCAGTTAAGGAAATTAAGTTAAATAACTTAACTAATCTCCCATTAGCGCGAGTGTTTTTATGTTTTAATGTTGAGACACATTCGTGGGTCTGTAGCAGAGCAACCCGCGAATGACTCGCGACTATGTATAAGCGCAACCCGCGAATACATGGATTCACGACTTGCTGTACAGGAGACTCGCAAGTAATGTGCGAGTTGGATAAAATGATAGTCGCGAATACATCTCAATATAGGCAAAGTAACTAGATGGATGGTGAAAGAATGTATTTCATGACAAGCCAATCTATAGTGTTTTGGGCAAACCTCTATCCATAAGTGTCCTTTTGTGTGCCAACATGAGGGATGTCGGCACTCGAACGGAGAGGTGCCATTCAGGTGTGTAACAAGGGTACAGTTGATTATGGGCTCAAGTATAAGGCTGATTAGAAGATTAACCTGGAGGGTTATGTTGATTCAAATTGGGTAGGCAGTGCCATCGATAGGAAGAGCACTTCAGGGTGTTTCTTCAGTATGGGATCAGGTGTGATCTCTTGGTTTAGCAGGAACCAATCCTGTGTGGAACTGAGTAGAGCTGAAGCAAAGTATGTCAAAGCTTGTTCAGTTAGTTGTGAAGCAGTATGGCTGAGGAAGCTACTGTCTGATTTATTTGATCTCCAGCTAGATGCTACTTGTATATATTGCAACAACCAGAGTTGTGTGAAGTTTTCGGAGAACCCAGTGTTCCATGACAAGTCGAAGCATATCGAGATCAAGTGTCACTATATCAGGGATATGGTGCCGAGAGGAGCAGTGAAGATCTATTATGTTTCAATGGACAAAGAGATAGCTGATGTGTTGACTAATCCATTGGCTAGGGTGAAGTTTGAGTACTTCATGGAGAAGCTTGTTGTTCTCGATATCGAGATTCCTCCCAAGAGAAAGTGATGAGTCTGTAATGTGCTCTTCTGACATGGTGAGAATATTGGTTCCTTCCATGGTTAGATGTAAGTGTTGTTCCCTTCTGACATGGTGAGAGGATTTTCTCCTTCCATGGTTAGATGTAAGTGTTGTTCCCTTTCGACATGGTGAGAGGATTGGTTCCTTCCATGGTCGGATGTAAGAGTTGTGACATGGTGAGAGGATTGGTTCCTTCCATTGTTAGATGTATGTGATGATCCCACATCCAGCATGAAAAAGGGTTGGCTCTGTGAAGACACATCTAGTATGAAAAAGTACTAGCTCTGTGTAGATCCCACATCTAGTATGAAAAAGGACTAGCTCTATGAAGACTCATCCAGTATGAAAAAGGACTAGCTCTATGTAGATCCCACATATAGTATGAAAAAGGACTAGCTCTGTTAAGACTCATCCAGTATGAAAAAGGACTGGCTCTGTGTATATGCCACATCTAGTATGAAAAAGGACTAGCTCTGTGTTGATACATCTAATATGAAAAAGGACTGGCTCTGTAGATGTACATCTAGCATGAAAAAGGGCTGTCTCTATAGAACTTCCTATGATGAGAAGAATCAAGAGATAGCACTTGTGATGATGACCCAATGATGATCTAGATTGAGTGATGATGATATAGATCTAGTGATGATGATCCAGCACTGATGATCCAAATCAAGATGAGGATGACTTGAAGATGAAGATAACTTGAAGATGAATATGAATTGAAGATGAAAATTACTTGAAGATGAAGATGACGAGAACTCATTGATGATTCAAATGATACAGAGAGGAAGACCCGTGCTGATAAATTGTGTCAAGAGAATACCTTCATAGTTAAGAGGGAGTGTTGATGTATTTGTAACTTCGAAATGTATTCACTTGTATATATTGTGCCTTGTACCCTGATGTCTATTTCGGGAAGGATCTATAATGTATTTGAGTCATGTCATGCCCCAATGTTCCTATCAGGAGATTCAATAATGTAAACAAGTCATGTCAAGTCATTGTGGGTAACCCTCCTATTGTTCAAGGGTTAACGTCCCTACAGTTTCGGGGCCCTAGGGTTATTAGACTCTCCCAGAGAAGTCATCCCTTGTGAGTTATTTTCAAGTCAAGAATCAGTATAAATAGAGAGTGAACCTCTCTATTTATCACACACTCACTCACACTCAATTGTAGCGCATAGCTGAGAGAGAAGAATTTGTTGGGGCTAGAAAGAAAGAGGCTACTGCTGTCGGGAGATCATCTTACTGTTTTGGGGTTTTACTTTTGGTGTTGATTCTATCTCTGAGGAAGTTGCGGGGTTTTCTCCATTTATGGTTTCCCCTAGGAAAAACGTTGTGTTCATTGTCTCTTGTGTTTGATTGATGTGCTTGTTATTCTCTCAGTTAAAGATCCTAATATAATTCTAGTTTAAATGATAAAAATCTAACAAACAGAAAAAAGGAAAGAAACCTCTGGTTGATGAGGGGCCCTCTCAACAATCAGGGGTGGTGCTTGGCTAACTTCTACTCAAATGCAATTGTCAACAACAAAGAATACATCTCTTTATTCAGACGATGGAACATCGTTACAATGTGCTCAAGAACAAATCAAAGCATGAACTGATAAAACTATGTAAAAAACTAACTCTCTCTCTAGCTAACTGAGCTCTCATGTAGAGGCTGATATATATAATTGTTTACAGATATGAGAAAGTCGACCCTTTAGTGGTCGAATTCTCTCTAAATTTATTCTATCATAAAGGCATATAACAAATAGCAGGTCAACGCACAGGATCTTCCCTTCTTCAGTGCAATTCTGGTTCTCTTCATTGGACAGTGTACACACAGGCTCCTTCTCCATTGCAAACGGTGTTAGAGGTGGTGTATGGCTCCTTCCTTAGTGTAGCAAGTGAACTGGTGGTGAGCAGAGGAGAACGCAAGGGCAATTTTTCTATAATGTGGGATAATACAGCAACCCAACCCATGGTATGTTGCTAAGGTGTCAAGAAAGGAGGATGAAAGCTGGTGTATCATCTAGAACACGAGCTCCATTACCCAGACATGTGGATAGCAGGTTGTTTACAAAATTGTTTCACATTTTAATGCCTGAAATCAATTCTCAATAGTGAGCAGTGTGGTTAGAGATCTGGATGGAAGGATGAACAACAAGATGGACTGTGAGCTGGATATACTAATCACAGATCTTGGACAAATGAAATGTTTGTTTGCTGGTGCGCTTTAGGACTAAAGTTTGTAGTAACACATTTTAACACCTGGAAAACTACCAATGAGTTTCACGTAGGGAGTTGGATGACGATCTGGACATCAAGATGGACATGTTGTGTGCATGGAAAGCTGAATGCGTACTTGTTGTTAATCTGTCCCAAAAATATTTTATAATCTGCAAACAAATATACACATCAATTAATATATCAAATGTGCTTCAATAATGTCAATTTTAATTAATAAAATCATAAAATGATAATAATAAATGGATTTTATATAAACCTTAAATTCATACATACATGAGCTGAATAGTGATCTGCATGACATAAAATATGAAAAAAGATAATAAAACATATGATTAAAAGAGTAATTTAATTGCCAAAAATTATAACAAATCTAGGATCAACAATGACATTGGAATCCTTTCTCATGCTCAGTTGATGATGTATGTTGCTTACTTGCATTGAGCCTGTCAACCATGGAATTTCCAAATATATCTTGCTATGATACTTTACTCTTAGGTAGTTGATAAAAGTGTGCTAACAAAGAAAACTCCCACGCCAAGTTTGAAACATATCTTCGAAGTGTCCCATAGTTGTACCCAACTCTTGACTCTATTTTCTTGGGGTTATCCTTAACTACTCCATTGAATCTACATTGGGTTATTCCCTCCTTTCTTGATGGGTATCTTAGCACTCTAGGATGTTCCTCTTTTTTTGGAGTTGGCTCTGGTCCAAGGCTATGTTATAGCCTTATAGTGAACTTCTAGTAGAGTAAGGATTTTTCTTTGGTACACAGAAGCATTATGGGTGAGCTGTATTTGACCATAAGACTTGGATAGGAAGAGATAAAACCTCCATTCACTTATCTTTTGCTAAGTGTGTAAGAACAAACTCTTTTGTCATGCCTTCTCGTGTAAGAACAAACTCTAGTGTCATGAGTTACCGATTCAGTTGATTCTTCACAATAGATATCTTACTAGTTCTTCCTAGCTCCTCCTTCGGAGATTATTCTAGATTCATATGGGGTTATTAAGAGAAAGACCAGCAAACAGTGTAGTTTTTACGAGGAGATTTGACTATCTTAACAGTTCTTATTGTTTGAATTTCATTGCTAATTCTACACTAGAATTTGTGTTTCAGCTTGGTTGGAAAATTTGAATTTTGTTTATTGAAAAAATATGCCATTATTTAATGTGGGTAAGCATACTGATTTAGTGTACACTATACATTATAGAAGTAGATATTTTGCTAAAGATTGGAATTTCATGACCATCACTTACCTGTATAAATTAATATGGAATGAACTTGGTTGTTTTATAAATTGTTTACTATTTGAAGAATGCATTGGATTTGTCTTTTTTTAGTTTTTTAGTGTCTGAATGGTGTTTGTAGTGTTATTATTGCTTTACTCTTTTTTAATTTCAGATGTTTCCCTTGTTTAGGTATTTGAATGTGATCCAGAAAAATGCACGCCATCTTCTTCGTTATCTTTCTACTACAGTGATTGTTAATAAGAGAAGGAGAAATATGTAGAAGGAGCTAATTAAAGTTTTCCTACAAGAGTAATATACTTATAGAGATCCCATCACAGAATTTTTGGAATATTTGTATGTAAACTATGATTTTGAAGGGACTCGGCTGAAACTTGTGGAGTGTGAAAAAGAATGTGTCCTCTCCTTGGCATCTAACATCAGCAAATTTGTATGGAAATTTTTATGTTTATGATTTGTGCATATTCACTAGCATATTTCTATGTTTAAGATTTATTCATATTTGATGACCTTTATCACTATGCAATAATCCGGTGGTTAAGAATACCTTTAAAAAACACTTAGTTTCAGTCTTCGAACAAACATGAGATTGATTTCATGGCTACTACTATGGGTTCATGAATAACATAGGTTTTCAAACTAGATGTCAATAACCAAAGGATGCTCAGAAATGAATTATTAATATTTGATGACAAATAGTTTTGATGGTTACCCTTACTGAGCTACTAGCAATATTCACAGAATCTTTGTTGATTGGCACAATATGTTGCTTAGTTCTATAGATGATGATGCCTCTTTTTTGTTATTAAAATACACCTAGAACTATGGCCTAGATCCACAGGACTAGCTCAACACTCATATTTATATCTATTTCTGTGTGCAACATGTATTCTTAGTGCTTTTATAGGTGGAAAAAATCTATGTTAACCCAAATTTGTTCAACAGGACCAACAATGCAACAAGAACCTGCTAAAAGGTGGACATATCCATGCTTTACATATTAGAACTGTTGTCAATAGGAAGAGTTGTTCATTTCCTAGCATCAATAAAAATTCCTACATTAATGAAAATAGGGCATAGAGTAGCTCCATAAAAAAAACCTCACTATAATAATCAAGAAACATCCTTTGTCACCTCCATGCAAAATTGGGAGTAACAAAACATCAACCAACTTCTCATGAAAGAGCTTATTCAAGCCCTACCCACCTATTATAAGAATGAAAAATAAACATGCTAAGTCAACTCATACAACCAATGAAGACACCTTAGCATTTGATCCATGCAATGACATCTTATAACCTTTTGTCCTTGCTGATGAACCAAGACAATAAAATATTAATTACAAACTAAATATATACAATCATCTTCATAAAAATCAAGCTGAAAACGTGCATGAGATCTTGAAAATATTGCCAAGTGTGGAAGTGCCTTTCACAAGCCCCTTCTATCCAAATTTGGATGGGGTTAAAGCCTAAAAATAAACTCCATCTTAAAAATACTCATAAGTTGTCCCTGAAAATGACAAACTTTGTTGTTTTATGCCTACAATCAAGTATTCTTCCTACTGTCCCAAATATGCAGCAAACTTTGAAGGAAGTGACTGAAAATTATTGCCCAAATATACCCTAGGAGAGGGGAAAACAAGATGCTCTAGATATTTATTAAAATCATCTTATTGTTTCTTCATATATGAAATTAAAGCATGCTTAAATGGCTGGAAAACCTCAAGGATTTCTTCTTGGACATGTTCTTCAAATTTTGTTTCAAATACTTTTGATCTTCAACATGGTGCTCTTTTGTAAGACATATCATAATGATCCTACAAGAGGTCCCTCTATGGAATTGGAACCTGAATGTTGTCCCTTATTTCTCTAGATTGTTCCTAGGTGGAATTCAAAGGTGCCTTCATGACTATCTTTATGACTATTCACAAAACCTAGATAAATGCCCTCCAGAGTTAATTGCCACCAACACAGGGACTTGATGAATCTCTGCCCTTTATCACTAGTTATTCACTATGCAATAATCCAGTGGCTAGGAATACCCTTAAACAACACTGGGATCCGGCCTTTGAACAGACATGAAATAATCCATTGGCTTGGAATACCCTCAAACAACACTCAAAACTCTCCTTTGAATAGGCATGGCTTGATATCAAGGCTGGTGCTAAACGTTTCCATTGGAACATTTATAAATATATGGGTTATTAAAGCCTCACAACTAGGTGATGATCCCTCAATCAATATCAACTATACATGCAACAATAGCAAGGTATTTCAATGCCGATTTACAATTTGTCAAGTTGTTTTTTTCAATTATTTTATGTGTGAATTTACCAACACCCAACAAGACCAGGAACAATCTTTTTACCTCCATAATGTTTAGCCATCTCCTCCTACCCAACTGACAATGCATCATATTGGTTGTATTATATGAAATATTACTTAAATCCTCAATCAATTGTTGATATTCTTGTGAACTTTGTCTTATGTGCCACCTTTCCCACAGATTCCTTAAGATTGTAGATATTAGATACACTAACCTCAAGTTCTTGAATAACATAGGTTTTCAAACAATATGTTAATAACCAAAGGATGTTCAAAAATTCTTTATTTCTATTTGATGACCCAAAGATTTGATGGTTACTTTTTGTGAGCTACTAGCAATATTAATAGAATATTTTTTTCTTGGCACAATTTGTTGCTCATATATGATTGTTACTTCTTGTGACCTACTAGCAATATTCTCATAATATTTGTTGCTTGGCACAATATGATGCCCAGTTCTAACCCATATTTAATGACGATGCCTCTTTTCTACTACTAAAATATGCCCATAACTATAGACTCGATCCACAGGACTAACCCAACAGTTAGATTTATATATGTTTGTGTGCCAATCATGTACTCTTGTTGTTTTCATAGTTGGAGAAATGTTATTTTAATCCTATTTTAATCCAAGGATGTTCAAAAGACCCGAAAATGTGGCAAGACCCCGCTAAAAGGTGGACAGATCCATACTTTACATATCATAACTCTTGTCAATATACATAGTTGTTAATTTTCTAGCCTCAATATGAAACAAAACTTCTACATCAATGAAAATAGGGCATAGAGCAGCTCCATAAAAAACAAAACCTCACCATCATAAGTCAAGAAATTCTCTATCACCCCCTTGCAAAATGAGGAGTAACACTGGTAATCATCATCGAGTTAATAACTTAATGCCAGCTGGTAGGATTCCCCCTCTCATCTTGTTGATTATTAATCCAGAATATCCCATGCAATTATTTCTTCAGTCCCATTCCTTAATGATAAATTCAGTCTTTTGAACATGGTTTTTAGCTTATGCAATGTTATTTTTATGATATACAAAGGGCCCACACGAATTTGAATCTTGTTGTTCATCATGCATAAATCACGCATAAAAGAGTACTTGTTAAGAACATATGCATTGAGGCATCTTCTTTGTTCATAGGATTCATCTATTGGGCTTCTTCAGAGTGTCTGGCATTGTTTTAGCTAAAATTGTGGATGATTCAGCTATATAAAGTTTAAACTGAACACATGTCTATGTGATTTTTGTCAAAATATAGTATTGTGAACTTATTCGGATTTATTTGTTTATAAAAAAAGATTCCATATTTTTAATTAGTAAGAATTAGGACGATTCCCCTTCCTACACTACCCTAGAAGGGACAACATAAATGGATTTTGTGACATGGTGGGATGCAACTAGAAGTCCTTCCAACCAAGATAGAACTAATTGTATCTTTAATTTTTATTTTACATGTTCTTCTTCATACATCGAATAACACTTTTTTTCAACTAAATGCAGTGTCTGTACATGGAACTTATTTGAAGCATCTGGAGTCAATAAAGAAGAATGGTCTCAACCACATGAAAATGAATCATGTCCACTTTTCTAGGGGTTTATCATCAAGCGATGGTGTAATCAATGGTATGTATTCTTCTAAATTTCTATCTATGTGGACTAATGAAGGGATTCTTTAAAGTTCTCACTCATACCTTGTAGCATTTTAATACTATTTGTGTCATACGGAAATTGACAAGTCACAATATACACGAGATGCTAGTTATGCTTTCCCAAGGCATTTACTCTCTATTTCTTTTAAGGGTATCTTTTACTTTTTGAATTTTGATGGGAAAGGATTGGAACAAGGTTATATATAGGTATATTATAGTTGGTAGAAGACCAACAATATTGTTTTTACAACTTTAAATTGATGGCTTCTTGCTACATGTATGAGACACATACACATACACATACACATTATATTAGAGCAGGTATATTGTAGTTGATAGAAGAGAAACAATATAGTCTTTGCAACTTTACATCCATGGCTTGTTGTTACATGTAGCTTATGCATAATACGCATCACATGCATCATACCATATCTGAAACATTCCAGCATCTATACAATCATAAAATGTTTATGAAAAATTGTCCATGAGTTATTTTTGTAATTAACTTTTATATACTACGGTTCCTTTACTGATATTGCAGAGGTTAAAACTCGATCTTTTCATTGTCTTTTTCCATTTCTCCACATATAGAAAGTGAATTCTAAATATTTATTAATATCATAAAGCCAGTGTCGCATATTGTTTCAATGAATTTTGGTTTAACTCTGTGAACACATTTTTATGCTAACATGTCTAGAGTTCGGGCACAAAAAATACAGAGAATTAGAAGAAATAAGAAGCCTTATGTTATGAAAACATGGTGTTCCCTTACATTAAGTGGTAGGGATAGTTGCAATATGCAGTAGAAAAAATTAAAATATACACAAGAATTAGCATAAAATGAGAAACCTTATGCTATGCAAACTGTGGGAGTTCCCTTGCCTAAAGTGGTAATATGGACGATTGCATTATACACAAGGGTATAGTAGAATTATGAATATGGAGTTGGAAAAATTAAGAAATGTCATAATCAAATGGTTATTTCTATTTCTGTTATTTATTCTAGCCTAAGAATTTTATATTTTTAATGTGTTAAAAATCTGTTAATATCCAAATATCTAAATAAGGTCAAATCCATTCAGACTCTTGTCTTAGGTCTCTCGTGTCAAAAGAAATGTTGGGAGTATTAGTATTTTCTTAGAATTACAAATGATGCATTATTGGTGTTAATATTTCCCCTTTCCAAAATTCTTAAAGGGTTCTAGCTCAATGGAAGAGTCCTTTCTTTACAAGCAGGAGGTTGAAGGTTCAATTCCTTCGTGCCCTAAAGATATTGCAATATTAATATTTTAAATAAAATATATTTTATTATTATTTATTATGGCTATGAGAGGAGTTCTAAACCGACTTCATGTGTCACTATGAGGGGGGTTCAAAACCCCCCTTGTAAGTTTATATGAGGGGGTTTCATAACTGCCCCAAAAAAGGTTTGTGAAGAGTTTTAGGGGGGGTTTCAAACCACCTCCATAGGTACCTATGGGGGGGAGTGGAGGTTATAACGCCCCCAAAAGTTTCTAAATATTTTTATGGTGGGTTTCAAACCACCCCCATAGGTACCTATGAGGGGGATTTATAACCGCCCCCAAAGGTTTGTAAAATGTTTTAGGGGGTATTTGAACTGGCTCTGTAGTTACCTACAAGGGGGTTTATAACTACCCCCAAGGTTTTGTAATAAATAATTTTAAGGGGGGTTTTGAACCGCCCACGTAGGTACCTAAGAGGGGGGTTTATAACCATCCCCAAAGGTTTGTAAAGAGTTGTAGGGGGAGTTTTGAACTTCCTCTATAGGTACTTATGAGCGGGGTTTATAACCTCCCCCAAATTTTTGTAATAAAGACTTTTAGGGGGGTGTAATACTGCAAAAATTCGTAAAAATTTAAAAAAAATTATATAACACAAAATGTTTGTAGTCGTCACTACTTAAAAATAATTAACTGTTTACGGTTACCTTAAACAGTTTTAAACTAGAACTGATTATTTTGTTAATCTCTCATTTTGCTTACATATTGCTTGTTTTCACAATTCATTGTTAAGTATTTGATTTAGCAGGTTATGATTTGGAATAATAGGAATTGAAACATTTGTTAAATTACTAGTGCTAAGTTCATTTTACTGCTTTATGAAAGTAGGTAGGATCTTCAATTGAGATCGAGGCTTACTTAGGTTTTTATCTAATGTAGTGAAGTGATGCTTCTTTTATAGGTCCTTTACAGGTAATACGTTTTAACACCAGTTTCTAGATCGAGATTATTATCTCAACTAGCATAAAATATATAGCTAGTAAATTTATTTATTTTACAGATTTGAGCAATGAATGAGGTATCATTGTTCTGTGTATTTATGGTCTAAATAGTTTCTGGTAATCATAAGTGTTAGTAAATAGATCATAGTCTAGTTACTCTTCCATTTCTCTATAACTATAACTTGTTCATTTAATTTTCATCAAAATATTATCAACTTAGGTTATGTTTGTAATTCTAGTGAATGGAAATTAATATAGAAAGTTCTTTTATCACCTTATTACCTAACATCTTAGTAATTCAAGGGTACTCATTTCATCAACGTTCAATTAGGTAAACTTAGACAGCCTAAATCTGGATATAGTCATAAGTAAAAATGTTGTCATTCACACTTGAAAATAAAATCTAGTGCAAAGACAGTTTACTAACTGACCTAATAATTACCAACAAGAAAATCAATAATCTATATTTTTAAACTATAGTAATAATGCTTTTTGTGTAAGGATTAAAGGGTTATTTTCTATAAAACAAAACCATCCCTTTTAACCTTAGTATAATCTTCATCTCATAAGGTGTTAATGGAAAACAAAAACACTAGTATCTTAAATTGATACTAATTTTAATACTTAGGCTGAAGTTCTAGCTATGCATCTTTCTATGATTGCAAGTATATATATANACCATTTCAAAGGTTATAGATCAAACCACAAACCTTGGTATAACTATTACCTCCCTATGTTATTCTTTAGGGATATAACAAGCATAAAAACCATGATGAAATATAATGAAAATTATTACAAGGTTATAACATAGTTTTATTTATCGTTCACTATTGTGTGTAGGCTGCTTCAACTGGTCTCGAACTATATCATAAAACCCACCTCTTGCAAATAATTTATGAGCCACGCGGTCGATGTTCGTTGGATAGGTTTTTGGTTGACCTTGGAAACAATAAAGATTGTCCTAAAACCCTAAATTGCATTTTACCTCATTTCATTTTCCATGTTGTGGTGTGAGCAGTCGCAGGCTCATGGCCACATGGCCTGACTATCACTCCATTGTATGAAGGCCTCCTTGCCAAAAATCGTCTTCCTTCTGTGTGTACAGGTACATTTTGCCACTTCCTTTTATTTTGTGGAAGAACCCCTTGTCGCCATTACCTAGCTCTATAAATGACGCTCATGTCGTTACCTTGCCTCTGTAGGTGTATCCTTCAAGCTCTAGTGCAGTGGAAGTAAGCACAGTGATTGGGTTGTCATATTGTGGTTTTTACTATCGATTTGAGGGTTGTAGGGTTTAGCTGTCTTCACCGCTAGTTCTACTATGTGAGTTTTGTACTCTATCCTACTGCTCGTTTTCTGGTATGGCTTGACTCTACCTCATCGTGGTTTGGGATTCAAATTTGAACACTGTGTGTTTCTTTTGATAGTACCTCCTTGAAGCTCATTGAACCCTTAAAGGTGGCTAGGGTTTAATCACGATGCAAAAACAACTGTGCATTATCTCTTCGGTAAGGAAATAAATTGTTTATAACTCTTCTGCACCAACATGTAATTGTTATTTTGTTTTAATTATATGTATTTAACATTTGGGGTTTGATTGTGCAGGATCTCAAGATGATGGCTCTGTGTTGAAGGACACCACCAACAGGGTTTCCATGATAGCAATCATCCAGGTAAGCCTTAGTCTCACCTGAGGTTCTCCTGCACTCGTATTTATGATGATACTACCCGCGTGGTTTTTGGGTTTACTATTTGGCCGTGGCTATATGATGCTCTGTTTGTTTTTGGAAATCCATGAGGCCGATACTATGATATGTGTTTAAGTTTATTTGAATCCCTAGTGGTTGTTTCATGATGGGGACTTGGGGCTTTCATAGCCGAGGCTTGAGAAATTATGGCCTTCTCAGCCGTAGTTTTGTTTACAGTTATGTTATTTTATACAAGCTTTTAAGCCGTGACTATTTGTAAAAGGCCATAGGGCCGTAACTGATATGATTCAGTGGTACTAGGGTTTAGATGCTATTTCTATTTTAAATAAGCTCGAAGATTACTATTTTTACTTATACTTTTTATAATATAAATATATTGTGGTTTTAAGAACATGAGAGAAGCTGTAAAATTCTTACAAGTTCTTAATTTTCTTCGAATTTGTTTAAATTATCCTAATCAGTTTTTATTACTGTAACTTGATGTTTTTTTTTAGTATGTTAAAAATAATATAACTAAATGTTCAAACGGTGGGTTTTAGAACATAAGCTATTTATTACTGTCAGGAAATAGATAGAAGAATAAGGAGTGAATAATACCTCCTGAATCTTTACTGTTTCCTTGGTTTGAAATGTATTGAAGGGTTTTTATTTACTTTTTAGTTTAAAATTACCCAAATAGTTTTATTATTGTTCCTTGTGGATGATGTATTTGATTTTATATATATTCATCTAATCGATGCTTATGGTTATATAAATAAAGCATGTAAGCTTTAATTTTTTTATAGGTGAAATGAATAACCCCTCTGTTAGTAAAGAGGTGGTAACATTATTTATATTTTACAATTCCTTCAAAAAAAAATTTATTTGCAAAACCCTAATTTCTCTTATATTAAATGCATTTTTAGTATTTGATTGTAATGTTATTCTAATTTCATGTAAATTAGATGAAAACATATCACAGTAAATATCTAGCCTTATTTACTATTTCTTAAGTTAATCCTACCTATTCAATTTATGTTTTTACAATGTATGTTAATTATTATAGTATTAGTATAAACATAGGTTATTTAATATTAGACTAATACTACCAATATATTATAGTATTATAAATTCTCAACAAAGGAAACTTCACTTGCATAAGAAGCATTGTGAAATTGTGACCTTGTCTTCCTAGGATCTAGAGGATTTCCTGCTAAAACCCCATCAGCTTGTATGGTTTTCTCTTCCCACTTGGGCCTTGAGGGTGTATCATGTACAGAAACATCATCTTAATCCATATTATTATCAGAAATATCATAAAAATCAAAGTTTGAATCATCTTTTACATCATCATGGTGTTGAGGAGAAGAGCATTCCCCCGTTGCTAGTTCAAAATCTGGTATAATTTCCTCTTTGAATTGCACACTTCTTTCAATGAAATTATTTTGTGTGGACATATCAAATATCTTGTATCACTTTTTGTCTTCACCATATCCCACACTGATGCATTATTTGCTCTGTGGCTGCAATACCTTCCTCTTTTCTGGTGGAATTTGAGTTCATGCCCTTGAGCCAAAAATCCTCAAAATGTGAGAAATTTGGTTTGTTACCAAACCAAGCCTCATAACGTGTTTTCCCTTTCACTGATTTGTGTAAATACCTATTATAAATATATGCAACACAATTAATGGCTTTATCCTATAGCTTAGGACTCAAATCCTTGGCTTCAATCATGCATGTAGCCATCTCCTTGACAGCCATATTCTTCCTCTTTGGCACACCATTTTGTTGTTAAATTTTTATAATTTAATCAATATGATCTAGGATCTTATCTGTGAGAATAACATGCAAAACAATAATCACAAGAGACAAGAGACACAAATAATTTTCTCCGAGGAGGCCATAAAGGAAATAGCTCTACAACTTCCTCAAAGATAGAATGAGAACCAATAGAAAAAGTAAAACCCAAAGATACAAAGATGATATGCGAAATTTCTTATCTCTCTCACTTGTGCGAGACACTCCTCTCTCACTCATGCACTATTATTGAATGAGTGTGTGTTTCAAATAGAGAGTCTCACTCTCTAATTATAATTGTTTTCCACTTGACATTTACTCTATGGGGCCGACTTCTCTAGGAGAGTCTAATAACCCTAATACAACTCAACTGTGGGGTCTATTTCCCTGGCTGACAATGGAGGGTTAACTTCAATGAATTTACATGACTTTATTATATTAATGACTCTCCCAATTGGAGGAAAAAAAATCTCCATCAGGGTACAGTTAAATACAATAAGAAATATACAACTGAATACATTCCAAAGTTACAAATACATCAACACTCCCTCTTAAATAGGAAGGTATTCTCTTGACACAGTTCATCAACACAAGTCTTCATCACTGGATCATCATCATCACTTCTACCACTATCTCAAGAAAATGGTGTTATCTCTCAAATCTACTAATCATAAGAAGTTCTACAAAGACATCCCTTTTTTCATGCTGGATGTAGGCCTATCCTCCATGTAGATCATCATCTACATTTCCATCCCTTTTTCATGTTGGATGTAGGTATCATCATCTTTAGCACTTATATATGACCATGGGAGGCCCAGCTCACAACCATGTTGGAAAGGCTCTGTAGTTACATCTGACCGTGGGAGGCCCAGCCTGCCACCATGTCGAAAAGGCTCTGCACTTACATCCAACCATGGGAGGCCCATCCTGCCACCATGTCAGAAATTCTCTGCACTTACATCCAACCATGGGAGGCCTAGCCTGCCACCATGTCGAAAAGGCTCTGCACTTACAACCAACCATGGGAGGCCTAGCCTACTACCATGTCAGAAATGATCTGTACTTACATTCGACCATGGGAGGCCCAGCCTACCACCATGTCGAAAAGGCTCTGCACTTACATCCGACCATGGGAGGCCCAGCCTGTCACCATGTCGGAAAGGATATAAACTTAAATCTTACCATGGGAGTCCCGGGATTCCACCATTTCAGAAAGGCTCTTGTGTATTTGCATCTCTTGAACTCAACACTTCCCTTTGGAGGGAACCTTGATCTGATGAACACCAATATTATCTCTGAAGTACTCAAAATTCACTCTGGTTAATGGATTGTTCAACACATCATCTATCTGATCATCCTTCACAAGATACTGGGGCTTCACTACTCCTCTCTGCACCATATCCCTGATATAGTGATACTTGATCTTGATATGCTTCAAATTGTCATGGAACACCAAGTTCTCTGACAACTTCATGCAACTATGGATGTCAAAATATATGCAAGTAGTATCCCATTGGAGATCAAACAAATAGAATAGTAGCTTCCTCATCCGTACTACCTCACAACTAGCTGAACAAGATGCAACATACACTGCTTCAGCTGTACTCAATTACATGCAAGAGTGCTTCCTACTAAACTAATAGATCACACCTGATCCCATACTAAAGCGGCACCCTGAAATGCTCTTCCTATCAATGGCACTACCTACCCAATTTGAATCCACATAACCCTCTAGGTTAATCTTCTAATTCACCTCAGGCTTGAGCCCATAATCAACTGTACCCTTCAAGTACCTCATAATATGCTTTGCAGCAATCAAGTGAACATGTGTTGGATTCATCAAGAAATGGCTCAATGTGTTCACATCAAAGAAAATATGTGGTCTCATATTCGTTAGGTACATCAATGACCCAATCATTTGACAATACATCATGGAATCAATCGAATCTGGTGAAGAATCACTCAATAGCTTCAGGTTCGATGCCATAGGTGTGGCTATGGCCTTGCAGTCCATCATCCTAAACCTCTTCGGGATCTCCATTGCACACTTCCCTTGTCCAAGGGATATTCCATACGCACTCTGCCACACCTCTTTGCCCAGAAATTAGTGCATCATACCCAAGTCCTTCATCTCAAACTTAGCAGCAAGCTTCCTCTTTTTGTTAGCAATCAATCCATCCTCACCTGTCACAAACAGGTCATCTACATATAGTAGGAGTATCACTAGGTTCCCTTCCTCAACCTTGTAGTAAAGGTTGGAATCTATTTTACTCTTGGTATAGGCCAAGCTAGTCAGGAAGATGTCAATCCTATCATGCCACATCTTGGGTGCCTATTTCAAACCGTATAGGGCCTTATTCAATTCGCACACATGAGTTTCCCTATCATGTGTCTCAAATCTGAGTGGCTGCTCCACATACACTTCCTCTTCCACTACACCATTCAAAAATACGGTCTTGACATCCATCTGGTGTATCTTCCATTTCATCACTGCAGCCAGAGAAAGTACTGATATGATGGAAGTGTATATGGATATAGGTGAAAAATTTTCTTCATAATCTATCCCTTCCTTTTGGGAGAATCCACATGCCACAAATCTCGATTTATATTTCTCTATGCTTCCATCTACGGCATGCTTAATCTTGAAGATTCGCTTGGAATTCACAACAGACTTCCCTTCTGGTCTTTGGACCACATCCTAGACATCATTCTTCATGATCGACTGGTACTCCTCAATTATATCATCCTTTCATTCTTTCTTTTCTGTCACTTTTTCACAGTTGGAAGGTTATTTATTGATGATGTCACACAACAGGGCTACATAACTGGAGTAAGACCTAGTTCTCTTCCTTTATTTGTGCATTTCTTATAGAGATCCATATCTCTTTGAACCTAGGATAACCTCTCGTGCCCATGGTGGTTTCCTCTTGTAAGGATTCTCTTCTCATGGGGTGGATCTACAGGTTCCCAAGGTTCTTCCATTTCTCAATATTATTTGGAGTTGCTTCATTCATTGTTGTATCTCAGATCCTGGGTACTTTTGTTTCTTCAAGGTATTCAACATGTATCTTTCTAGATTTGTTGTAAGCTGATTCTTTGTCAAATGTCACATCCCTTCTGATGTTGATATTCTTGAATCTTAGGAAATATATTCTGTAAGCCTTCTAGCTTTCACTATGTCCCACAAATATACCCTTCTTTCCTGAAGGTTTTAACTTCGTCCTCTTTTATTTCAAAATGTGTATGTACACAGGACAACCAAATATTCTGATATGGTTGACTTTTGGTTTCTTGCCATATAATACTTCTTCTGGTGTCTTGTTCTCAATTACTCTATGCAGAGTGAGATTTTGTACATACACAACTATACTAGAAGATTCTTCCCATAGATGCATAGGAAGATCTTGATCATGAAGCATTTCCATTGATACTTCCATAATCATTCTATTCTTCCTTTCTCCAACCCCATTATGTTGTGTATTTATGGAGTGGTCAACTCCCTCTTAATCCCTGACTCTCTACATAATTCCTTGAATTTATCTGATGTCAATTCTTCCCCATTGTCTTATCGAAAGGTCTGATTTTCTTCTCTGTGTGGTTCTCAATCAAGGCTTTGAATTCCTTGAACTTACTGAATACTTCATCCTTGCTTTTCAAGAAATGTATCCATGTCTTCCTAGAAAAATCATCAATGAAAGAAACATAATATACATACCCACTTAATGAACTACATGACATTGGACCACATACATCGGAGCGAATAATTTCCAATATTCCTTTTGCCTTGCTCTCGCTACGTGGAAATGTATTCTTTGTGTTCTTTCCCTTCGCACATCCTTTGAAAATGGCTTCATGCTTTTCCTGAATTTCTGGAAGACCTTCAATAGCTTTGCTTGCAAGTGGCAATTCCCTATAGTGCACATGTGCAAGCCTTCTATGCCAAAGTTCACTTGGCTCTACTGTGTCATGGACCAAAGCTTGTTCTAGTTGGCCCTTTAATTTGTATAAGCCTCCCTCTTTCTCTCCAATCACCACTGCATCATCTATGGTATTTCCCTTTCACCAAATGAGACCATTATACCTTTTTCTTCCACTAGAGATATGGAGATAAGATTCTTCCTTTGTCCTCGTACAATCAATAAATCCTTCATCTTCATAGATTTTTCGAAGTCTAGCTTATAGGAAGCTTCACCACTTCCTTTTATAGGATACCGGTAGTAATCCCCAAGTTTCACTTTGTGGGGTGACTCATGTTTAGATAGTTTCACAAAGGATTCTTTGAATCTTGTCATATGCTTGGAAGCCCCACTATCTATGAGCCAATCATTGCTTCCATGTGTAACAGTTCCCATGAGGGTAGAAATCAAAACATACTCTTCATCGCTTGAAGAATATTCACTTTTTTCTTTGACTCTCTTGCTGGGAGGTTCATCATCCTCTGCAGTGTGAGCATGATGTAATATTTTCTTGTCCTTCTTCTTGTGAGACCCACCTTTATTTCTTATACAATATCTGGTGAAGTGTCCTTTCTGATCACATGTATAGCATATGAATTTATATAGATCTCTGCTAGATCGTCTAGGGTTATCTTTCTGATTCTGGTGTGAATGCTTACCTTTGAGATGATGGTGATCCCTTCTGATTTTCCTGGTTTGTGCTGTGAGACATTGATATTCATTTCCCATACTTTCTTCTCGAGCTACTATCCGAGCTTCTTCTTCTAATCATTCCTCTCAAAGCCTATTGGAATTGATTAACTTTCTTCTAGCACAAATCCCTTCAATAAAGGAGTCCCATGACCTAGGGAGACCATTCAAGGGGGCCATCACAATTTCTCCATTCTCTACTTCTTCTTCCATAGCTCCAAGTTTTTCTTTGATTTGAGAGACCATTGTAAAGTATGACTATATGGTCGCTGCATTCTAGATCTTTACATTCTTCAACTTTTTCTCAAAGTCATCTTTTGATTTATATTCTTCCCTTCAAATAGCTTTGTCAAGGATTCAAACATTTCTTTAGGTGTCTTTAGGGAAGACACATGTGGTATAAGTTGATCCTTGATAGAATCACCAATAATCCTCTTATCCTTGGCCAAGTTCTTCTTATGTAAGGATTTAGCCACATCTCCCTATGGAACTAGAACCTCTCCACTTATGCAGGTGTCCAATTCATTTTCTTCAAGAACAAGTGAAATCCTATACTTCCATGCTCTGAATTTATCAGGTCCTTCAAAATTTTCATCAATATTTGTGTGATGAGACATATTTAATGATAACCTCAAATGGAAATACAAAATATTTAGATCTTACCAATTTCAGATCTCAAAACTGGATCTGGATCTGATCTTTTGTAGTGTTGATTTTCTGGTCTAGGGCCAAATTAGGGTTTGAATTTGCTGGAGTTCTACCCAACCAAAAATTTTGATCTTGGTCTCTAAATTTAGATCTTGAGGAGGAGAGAAATCCTATGTTGGGCTCACTCAAAAATTCCGCTTCTTTGAAAATCCCTAATTTCCTACAATAGTGACAGGCCAAAAACTAAAAATGCCCAGAATCATATTTTGCTTCAATAGGAAGATGCGTCCTTCAATGGTGATTTACCCTAACCTCCTTTTGCTGATGATATTTGGAGAGAGACCCAAAAATTAAGAATCCCTAGCTTCTGCAGCTACATAGTGTCTTCTTCTCAGGTCAGCCCTGATACCATGTTATATTTTTATCATTTAATAAATATGATCTAGGATCTTTTTTGAGAGAATAACATGCACAACAATAATCACAATAGAAAAGAGACAAAAATAATTTTCCCCGGGGAAACCATAAAGGAGGAAACCCTACAACTTCCTCAGAGATAGAATGAGCACCAATAGAAAAAGTAAAACCCAAATATACAAAGATGATCTTTGACGGTTGTTCTCTCTCCCACTTGTGCAAGCTAATCCTCTCTCACTCATGTGCTATTGTTGAGTGAGTGAGTGTTTCAAATAGAGAGTATTTCTCTATATTTATACTTGTTTTCCACTTGACATTTACTCTACAGGGCTGACTTCTCTAGGAGAGTCTAATAACCCTAATACAACTCAATTATGTGGTCTATTTACCTAACTTAAAATGAAGGGTTAACCTCAATGAATTTACATGAATTTATTATATTAATAAGTCTCCTGATTAGAGGAGAAAACATCTCCATCGGGGTACAATGAAATACAATAAGAAATATACAAGTGAATACATTCTGAATTTACAAATACATCAACATTTGTTGTGGTGTGTAAGGGCCCAAATGCTGCATTTGAATACCACATTTGTAATGTCCCAAATTTTTCATTGGGTCACAATTTCCAAATCACATTTTACATATTCATGAAAGTTTTCAAAAGGGATGCTAAAAGTCAAATAATTGCCAAGGAGGAAAACCACTAGTTTCCTAGGTTGGGGGTGGAAGATTTGAGATTTGGAATAAGGGGGATAATAAATAATGTTTAGACATTAGAATAGGATAAATACTTAAGAATTTATATTATTAATTAAATACAAGAGAAAAATTAAATTTCTATGGAGAATGGAGACACATCGAGACTATGGGGCCCACTCAAGCCAAAATTCCTATGTTGAATGGCATCCTCCTCTTGTAATTTTGAATCTATGGGAAGCCTAATGTTTTGGGATGGATTATGAGGTTAATATATTTTTCCATTTACTTCATAGGTCTAATTTTGGATGAATTGTAAATTACATGGGAGAGGAAGAGCCAAATGGGAATTTCATGGACACTTGGCTAGATTACCCTTACATTTATGACATCTCTGACACCAATGATGGAGATTCTATGACAGTTATGACACAATTCAGAACTGAATCCTAACATACTGACATAATTACATGTAAGTACTGAATATAGAATCTTAGAGGTCGAATTTGGGCGTTGGAGAAGGCCAAGAGGCTCCTACTCAAATTTGGGAGAAGAGGGAAGGTGAAGAGAGAGGCCACATGGCATAGCATGAGCAGCCACACCAATTTGACTTGGATTTGTTTTATGGATGGATTTGGAACCTTATAAGACCAATAATGTTTATAAAATACAGGGATCATCCATGAGAAAAAGCTTTTTCTCATTTGTGAAATTGTCATTTATGAAATGTGAGAGCTAGTGGATTACTAGCTTTGTTGCTTAAGCCAATTTCGAGGGTAAAAGATTCCCATCCTAGTTGGTTTTTGAAAAGGAAACTCAGGTATTTCATGTATATTTAATGGAGTCTTATTTGTAGTTTTAAGCTACATGAAATCATGTGTATTCTTCTATTTCAGCACTCTCTCTCAGCTATTTCTAGTTTTCAGACCATATTCATGCCAATGGAGGGATTGCGCTTTGGGTGAGATATTGATCTATTTGCGGAAGATTATAATGCCCATTGTATTATGTTATGATTTATATTATATATATTTCACATTAATAATATTATCAGGTCAAAATACCCAAAATAATTCATGTAAAAATGTTGAACAATGAAGAAATAGTGTCATTTCCCCACTATCTTGTTGTGAACCATTGTAATGCTGATAATTTAGAATTGGGGGATCCTTTAATTATCCATTTATGATTGTAATCAGTTAAATTTTATATTTTATTCATTCTCATAAAGTTTCAATTCGAAAATCCCAAGAGTTGTATGTCAAAATGAATTTTAATGAGCAAACAATGACCATTTCCACTCTATTTTGATATAGCCATGGTAATGCTCATTATTTCGAATGGAGGAATGTATCTCTGATAAATGTATGATGTATGGAATATAATTAATGTTTATTTAAAGTCTCATGTTCATTACTTAAGCATTGGAATCCATTTTAGTAATTTTTACTCATTTTTATTGCATTGGGAGAAGATTTGGTGCATTTTCCCCAAGGGTCGAAATTGTGACTTGGGAGTTGTTTTGGAAAGAGTCATAACATAATATATAAAATGAACCATGATGCATATGAGACTTTTAAAATATCCCTTACACATACCTATACTCTTTTCATAAATTCAATTGACTTTGGTATCATTTGTGAAGCCATTTCCGACAATTACCCTGGGGGAATTGGAGCCCCAATTTGCTAGTAAAGACTCCTACTTTAAACATAACATTAAAAAAGATTGAAGAATTAATTGGGAGGTAAAAAAACATACATGAAAATAATAATTAAATTATATTATCATTCATGTACCTTCAGATAAACTTTGGAAACATTTGGGTCAATTTGGAGGTCTAGACATCAAAACTAGTTAAGGTCAAAATTGGGGAAAAAGTGAAAAAAATGGTGATTTAGTAAAATTTCAAAAAGGTACATTATAGTGGTATCAGAGCATGATCTTGGCAGTTGATGTGGTCTGATATTTATGAGAACAATAATTCAGGTACCACCATTATGTATTGAAACCAAAAGTGCTTTTGTTGAAGAGGAAACTATGTCTAAGCATGAAAAGAGAACCTCATATGATGGTGAGGAGATAATAAAAAGCATGGAACATATCCTTGAAGACATGACCAAGAATATTATGAAAGGATTCCAATTTTTTGCTATCCAAAGTTGGGAAAAATATATTGATTTTAAGAAAACCAAGGGGAAAAATGCATCAGCTTGCTTGAAGGAGAAAAAAGAGGAGACCCATGAACAACCTAGTTATGAAATAGGTGAAGTACAAGAAGTAGTACATGAAGAGGATATAAATTCACTCCCAAATAACTTTGAAAAATATTAGGAAACATCACATGAGAAGGCAAAAGAGTACCTAGAAACTATTGAATATCATGCTGAAACAAATTCTACTATGGATATGGACCAAAGGGCATCTACTGATGGATGTTTGAACTATGAAGTACCTATTGTTGGGTGCTCACACCTCTATGTTGGTGACATAGAGATCAATTTTGAAATTTTTTCTGAAAGCTGAAATTCCATTAAACATGAAAATGAATACCTTGTAG
The DNA here is from genome assembly GCA_001517045.1 of Pseudotsuga menziesii. Classification (NCBI taxonomy): domain Eukaryota; kingdom Viridiplantae; phylum Streptophyta; class Pinopsida; order Pinales; family Pinaceae; genus Pseudotsuga; species Pseudotsuga menziesii. The sequence goes on from LPNX010753315.1 coordinate 160,057, forward strand.
TAGTTGAAGAAGAAACAAGATCAACTTCCCCATCACCACTTGAGCTTCATGAAGTTAGTCCAAGCAAGAAGGAAGAATATGAGGAGGTTCATTTGCAGGAGCGTCATTTTATTGAAGGGTCCTTAAAAATGAATGAAAAGAATATCCAAGAGGCCCTTAGAATACTCCATGACACTCAAGCATTGGTATCAAATTCTTGTTGGAGAGCTACTTCCTTGGAGGAGCCATCATTCCTTGAAGACATGGAGAAGATTCAAAGAGCAATGTGCAACATCAAAGGTAGTTTCATGTCTTTGTTTTTTGATAGAAAAAATGTCATTGAGCTTAGTGAATGGTTACATGAATCCTACTTGAAGAATAATGAATTTATTGATAAGCTCACAATTCAAAATGAGCAACTTCTTGAAAAGTTGCAAGACATTTGTTTTTCCTCCAATGTTTCATATTTTCATAAGGTAGATTGCTTGGAGGATTCTCATGACATGATGGATCATGAGAAACATGAAAAATTTCAGGTTCTTTATGTGCTTGAGGATGATAGGGATGAGATCCAATCACTAGTAATGGTGGAAGAGTAACTTGAGTTTCCTCTTGAAAATGGTTACACAATTTTTGAAGAAGTGCACAATTCCACCACCTTGGAACCAACCCATGAGGAATTTTTTGCATTTTTTAGGGAGGTGCATAATCCTACCCCTATGGATCCTTCAAATTATAACAATTTTTCACTTACTGATCATTTAGGTGAGTTGGTTCTTTCTTCTACATCCTACACTTCTAAATTTTGCAGCAGTCATCCTAATGAAGTATGGGTGAAACGTTTCTTTTTTATGGTGCCACATGAAGAGCATGGACATTATATTTCTTTTTTTGATGATGGAATTATTAGAGCACCATATTTTTTACATTTTCAGCAGAATACTTGTTTACATTATGATTATACACATCTACATGGGTGCACCTATGATGTTCACTTGAGTCACTTGGAGACTCATGATTTTCCTTGCTCCTTTCCTAGTCTATTTGAAGTTGGAGGAACTTCATCCCACACTTGTGTGAAGATTTATATGATTTAAGAACATTATTATTGGCAGAAACATCCTTTGATATTACATGATGATATACATATTCATGAGTGTATTGATGAGACTTCCTTGAGCCACTTGAAGTCTTCATGTTTTCCTTGCTCCTTATTTTGTTTAGATTTTGGTGGAGGTTCTCCATTCACTTATTGGATGAAAGAACACATGGATGATTATATTGATGCACATTACATATCATTTGGAGCAAGTTCTTATTCACATTTTCAGCAACATTCCTTGTTACTTTCTAATGATGCACATCTACATGGATCCACCTATGACATGCATTTGAGTCACTTGAATACTCATGGTTTTTATTGCTCAGCACTTGGTTTATTTGATGTTGGAGGAACTTCATCCAACAATATGTTGAATACAATTATGACAGGAGAAAATTTTGGTTACCAGCCACATACATTGTTATATATTTATGATTCACTCATTCATGGATGTATGGGTAAGAATTATTTGAGTCATTTGAAGTCTCCTTGTTTTTGTTGCTCACTATTTGGTTCAAATTTGAGTGGAGGTTCTTCATTCACTTCTTGGATGAAAGAATACATGTCTGAGTATTTTGATGCATATCACTTCCTTTTGGAGCAGCATTATAGGACATGGGATACTCACCTATGTCAATGGAGAATATTTTATTTGTCACTTGAAGCATGTATGTACTTGGCAAATGGTAGTCTACTCACTGGGAGGTATAAGCACTTTCATGATTTCTTGGTGAGGCACCTCCTTGATGTACGTTCTTATTATTTTGTTATATACTTTGATGATATATATTATGCACTCCTGATGTTTGGAATAATTCATACAAGAAAATGGAATCCAGTAATTCTCTTTCCAAATGGTATGGGTTGGAGAGCACTCTTAACTGTTGGAGTGCAATGCAAGCAATGGGACCCTGGGATAGTTTTTTGTCCCATTGATTTCAAATTCTTTGGAAAACAATCCGTATGGGAGATGGATTCCCCACTTAATAAGGTTATTTTAATCAAAGTATTGCAGAAACAAGAAAGGTAGTTCCTCTTTGAAATCTTCATGAAATCTCAAAGACTCAAGGTGGGCAGTTTAGTGGCAACTTCAAAGAATCATACAGAAAGCAGGTTCTTCAACAACCATGTTTGAAATTGCTTGAGGACAAGCAATATTGGGAAGGGAGGATTTGTAATGTCCAAAATTTTGCATTGGGTCACAATGGCCAAATCACATTTTACATATTCATGAAATTTGTCAAAGGGATGCTAAAAGTCAAATAATTGCCAAGGAGGAAAACCACTAGTTTCCTAGGTTGGGGGTGGAAGCTTTGAGATTTGGAAAAAGGGGGATAATAAATAATGTTTAGAAATTAGAAGAGGATACATATTTAATAATGTATATTATTAAATAAATACAAGAGAAAAATGAAATGTCTATGGAGAATGGAGACACATCGAGATTATGGGGCCCACTCAAGCTAGAATTCCTATGTTAAATGGCATCCTCCTCTTGTAATTTCGAATCTATGGGAATCCTAATGTTTTGGGATGTATTATGAGGTTCATATACTTGTCCATATACTTCATAGGTATAATTTGTGATGAATTGTAACTTACATGGGAGAGGAAGAGCCAAATGGAAATTTCATGGACACTTGGCTAGATTTCCCTTACGTTTATGACATCTATGACACCAAAGATGGAAATTTTATGATAGTTATGACAAAATTCAGATCTGGATGCTGAAATACTGACACACTGACATTTAAGGACTGAATATAGAATCTTAGAGGTTGAATTTGGGAGTTGGAGAAGGCCAATAGGCTCCTACTCAAATTTGGGAGAAGAGGGAAGGTGAAGAGAGATGCCACATGGCATAGCATGAGCAGCCACACCAATTCGACTTGGCTTTGGTTTATGGATGGATTTGGAACCTTAGAAGACCAATTTTTTTATAAAATACAGGGATCAGCCATGAGAAGAATATTTTTCTCATTTGTGAATTGTGAGAGCTAGTGGATGGCTAGTTTTGTTGCTTAAGCCAATTTCGAGGGTGAAAGATTCCCATTCTAGTTAGTGTTTGGAAAGGCCACTCAGGTATTTCATGGAGCTTTAATGGAGTCTTATTTGTAGGTGTAAGCTATAGGAAATCATGTGTATTCTTCTATTGCAGCACTCTCTCTCAATTATTTCTAGTGTTCACACCATATTCATGCCCATGGAGGGATTGAGTTTTGGGTGAGCTATTGATCTATTTGGGGAAGATTATAATGACCATTATATTATTTTATGATGTATATTCTCTGTATTTCACATTTAGAATTCTCTCAGGTTGAAATACCCAAAATAATTCATGTAAAAATGTTTAACAATGAAGAACTAGTGTCATTTCCCCACTATCTTGTTGTGAACCATTGTAATACTGATGATTTTAAATTGGGGCTGTTACCACCTAAGTTGTACTTAGTGCTTTTTTATCAAGTGATCCTGGTGAACCAGACAAGGATAGCTTGTTATTACTTTAGAAGACCTTCAGTCTTGCTTCTAGGAAACTTTGTTGAACCATATCACATGTTCATACCCCATTGGGGAATTGTAATAAATGTTCTAGCATGATAGTGTCTATAAAAGACTTGGTCTATTAGAATTTATTTTTCAATATGATCAGCCCAGGGTGTTTTTTCCCTTGGTTATTATTGGTTGTTGAATAAACGACTGATAATTTTTGAGTTTTTCACTCAATACCTCCAAAGTTGAGGTGGTCGGCTTGGCATTTAGGCCTATTGAGGTTATTAGAGTCTATGTGTCAATGTATAAACATGATAGGCATCATGGTCGAGTCATATGAACATGTCTAAGTCCCCCTCGGTTTTTTTGTTTTTTTATTTTTATTTTTTCATTGTTTTTTATTAAAATTTAATTTTTCCAAAACTTAGGCTATTTTTTAAAAGTTTAATTAGAAAAAATGGGTTTGTAATAAAAGTGGGCTCAGAAGTCCGTTTCAGTCATGTAGGTGCTAATTTTCAAGCTAAGAGCACCGAGTAAACCTATAGACCCACTATTTCCTAGTTTTAAGTGATTTTCCATCACTCAGGTCAGAAAGCCCCAAAAAATAAATTATTGATTATTTTAATTAATAAAATGATGAATAATGGAGCAAATCCAAAATCCTAGATCAATGGATTCTCATCCGATTTGATTGAAATCAGTCAGATCTACACCAGATTGACTGGATCTGATAAATCCTTAACTGAAGGAGGTGATCTGGGTGGATCCACAGTTGAACTTCAGCTTCCTTTATGGGGAATTTCACCCTCCCTCTCTCCTCCACATGTGTGGGCTCATCTGGATGAGTTTTGGTGGATGCTTCAATCAACAGGTTGAGGTGTCAGTCAGATCAGCTCTCTAATTGACATTTAGACTTAGTAGAAGCTCAGTTCAGCTTCAAATCAGACATTGATGGACTCTCCTTCAGCTGCAGTTGTCTATCTACTTGGGATTTGTGTCCCCTTTGGCTAGGGTTTCAATTTTGTGTATAAATAAAGCATGGATGCCTCCTTTCTGAGTTAGTTAGAACTAGGATTGAGGTGTTGTTGCTCTTGTACTATGTTAGTGTTTATTATTCTGGAATAAAGAAGCTTTGGAGGCAAGATCTATAGTGTAATTCTCTTCATGTGTGGATGGTGATTGTCAAATGCTTATGAGGTATAATTTGTGTTGTTTATCATTGCTTTTGATGGTTAATTGTTGGCCTTGAAGGAGAGAGATCCCTCTTGTTAGGGTAAGAGTTTATTCTAGTTTGATTTATTCTCTTACTTCTTCTTACTTAAGATCTATTGGAGTTGTATGTATTTAAAGTTTAGTTGCATGCTTTCCAATTATCTCTTCCAGTAGCACCTATGTTTTAACCATTTGTTTATGGAAGGATTTCTAAGTTGCAGGTGATCTCACTTATAGAAGGGGTTGATTTGGTTTGCATCTTCCTCATATTCAAGATATTCTGAATGAGATAGTTCCTCGGTGTTCCACCAAAGAAGATTCCAAAGCCCAACAATCCCAGGCTTTCAGCACTCTTTCTCTCTCTTTCTCCTTAAAAAAAAATCAATTTTCTTACTTGGTTACTATGTTAGAAATATTTGTTATCATTTGGATATGTTATATCAAAGTAAAATTTACATATATATTCTATTTCAAAGCTCATAGTCTAGATCTCATTTCTGAAAAGTATCATTAAGCATTCTAGATCTAGCATAAGAAAATCGTCCGTTTTGCATGGCAAGTTAAAGAACATCAGTAGGTTGCATGCTCTAGATTTCCTTTTATTTTTTAAAAAATTTAAATCCAGCAATCAGTCATATTTAATTGTCTGCACAAACAGCAATCCAAGATCCCAAGGAAATCTTGCTTTCCTTGGTTCATTTTTCACCTGTTTATCTAGTTTTAACTTAGCCTTTTTTGAGTTAAGGTAGGCTGATCCAAAGGTACTCTTAAAGTGATTTTGGGAATATGTTATTATAAAATTATTGCTGGTTTTAGAAGGTGTAACAGAAAATAAAATAAGCTGCTATTCGAAAGTAGCCTCGAGAGCATTCAAATCCCCCTAGGGGTGTCCCATTTCACTAAAATTTAATTTTTTTGAAAGTTGTAAGATCTTGGTTTCATCCCATATAAGGACCAAGAGGTTTCTCATATTTCAGTTTTCTGATATTGTAACCAATAATAATAAAATAAAATATTTTTTGAGTAGGCTCGTGCGAGCCTGCTCCCCATCCCCTTAGGGGGGATCTGCGTTCATTTCACTTTTTCGCTTTTTTCCCTTTTTTTTGCTCTAGTTTAGTATTGACATGCAATATTGTATACTTTGATATAATTTTGCATTATTCCATATTTTAATTTCAAAATTAATCATACTACTTACCCCATGACTTCCCGATTGACCCGCAAGGGGAAAGAGATGCATGGTAGGACTAATTAGAAAACCGGTGTTGTGTATCTTTGATTCATTTTTCATCAATTGTTTTGTTATTCATAATAAAATTAACCCCTCATTGATTCCCCAATTGAGATCCACTTGGATCGAAAGAGGCTCCTGGAGGGTTTTCTTTTTTTTACAAGAACACCTATTTTACAATTTACGAAAAATAACGAAGACTCCTGTGTGTATGCTCTGTACTTGGTTACGGTTCTTCTGATCAGTCAAGCTACATCAAAATCACTTGAGTGACTAGAATAATTAGGATTCACTCTCTCCAAATTGACAAACCATCAGGCGAAAATCCAATGCATCGATCAAACCATTACGGTGGCAAAATACCCAAAGGAAGCGGGAACTCTTGAAAAGTGACCTCGGGGTGCCGATCTCTATTACACCTTCAGGTACATTATGAACAACAGCCTTAGAGACTCCATTCAGCCCACATATTTGTTGCAGGTAGCTATGATGGTTTTGTTTTGGACATACTTCAAGTACCCCTTGGGTATATCTGGAGTCCCCTTGCCTAAGTTAAATTACTCATCTTCTCACATTAATTTAAAACTAACCAAGATACAATTGCACAACATTCCTTCCAGCACTTGCAAGCACTCTTAATTGTTTTTCGACTCCATTTTCAAGGCAATGGTCAACTCTTTATTTCTTTCAATCTATATGTGATTGCGTGTCATTTTTGTGCTTGCTTGTGATTATCTCATCATGTTATTTTTTGTTTACAATTGTTAAATCAAAAATGCTAAAAAAATTACTCTTTAATACCATCATCATACTAAATATTTTTTCCTTAGTAACTTAATAGGGTCTACCCCCCTTGGCTAGTTAGTATTTAGCCTGAACGAAGGAGTCAAGAACAAGGTGATAGCCTTGACTCGAGACATGCCCCCAAGGACACACCGAGTGGCTTGAAGATTTATGCCATGTAACCCAGGTGTGTGAAAGGAGGCAACACCTTTTGGCACCGTTGATGGGGATAAATCTTTTTATTCTTGGGTATGACTTAGCTTAACATTTTTCTAAACAACTAAAAAGATAAAAAAAAAATGATTGATCTTGTCTTTAAAAACATAAAAATTAAAACTCGATCCATCTGGTGACTCCACTGTCTAACATACCTCCAAGATTTTCTACCTAAAGAAATCGCCATCAATTATTCAATCCTCTCCCTGATCCCGAAAGGTTTATTAGGGAAATATTGAATAGGCTGACTTCTCGTAGAAACCTTGAAAATTTAGGAGACCAATCCCTCTCAGATATCCATCACATATTTGTAGAGAGTCATGTTCACCTATCTCAAGAAATGATGGAATTATTCAAACCCCTTGACTTTTCTCAGATAGAAGGTGCTCCCCATGCCATTCCAAAAGATGCTATCAAGAAGCTCCCCATATTTCAAGGAAATAATGCCATCACTGCCAAGTCTCACCTTCAAAATTTTGAAAAGCACCTGGTCAGTTATTGCGTTGATGTTGCCCATGACCATGATGATGTCAAAATGAATCTCTTTGCTTTATCCTTAGAAGATGATGTTGAAGAGTGGTACCTCGACCTAGATGATGATTCATATAAAACTCTTAGCGAATTCCAAGATGGTTTTAGGAATAAGTGGGGAGAAAAGAAGGGACCAAGACATCTACTTGCTACCCTTTATAGCATAAAGGAGATGGAGAATGAAACCATGGATGAATTTAACACTAAATTCAGATGTTTGGTTGCGGACCTTCCCAGAGACATCAAGCAAAAAAATGCCTCTATCCTCATATCCTACATTGAAGCCTTCACCGGCGACTTAAGATACCAGTTGAGAGATAAAGAACCGGCCGATATGAAAACTGCCCAGGAGTTGGCCGAGAAAATAGAAGAGAATATGAAATATTTAGGTAAGTCCCACATTCCAAGTCACACTATGGGAAACAATTCCCGCAACAAAGAGACCAAGGGTAAATTCATTGAATCAGAAGAAAAGGGAGCCTCTAAATATCCCATGGAAAAGGTAACAGACATGATAAAAGACTTGGTTACTAGTCAAAACCAACTTATGGAAAATCAGTCCACACAACTGAATCATATGCACAATAGAGTAATCATGATGGAAAGAAATAATGGACCTAGGAACTTTTAGCCTAAACAGAATCAGATGTATCAAAAGAAATTTCCTCAACAAGAGCCTAGGATTCCAAACCCGTTAGACTCAACTAACATGGTAGAAGAAGTAATTCCATGGTGTAGACCCTGTGAACAATTCCACCAAGAAGGCACTTGTTATGGTGCAAATCAAGTCATGGAACATGGAATTCCCAAGGTCAGTAGTTAGGAAACAACTTCAAGCGATCCTGATCATATATACATGGTAGGCCAAGCCTATCCTTTGTCATGGTAGGCCAAGATGACCATTGGAGAATCTTATAGTGAAACTTATGATGAAAACTGTAATGTACATGATGGGACTCCTACGTGTTCTCCATATAAATATGACAGTCTGGAAGGTTTACTTCCGTGTGACATTTTCTTTGAAGAAGATGAGTATGAAAATGAGGACAAGTATAACTTGGAGCATGATACAAGTGACAAAGACTCCCTTATCTCCAACAAAGATGTTGATGAAGAGTCCTGGACATTCATGGAAAATCCAGTCTATGACATGAATAAAGAGGAAAATAATGAACCAGAAACTTTTGATGGTTTTGTTGATTTTTCTGTCTATGGCATATCTAAAGGAGAGCATGGACCATGTGGCCTTGGGAAACTTTGATATGAAAAAGGAGCATGCAGTTTATCCTTATGATCAGTTTGAGCCATATACCAGTATCAGTAATGAAGAAAGAGAGAACTTGATATCAGAACTTGATATCAGCAATGGGGAATCCATCACATCTGACATAGATGGTGGTGATGACTATTGGGATTTTTGTGGATATCTTATTAAGAATCATATCTATGCTATATCCAGCAAGGGGAGTGTCTATTTAGAAATTTGTGGAATTCCAATATATTATACTTCCATAGAGGGAAGCAAGGATCTGGAGACCTGGGAAAATCCTAGTATGGAAAAGCAGCATTCAAAACTCTTATATGATCATTCAAAGTCATATCATGCAAAGCCACACAAAGGTATCAATAATGAAGACATGGAGAAGCAGTGTTGTGAAAATATAGATGTGATGCAGTTAGTAGAATATTAGTCTCAACTATCATCTTCACATATAGAGTTTCCTCGTGATTTGGAGCTGCTTGGGGCTTATACAGTGAATTATCATCCAGTAAGCCTTGATGATCAGTATGATGTTGTAGTCAATCTGCCTCATCATTCCGATTTGTACATCAACCCTGTCTAGTCATGGATAGAAGTAGCCTGCACAAGCACTTACCAGTTTGGGAGTAATTTTGATGACATTATTCATGCCAATGATTTCCCATCCATCCCACCCCTTCTGGATCATCACGCAGGTTTGCATTTTCTGAATAAAGTATCCTTACTTTGGCTGGTAACCAAAGACAAGGAAAAACATTTTATGTTAATAAAATACTTAGGTGGTTACATTGGATTTCTGATTACACTTAACACTTTTTATATCATGCTTCGAGTAGGAAAATAAGCTCCTTGAAAAAGAGCATTTACTTTCCACATTTTTGTTTTGTACTTAGCTATAATAAAACATTTTTTTCATTAGTTAGTTACATTTATTTTGTTTAAATAAATCAGCTTAATGGTTCATTCCGTTTTTATGTAATGCTTGTGCTACTGAGGTTTTCTTGTTAAGTTGAGATGTTTTTATAGGGTATATGAACCAGACATTCTGGTATTCTCGTATCCTCTCCTTGCCTTAAAGACTAGATCGAGCACACGTCCCACAGTTGGAGCAAGAATGTTACCACCTAAGTTGTACTTAGTGGCTTTTTATCAAGTGAGCTTGGTGAACCAGACAAGGATAGCTTGTTGAGACTTCAAAAGACCTTCAGTCTTGCTTCTGGGAAACATTTTTGTACCATATCACATGTTCATACCCCATGGGGGAATTGTAATAAATATTATAGCATGATAGTGTCTGTAAAAGACTTGGTCTCTTAAAATTTATTTGTCAATCCGATAAACCCAGGGTGTTTTTTCCCTTGGTTATTATTGGATGTTAAATAAATGACTAATAATTTCTGAGTTTTTCACTCAATACCTCCAAAGTTGGGGTGGTCGGCTTGGCATTTAGGCCTATTGATGTTATTAGAGTCTATGTGTCAATGTATAAACATTATAGGCATCATGGTCGAGTCATATGAACATGTCTAAGTCCCCCTAGGTTTTTTAATTTTTTTTTAATTTTTTAATTTTTTCAGTGTTTTTTATTAAAGTTTAATTTTTCCAAAACTTAGGCCATTTTTTAATAGTTTAATTGGAAAAATTGGTTCAGTAATAAAAGTGGGCTCAGATGTCCATTTCAGTCATGTAGGTGCTCATTTTCAAGCTAAGAGAACCCAGTAAACCTATAGACCCACTATTTCCTAGTTTTAAGTGATTTTCCATCACTCAGGTCAGAAAGCCCCAAAAAATCAATTATTGATTATTTTAATTAATAAATTGATGAATAATGGAGCAAATCCAAAATCCTAGATCAATGGATTCTCAGCCGATTTGATTGAAATCAGTTGGATATGCACCATATTGACTGGATCTGACAAATCCTTGACTGAAGGAGGTGATCTGGGTGGATCTAGAGTTGAACTTCAGCTTCCTTTATGGGGAATTTTTCCCTCCCTCTCTCCTCCACATGTGTGGGATCATCTGGATGAGTTTTGGTGGATGCTTCAGTCAACAGGTTGAGGTGTCAGTTAGATCATCTCTCCGATTGACATTCAGACTCAGTAGAAGCTTAGTTCAGCTTCAGATCAGACATTGATGGACTCTCCTTCAGCTGCAGTTGTCTATCTCTTTGGTATTTGTGCCCCCTCTAGCCTACGGTTTCAATTTTGTGTATAAATAAATCATGGTTGCCTCCTTTCTGAGTTAGTTAGAACTAGATTGAGGTGTTGTTGCTCTTGTACTATGTTATTGTTTATTATTCTAGAATAAATAAGCTTTGGAGGCAAGATCTATGGTGTAATGCTCTTCATTTGTGGATGGCGATTGTCAAATGCTTATGAGGTATAATCTATGTTGTTTATCATTGATTTTGTTGGTTAATTGTTTGGCCTTGAAGGAGAGAGCTCCCTCCTATTAGGGTAAGAGATTCTTCTAGTTTGATTTATGCTCTTACTACTGCTTGCTTTAGATCTATTGGAGTTGTATGTATTTTAAGTTCAATTGCATGCTTTCCAACTATCTCTTCTAGCAGTACCTATGTTTTAACTATATATTTGTGCAAGGATTTCTAAGTTGCAGGTGATCTTTCTTGTAGAAGAGGTTGAGCTGGTTTGCATCTTCCTCATCTTCAAGATCTTCTAAATGACATAGTCCCTCTGTGTTCCACCAAAGTAGACTCCAAAGCCCAACATTCCCAGGCTTCCAGCACTCTTTCTCTCTCTTGATCCTTAAAAAAAAATCAATTTTCTTACCTGGTTACTGTGTTCAGAAGCTTTGTTATCATTTGGATCTGTTATATCAAAGTAAAATTTACATAGATCTGCTATTTCAAAGCTCATAGTCTAGATCTCATTTCCGAAAAGTATCATTAAGCATTATAGATATAGCATAAGGAAATCATCCATTTTGCATGGCAAGTTAAAGAACATCAGTAGTTTGCATGCTCTATATTTCCTTTTTTGGAAAGCTTGCTTTCCTTGGTGCCTTTTTCACCTGTTTAGCTAGTTTTAACTTAGTCTTTTTTGAGTTAAGGTAGGATGATCCAAAGGTACTCTTAAAGTGATTTTGGGCATAAGTTATTATAACATGATTGCTGGTTTTTAGCTGTTGTAACAGAAAATAAAAGAATCTGTTGGTCAAAAGTGGCCTCGGGAGCGTTCAAATCCCCCCAGGGGTCTCCCCTTTCACTAAAATTTAATTTTTTTTGAAAGTTGTAAGATCTTGGTTTCATCCTGTATAAGGACCAAGAGGTTTATGATATTTCATTTTTTTGATATTGTAACCAATAATAATAAAATAAAATCTTTTTTGATTAGGCTCTTACGAGCCCACTCCCCATCCCCCTAGGGGGGATCTGTGTCCGTTTCACTTTTTTGCTTTTTTCCCTTTTTTCTTCTCTAGTTTAGTACTGACATGTAGGATTGTATAATTTGATATAATTTTTCATTATTCCATATTTTAATTTCAAAATTAATCATACTACTTACCCCACGACTTCCAGATTGACCCGCAAGGGGAAAGAGATGCATCGTAGGACTAATTAGAAAACCGTTGTTGTGTATATTTGATTCCTTTTTCATCAATTGTTTAATTAGTAATAATAAAATTAACCCCTCCTTGATTCCCCTGTTGAGATCCTGTTGGATCAAAAGAGGCTCTTGGAGGGTTTTCTTTTTAACAAGAACACCTATTTTAAAATTTACTAAAAATAACGAAGACTCCTGTGTGTATGCTCTGTACTTGGCTGCAGTTCATCTGATTAGTCAAGCTACATCAAAAGCACTTGAGTGACTAGAATAATTAGGATTCACTCTCCCCAAATTGAAAAACCATCAGCCAAAAATCCAATGCCTCGATCAAACCATTACGGTGGAAAAATACCCAAAGGAAGTGGGAACTCCTGAAAAGTGACCTCGAGGCACCGATCTCTTTTACACCTTCAGGTGCATTATGAAAAACATCCTTAGAGAATCCATTCAGCACAAATATTCCTTGCGGGTAGCCATGACGGTTTAGTTTTGGACATACTTCAAGTACCCCTTGGGTATATTTGGATTCCCCTCACCTAAGTTAAATTACTCATCTTCTCACATTAATTTAAAATTAACCAAGATACAATTGCACAACATTCATTCCAGCACTTGCAAGCACTCTTAATTGTTTTTCAACTCCATTTTCAAGGCACTGGTCAAATCTTTATTTCTTTCAATTTATATGTGATTAGGTGTCTTTTTTGTGTTTACTTGTGATTATCTCATCATGTTATTTGTTGTTTACAATTGTTAAATTGAAACTCCTAAAAACTTACTCTTTAATAACATCATCATACTAAATCATTTTTCCTTAGTAACTTAATAGGGTCTACCCCCATTGGCTTCGTTAGGATTTATCTTGAATGGAGGAGTCAAGAACAAGGTGACAGCCTTGACTCGAGACTTGCCCCCAAGGACACACCGAGTGGCTTGAAGATTTCTTCCACGTAGCCCAGGTGTGTGAAAGGAGGAAACAGGGGGATCCTTTAATTGTCCATTTATGATTGTAATCAGTTCAATATTCTCTATTATTCATTCTCAGAAAGTTTCAAGTCGAAATTCCCAAGATTTGTATGTCAAAATGACTTTTAATGAGCAAACAATGACCATTTCCACTCTATTTTGATATATGCCATTGTAATGCTCATTATTTTGAATGGAGGAATGTATCTCTGATAAATTTATGATGGATGGACTATAATTAATGTTTATTTCAAGTCTCATTTTCAGTACTTAATCATTGGAATACATTTTACTCATTTGTATTGCATTGGGAGAAGATTTGGTGCATTTTCCCCAAGGGTCGAAATTGTGACTTGGGAGTTTTTTTGGAAAGAGTCATAACATCCTGTATAAACTGAACCATGATTCATATGAGACTTTTAAAATATACCTTACACATACCCAGAATCTTTTCATAAATTCAAGTGACTTTGGGATCATTCGTGAAGCCATTTTCGACAATTACCCAAGGGGGATTGGAGCCCCAATTTGCTAGTAAAGACTCCTACTTTGAACAGAACATTAAACAAGTTTGTAGAAGTAATTAGGAGGTCACAAAACATAAATTAACATCATAAGTAATTTATATTATCATTCATGTACCTTCAAATAAAATTTGGAAACATTTGGGTCAATTTGGAGGTCTATACATCAAAACTAGTTAAAGTCAAAATTGGGGAAAAAGTGAAAAAAATGGCCATTTAGTAAAATTTCAAAAAGGGACATTACAAAATACCTCACATAGGTGCTACAAATTTTTATTCACATACTCTTTACCATTATTAGTCCTAAGTATTTTAATCTTGTTCCCACTTTGATTCTTAACCAGGGCCTTCCTAATCTCCAAAGTCTCAAACACTTCATATTTTAGCTTCAGTACACCCAACAAAACCTTGAGAAATCATTTATGAAAGTGAGAACATACCTTGATCCTCCATAGGAGGGACCGATAAGAGTACCAATGAGATATAAATTCACTAATACAAGTGTTTGTGTAACTCTCATTTTCTTTCCCTTCTCATAGTTATGCTGTAGATGCTTTCCCACCACACAACAAATGCATGCACCATTGGAATATTTGATAGAAGGAATCCCTTCCACAATGTCATTCTTGTTCAATTATTGGAGGTATTTGTAGTTAATATGGAAAAATAACTCATTTTATAGCTTGGAGGTTTCATTGGCATGAGACAGAAGCGCTTTCCCACTGGAATTTAGAGGACACTTGGAGAATTTGTACATCCTAGCTTGGTGATCCGCATACCCCAATGCCACAACTTTGTTGGAGGAGATTTATGCTATCTCAACCTCATATAGAGTAAATGTTACTCTCTTGGATTCTCCATTATGTGTCATTTAGTATACTGACATCAGGTTCTCTATGTCAAAACGCCAAAATTTCCAAAAAATTTAAAATTTTTGAAAATACAGATAATTCTCATTAATGCAGTCAACTAATTTTTTTTTAATTAGTTATATGTTAATGATTTTTTAAACTGAATTATTTAATTGATTATGTATTTCATATAGCATAATTCTTTTTCAGTTTAATAACTTAATTTTCTTTGCAACCACAAGGTGGAACTGTCTTGGTGATCTGGGGCTTACTTAGCTTTGAGCTAACGCAGAAAGTTTACCTGCTCTTACAGACTTACAGGTAAGAATTTTGGGTGCTGCTTGTCAATAATCCTAATCATTTAGATATATGTTCGTCGCCAAAATACTAGCTTAGTAAAGAATATACTTGCTATTCAATTTCAAGTGCTTTATGAGGTAAAAACCATTAAATCATCATTCTTTTAAAGATGCTATGGAAAACGAGATTCAGTTCTAACAGCATTGGTAATAGC
Source organism: Pseudotsuga menziesii (assembly GCA_001517045.1). Taxonomy (NCBI): domain Eukaryota; kingdom Viridiplantae; phylum Streptophyta; class Pinopsida; order Pinales; family Pinaceae; genus Pseudotsuga; species Pseudotsuga menziesii. The sequence goes on from LPNX010753315.1 coordinate 175,289, forward strand.
TGCTTCCTTTCTAGTAGTTGTAATTTATAGCTCTTATTGCGTTCTTAACTCTTCAATGTTTATCATAGTCGTCGTGTCTTTAATGCCTTAAATCTTTTCTTGCATACAGACTAAGAATGACAGAGTTATTATGCCAAGGGTCTAAAATAAATTGTGCATAAATACTATTTACATCATGATTGATTTGGCTACTGCTTGATATGAATGTAGTGTATATTGGTAATGAGTTTATGTACCAAAAATCCTACTTCCATAACTTTGAAGTTTAAAGGGGTTATAACCTTATTGCATACTACAATCAATTAAATTATAATAGTGTTGGAGGATTAAATTCCTCTGTACTATAATTGCTTGGAAAGTAACCTTCAGTTATGGTTAATATTTATCATTAAAATTTCAATGTTAAGCCCTTAAGAATTTTGAGACTTATTATACTCAAAACCAAACCTTACTAATTTAAATATTAATCATTCAAAAGTAATGAGACTAACACTAGCAAGAAAGATATTTACCATAGAATGATTATATAAATTTCTTTTTATAACATAACAATTAGCCTAACTTTGAATAAAGTTAAAGTTGGTTTAATGAATGAACGCCATGTTTATATAACAAAGGGGTCATAAGTTAGACCTCACCCATAGAGAGTCTATGGTTTACCCTTGAATCTAAGTTCTATAATCTTTTACTAAATGCCTCCTTTATCTCCTTTACAAGCATAATATGCTAGGTTAAGTATTGATTCTACCTTTGCTTATGTTACAATTACTTGGTTGAATGAATACTTGTTTGTAAGTAAAGTTATCACCAAGAAAAATAAACGTTATAAATTATTTTCATGACATATACAAGGCTTTACTATTATCAAGGTTATAACTGTTGATTAAATGTATACCATATTGTATATTGATGGGTCGTATTTCTCCACGCAGTTGGTAAGATTTATAGCAAAGTTTATATGGTGAAGATTCTTTTGTTTTTATGCACCATGTATAATAGGTTGACTTCGGGCTGAGGATCATAGTGGAACCTTCGAAAACAGTAAAGAATGATTGGTATTAAAACTCGTGGGGGAAATGATCGTCGGGACTATATACTTATACCCACAGCATGCAAACTATTTGATTGACTAACGTGGCATCATTCCAGCCAAGAGTTACGTGAATAAATGGCACTGTCAAACCCTAAAATCATTATTCCTCCGTTGTTTTCGACCTCCATCCGCTTTGCTACTGTTTTAGTCTGCCTGTCCCGCCGGTCTGCAACAAGTCACTGATAGTCTCTCGGCTTGGCTTCTTTGTTTCCTGTAAGGTGTGAGCTCACCCTGAGAGTCGTAAGCTTTTACTTGTTGTAGGAACCTGGTTGTTTGTTTTCCTTCATATTTTATTCTTCGTTGCTCGCTCCATTCGTTAACCTCCAGTCTGCAAGTGTCTTATTTCTCCACGGCTCAGTAGTGAGCGTCGTGGCTTCACCACTCGTGTTGTTCTTTAGTCTTAGGGTTTTCACCGCAGAGTGGTTTATAGGGTTAGAAGGTTGCGGCCTCAATGTTTAAACCCACTTGCTTGTTGCTCTACCTTTTTGGCCTTTGATGGTCACTGCTACGTGGTTTAATTCCATTCCTCCTGTGGCAGATGAAGGTCTGTCTCCTCCTTGCGTTGGTAGCTACGTTACTGGTCATAGGTGGTTATGTTTCCATTAAGATTTAAGGTAAGAAACGCATACATTAACTTCCTTTCTTGTTTTTAATGTGTTATAGCTTAAACATAGTAAAATATTAATAATTTTATTGTTTGCTATCACACAGGTGTCGACCTATCCTTTGACGTGGTTGGTGCAAGGCTGGAACAAGCGTTGCTCACGGGTAAGCCTTGGAACTCTCCATGGCAGTTCTACCTTGTCAGTTCCCTTATGGAACATTTATGGGTTGGTTGCCGTGGCCTGTAAAACCCTTGCGGTTTTTGGTTTACCTGGTTACTTGGTTCATTGTTTTAATGGATGTTGAAACCCTTTCTTTGTGCGGGGTTCTCCGGCTTAGGTCGTGACTGTAAATGTTGGTTTTTATTCCTGTTACTGTGTATATAAATATGTAATTGATGGAAAGGCTGTAAAGTCTCACTCTGTGACTTTTGTTTGAGGCCGTGAGTACATAAACTGAATTAGACTCTTTTAGTTTGTTATCTATGTTGTACATTTTGATACTAGCAGGGTTTTACCCTAATTTGAAGATATATAAAAAGTATTTACAATTTATTTTTAAATAAATATCTTTTATTTACAATGCACTTCAGTAATTTATTGGGTTATTGCTTATGTTGAATAATGATGGGTTAGGCTCGGTGCATCAAGCATATTATTACTCTGTTGGTTTATTTCCTGTGCGTTATTTCAAATGAGTTTTACCCTGTAATATTATTTAATTATTACCTTCTAGGGTTTCTATACATTGTTTTTTATATTATTTTACTTTATTATAAAATCTGTATATGTTGTTATATAATGTTAACTTTCGGAATATAAGAACTTCATGTTTTTAGTGATGTACTTATGTAACTGTCAGTTACATCTTTTGAGTACAAAATTTATATTTTATTTAATGTTTACTATAATGGGATAAGAACATTACTTTATTTACATATTAATACTATTCCTTTAATTATATATATATAGCCTTTATACTTAGTCCATATAAGTGTATATTATTCTTATTCTTTCTATATTAATTAATTTATGAGAAGTTCCTTCTATAATCTAAATATTCTATGTTATCCTATTTATGTTATCGTACTAGTATTTGTAAAAATAAAAGAAATAACAAACTAATTAGTTATATCTTTATAATTAACTTCAGATTTATCTATACTTACATACAGTTTAAGTGCAGTAAATACAATAGTTATTTGTTCTATATAAGAAAAAAGTAATCTATAGGGATGAAAAGCATTTTTATTTATCCTAGCACTATTCATTTTAGCTAATAGATTCTTTCCTTTATTTCAAAATAAAATAATAAAGTTACTGTAATGAAAGCTATATACTAAACTGTTTTATCTATCAAGACCTACTTCTGTTAATAAATAAATATAGCTTCTTTCCTTTTACTAAAATCTAAAATTCACAACCTAAGTCTGACCCTAACTCTACTCCATGTACAAAATGCTTTATCTTCTGATAACAAATTAAAACTAAACATTCTCTTAAACAAGCTAACATCTTATTCTATTATTGCATCATACTTTCTTTATATAAATTCACCACCTGTGCTAGAGTACGATCTGGATTACTCCAGATGAGGAAAAACACAGGTAGGATTTGTTTCTCATTAAAATTGACTTCATTACTATAAAACTAAGTTATCCTATCCTCTAATTTTTTACATCATAAACTGCAAATGCATCATTCAATCATACACAGATAATAACACAGAAATTAATAAATAACAGAACCTGTTCTTATAGCTTGGACGACAACAGCAATGGGAGGCCGTTCCTCCCTACCAACTCCTAGAGAGCGCTCAAACCGCGACTCCTCAGGACCCCCGAGGTTGCTCTAGTCTCCTTGGCTATAACTAGGTGCAGCAAATAATAAAGTACTAGTCCTGAGACTCAATACCAGTCCTGAACTTATCAGTCAATTTCTCTCAGCTAGCAAGCTGTATCAGACCAAGTTACTGCAGTTTTTCTCTCAAAACACCTTCCTTACAGTTTTCCATTTTCCCCAATGAATTCCTTGAAGTGCATTCCTCCTTAATGATTCTTCTCCTGGAAAATATCTGAGAAGCCTCAGCTTTATTCATTGGGTACTTTTTAAAAGATTGCCTAGGTCTTTTTGGGTTAGTTGTCATTTATTGAGCCACCTGCTCTGATCCCACTTTCTTGGGGGATCATGACCCCAAATGTAGGGAAGTTGCCACCTACAACATAGGAAGTGTTTGAGGATGCTGCCACTTGTATTTTTCTCTCCAACTAGTTCCTTCCACCAGTTTGACCAGTAACACTCTTATTAATAGCTCTCCCAGGTTGTTGTCTCCACTTTTTATTTATTAAAAATAAAATATTTAGAATTAAATTCCACATCTTTTGACTCTGCTGAGTCATCAGTTCCTACTTAGCATTAAATTTAACATAATGTTTTAGGAATCAAATTAAAACAAATAACATTATTTTACAAAATTGGGGTATGTGACATACACACCCCCTTAAAATGTAACATCGTCCTCGATGTTACTTATTCTTCATATTTCAAAATCCCATGGAACATATTTGGCTATGCTTCCCGCATCTTACTTTCCAGTTCCTAGGTGGCCTCTTCAGGACTAAGGTGCTTCCATTGCACCTTCACCTATCCAATGGTGTGGTTTCGCAGTGTAATTTCCATCCTCCTGAGGATACAGTCCGGTTCCACCAGAATTTCTCCTTCTGGTTCCACCTGTACAACATTCCAATCAACCACATGAGTAGCATCATGAACATACTTTTTTAAAATAGAGATATGAAAAACATTATGTACTTTCAAATTAGGTGGTAATGCTAAGCAACTTGATCAATCCTAGACAAAATTTCGAATGGACCACAGTAACACGGTGCTAACTTTGCACAACTCCCTAGTATTAGAGAGATTTTCTTTGGCCTTACCTTGATGAACACATGTTCACCAACCAGGAACTCCTTTGGAGTTATTTTCAAGTCTGCTTGACTCTTTTGCCAATCCTGTGCCACCTTCAAATTTCCCTGCACTTGCTTCACAATATCTTCCATTTCTTTCAACAATTATGGTCCTAACACTAATCTATCTACTGGATTATTCCAAGAGATAGGAGTGTTGCATTTACATCCATATAGAATTTCAAATGGACTAAATTTAGCTGATGACTGATAGTTATTGTTATATGCGAACTCTGCTAAATGTAAGTAGTCTTCCCACTTACCTGGATGATCTTTCACATACATCCTCAATAAATCCTCCAGCACCTGATTTACTCTTTCATTTTTCCCATCTGTTTGAGGATGGAAGGAAGTACTGAAATTCAATGTTGTATTTAACCCTTTAAACAAGGACTTCCAAAAATTTCCTGTGAATTTAGGATCCCTGTCTGAGATTATAACCTTCGGTACTCCATGTAACCGAAAAATCTGCTTTAAGAAGATATCAGCTATATTGGCAGCCTTGTAAGTAGTTTTAACAGGGATAAAATGTGCTACCTTGCTTAACTTGTCAACCACCACCATAATAGAGTCATTTTGATTCTGATTTCTGGGTAGTCCAATAATAGAATCTAAGCTAATCACTTCCCATTTCTAGCTAGGAATAGGTAAAGGTTGTAGCAAACCAGCTGGGTGTTGGTGTTCAGTTTTCACCTGTTGACATTCTAAACACCTTGCAATGTATTCAACTACCTCAGATTTCATGTTTGGCCAAAAATATTCTTTTCTTAGCATGGTTACAGTCTTTTGATAACTTGGGTGTCCTGAATATGGTGTTTTATGGACTTCATCTAGAATTAACAACTTAACCTTAGGCACATTAGGTACATACAGTTTATCTTTAAATAATAAAAATTCATCTTTATTTAAACTATAACCTTTTATTAAGCTTTTGGTAGGTTATTCTTTAGCTTTAATTTGCAATTTCTAATAAAGTTCATCTTGTTTTACCTCATCTTTAAGCTGTTCATTTAAATCAAAAGCATAAGTGCTGATTGTTGCTGTAAACTTCAGCTTTGCATTTCTGCTTAATGCATCAACCACCTTATTTTCCTTACCCTTTATGTGCCGGATTTCAAAATCATATTCACTCAAGAAGGCTAACCATCTTGCTTATCTAGCGTTTAAATTAGGCTGATCTAAAATATATTTCACTCATTTATTATCAGTCATTAAAATAAATTTTCTGCCTATTAAATGATGTCGCCACATTTTTAAGGCGTGTATAACAGCCCCAAGTTCTAGATCATAAGTTACGTAATTCTTTTCATGAATTTTTAACTTTCTAGAATCATAGGCAATGACATGCCCTTGTTGAGTTAGGACACCACCTAAGCCATCATTACAGGCATCAGTGCATACTACGAAGTCCTTATTAGGATCTTCTATTCTTAGAATATGTGCACTAGTCAATAAGTTTCTTAATTTCTTAAAGCTTTCTTCACACTTTAGGTTCCAGTCAAATTTATTTCCTTTCTTTTGTAAGGAAGTTATCGGATTTTCTATCCTTGAAAAGCCTTCAATGAATCTTCGGTAATAACTGGTAATTCCCATGAATGACCTAATATCTGTTACATCTTTAGGAACCAGCTAATCTTCGATTGCTCAAATCTTTTCTGGATCTACTGAAATTCCTTCCTTAGTCACCACGTGACCTAAGTACTAAATTTCATCTTTAAAGAAGTCACACTTGCTAAACTTCATGAAGAGTTTATGCTCTCGCAACTCTTGTAAAACTATCTTTAGGTGTTCTTTATGTTCTTCTTCCATTTTAGAGTAAATTAGGATGTTGTCGATAAACACGACCACAAACTTATCTATTAACTCTTTTAGTTGTGATTTTAGCTCATTAAGTTCTAAAATGTTCATTCAATAAGGAGCTTTTGAGCTAGGCACTGCACCCGGTACCAGCTCAATAGTGAAATCCAATTCCCTCCTTGGAGGTAATCCTGGAATTTCTTCTAGGAATACATCAGTATATTCTTTTAAAACAGAAATATTTTCTATCTTTAACTTATCTGTTTCAGTTTTACCTTCCTCATCTGTAATAGTTACTGCATAGGATTTACATCCTTTTCTAACAGCTCTTTTAAGTTGTAAAACAGAAATCTACCTTATTATAGTTTTTCTAGGAATACCCTTAACCTTTACTGGTTGTTCATCACTATTTAAGCATGTGAAAGTTTTATCGTAACAATTTAAAACTACCTTATGTTGTTCTAATCAATCCATGCCAATTAATAAATCATATGAGCCAAGTGGAAAAACATTAAGCTTAACTGTAGTTTTAAATTCATCCATAAGTAAAGCACATTCTTTCACAAAATAGGTTACTTTTATTTTTGCCCCAGTGGCTAATTGAACTAACCAAGAATTCTCAAACTTATCAACAGACAACTTACATTTTTCCACTATCTGAGATGCAATGTAATTGAGACTATCTCCTGGATTGATTAAAATGGTTACAAGGGTTTGATTAATCATACCTTCTACTTCCACCATGGAAGTCTGATAGTTAGCTTGGCGGTTCTCCAAAGCTGCGTTAATTCTGGGCATGCTCCTCGCTAGTTCCCCAACGGTCATCTCCTCATGTACAGTGTGAATATTGCTGACTAACGTTTTCCGGTTTGGACAGACCGAGGAATAGTGCGGGCCATTACATTCCCATCACTTAACAGGCTCCTTAGGTTCAAAACTCTTGGTAAAATTTCCATGGTTATTTGCAGCTTCCTTGCCCTTAAAACTATTCGAATTATTGGAAGCACCATTTCTATTTCCCTAGAAATTCTTGTTGTTAGAATAATTTTTAGTCTTATTATTCTTGAAATTCCTATGGGGTACAAATTCCTTCTTCTTAAATTCAGGCTGATTGTTATTTTTCTTAGCCTTCCAATTGGCCAAGCCTTCTTCCTTCCGGTTCTGCTCAAAACAAAAATTAGCCTTCCTCCAAAGTCTTCGGGTTATCATATTCAATTCTGTCTTTGATATGATATGGTAGACAGCTAAGAAATCGTTGTACTTTCAGTTTCTCGTCTACTAGGTAGGGTACATACCTAAGTAAACTTAAGAATTTGCTATTCAAATCCTTCATAGTCATCGAACCTAACTTCAAGTCATAAAATTCTTTCGCTCTTTCCTCGTAATATTGCTTAGACAGAAATTTCTTCTTGAAATACCTTTTAAAGGTACTCCAATTAACTTCTTTTTCTCTTATACCCTTGACTCTCTTCAGGTCTTGCCACCATATGTCAGCTTTTCCTGAGAGATTATATATTGTCATCCTTGCCTTTAGCTGATTAGAATAATTGTATATATGAAAATACTTCTTCATCCCGGATAACCAGAAATCTGCTTCCTCCCCCTTCTCTGTCTCTCCATTAAAAGTTGGGGGCTTTATCTTTCTAAACTCCCCTGAAATTTCCTCATATGGTTTGTATTTATTCTTTCTTTCATACAAATCATCTTCACTACTGTCACTAGTAGTACGATAACTTTGTCGTTCACCAAACCCTTCAGATGATGAACTACTTTCAGTTTTTTCCAGCTTCATCTTTTTGGATTTTCTTTGATGACTGACATCTTCAGATTCTGATCTTCTGCTCCTTCCTTCAGTTTGGAACTTTTCTATTAAAATTTGGTTCAATTCTTCCTGATCCTTCAAAATCCTCTCATTCTCCCTCTTGACTGATTCCATTTCAGTTTTCAAATATTTTACAGTCTGCAACAGCTCTGAGGAGTTGGCAGTCACCTCTTCTGACATAGGTTCTCTGGGAAAATTCCTTGTTTCTGTGTCTGGAGACTCCTCCTGTGCATGCTCTCCTAGCTTTTCCATACCTGCCTATTAAACTTCAGAAAAACAAAATTTTTTGTTCTTAACATAAAACAAAATATATGTTAGCATCTTATTTTAATTTACTCTTCTATGAAAGTTAGTCGGGTTGCATCAAGGCTTAGTGTTTGAACCTTGTGCTCTCATACCACATGTCAAAACCCCATAATTTCCGAAAAAATTAAAATTTTTGAAAATACAGATAATTCTCATTAATGCAGTCAACTAATTTTTTTTAATTAGTTATATGTTAATGATTTTGTAAACTGAATTATTTACTTGATTATGTCTTTCATATAGCATAATTATTTTTCAATTTAATAACTTAATTTTCTTTATGACCACAAGGTGGAACTGTCTTGGTGATCTGGGGCTTACTTAGCTTTGAGCTAACGCAGAAAGATTACCTACTCTTACAGACTTACAGGTAAGAAGTTCGGGTGCTGCTTGTCAATAATCCTAAGCATTCAGATATATGTTCATCGCCAAAATACTAGCTTAGTAAAGAATATACTTGCTATTCAATTTCAAGTGCTTTATGAGGTAAAAACCATTAAATCGTCATTCTTTTAAAGACACTATGGAAAACAAGATTCAGTTCTAACAGCATTGGTAATAGCTGCTTCCTTTCTAGTAGTTGTAATTTATAGCTCTTATTGTGTTCTTAACTCTTCGATGTTTATCATAGTCATCGTGTATTTAATGCCTTAAATATTTTCTTGCATACAGACTAAGAATGACAGAGTTATTATGCCAAGGGTCTAAATTAAATTGTGCGTAAATACTATTTACGTCATGATTGATTTGGCTACTGCTTGATATGAACGTAGTGTATATTGGTAATGAGTTTATGTACCAAAAATCCTACTTCCATAACTTTGAAGTTTAAAGGGGTTATAACCTTATTGCATACTACAATCAATTAAATTATAATAGTGTTGGAGGATTAAATTCCTCTGTACTATAATTGCTTGGAAAGTAACCTTCAGTTATGGTTAATATTTATCATTAAAATTTCAATGTTAAGCCCTTAAGCATTTTGAGACTTATTATACTCAAAAGCAAACCTTACTAGTTTAATAATTAATCATTAAAAAGTAATGAGACTAACACTAGCAGGAAAGATATTTACCATAGAATTATTATATAAATTTCTTTTTATAACATAACAATTAGCCTAACTTTGAATAAAGTTAAAGTTGGTTTAATGAATGAACGCCATGTTTATATAACAAAGGGGTCATAAGTTAGACCTCACACATAGAGAGTCTATGGTTTACCCTTGAATCTAAGTTCTATAATCGTTTACTAAATGCCTCCTTTATCTCCTTTACAAGCATAATATGCTAGGTTAAGTATTGATTCTACCTTTGCTTATGTTACAATTACTTGGTTGAATGAATACTTGTTTGTAAGTAAAGTTCTCACCAAGAAAAATAAACGTTATAAATTATTTTCATGACATATACAAGGCTTTACTATTATCAAGGTTATAACTGTTGATTAAATGTATACCATATTGTATATTGATGGGTCATATTTCTCCACGCCATTGGTAAGCTTTATAGCAAAGTTTATATGGTGACGATTCTTTTGTTTTTATGCACCGTGTATAATAGGTTGACTTGGGGCTGAGGATCATAGTGGAACCTTCAAAAACAATAAAGAATGATTGGTATTAAAACTCGTGGGGGAAATGATCGTCGGGACTATATACTTATACCCACAACATGCAAATTATTTGATTGACTAACGTGGCATCATTCCAGCCAAGTGTTACATGAATAAATGGCACTGTCGAACCATAAACTCATTATTCCTCCATTGTTTTCGGCCTTCGGCTGCTCTGCTACTTTTTTAGTCGGCTCGTCCCGTCGCTCTGCAACAAGTCGCTGACAGTCTCTCGGCTTGGCTTCTTTGTTTCCTGTAAGGTGTGAGCTTTCCCTGCCTGTTCAATGGAGAAGAGTCGTAAGTTTTTACTAGATGTAGGAACCCAGTTGTTTGTTTTCTTTCAGAGTTTATTCTTCGCTGCTCGCTCCATTCGTTAACCTCCAGTCTGCAAGTGTCTTATTTCTCCACGGCTCAGTAGTGAGCGTCGTGGCTTCACCACTCGTTTTGTGCTTTAGTCTTATGGTTTTCGCCGTAGAGTGGTTTATAGGGTTAGAAGGTTATGGCCTCAGTGTTTAAACCCGCTTTCTTGTTGCTCTACCTTTTTGGCCTTCGTTGGTCACTGCTGCGTGGTATAATTCCATTCCTCCTATGACAGATGAAGGTCTGTCCTCTCCTCGCGTTGGTAGCTGTGTTGCTGGTCGTAGGTGGTTATGTTTCCATTAAGATTTAAGGTAAGAAACACATACATTAACTTTGTTTCTTGTTTTTAATGTGTTATAGATTAAACAGAGTAAAATATTAATAATTTTATTGTTTGCTGTCACACAGGTGTCGACCTGTCCTCCGACGTGGTTGGTGCAGGGATGGAACAAGCGTTGCTCATCGGTAATCCTTGTACTTTGCATGGCAGTTCTACCTTGTCCATTCCCTTATGGAACCTTTACGGGTTGGTCGATGTGGCCTGTAAAACCCTTGCGGTTTTTGGTTTACTTGGTTACTTGGTTCGTTGTTTTAATGGATGTTGAAACCCTTGCTTTATGCAGGGTTCTCTGGCTTAGGCCGTGACTATAAATGTTGGTTTTTATTCCTGTTACTGTGTATATAAATATGTAAATGATGGAAAGGCTGTAAAGTCTCACTCTGTGAATTTTGTTTGAGGCCATGAGTACATAAACTGAATTAGACTCTTTCAGTTTGTTATCCCTGTTGTAGATTTTGATACTAGCAAGGTTTTACCCTAATTCGAAGATATATAAAAAGTATTTACAGTTTCTTTTTAAATAAATATCTTTTATTTACAATGCACTTCAGTAATTTATTGTGTTATTGCTTATGTTGAATAATGATGGGTTAGGCTCAGTGAATTGAGCATATTATTACTCTGTTGGTTTATTTCCTGCGCGTTATTTCAAATTAGTTTTACCCTGTAATATTATTTAATTATTACCTTCTAGGGTTTCTATACATTGTTTTTATATTAGTTTACTTTATTATAAAATCTATAAATGTTGTTATATAATTTTAACTTTTGAAATATAAGAACTTCATGTTTTTAGTGATGTACTTATGTAACTGTTAGTTACATCTTTTGAGTACAGAATTTATATTTTATTTAATGTTTACTATAATGGGATAAGAACATTACTTTATTTACATATTAATATTGTTCCTTTAATTATATATATAGCTTTTATACTTAGTCCATATAAGTGTATATTATTCTTATGCTTTCTATATTAATTAATTTATGAGAAGTTCCTTCTGTAATCTAAATATTCTATGGTATCCTATTTATGTTATCATACTAGTATTTGTAAAAATAAAAGAAATAACAAACTAATTAGTTGTATCTTTATAATTAACTTTAGATTTATCTATACTTACATACAGTTTAAGTGCAGTAAATACAATAGTTATTTGTTCTATACAGGAAAGAAGTAATCTGAAGGGATGAAAAGCATTTTTATTTATCCTAGCACTATTCATTTTAGCTAATAGATTCTTTCCTTTATTTCAAAATAAAATAATAAAGTTACTGTAATGAAAGCTGTATACTGAACTGTTTTATCTATCGAGACCTACTTCTGTTAATAAAGAAATATAGCTTCTTTCCTTTTACTAAAATATAACATTCACAACCTAAGTCTGACCCTAACTCTACTCCATGTACAGAATGTTATTTCTTCTGATAACAAATTAAAAGTAAACATTCTCTTAAACAAGCTAACATCTTATTCTATTATTGCATCATACTTTCTTTATATAAATTCACCACCTGTGCTAGAGTACGATTTGGATTACTCCAGATGAAGAAAAACACAGGTAGGATTTGTTTCTCATTAAAATTGACTTCATTACTAAACAACTAAGTTATCCTATCCTCTAATTTTTTACTTCATAAACTGCAAATTCATCATTCAATCATACACAGATAATAACACAGAAATTAATAAATAACAGAACCTGTTCTTAGAGCTTGGACGACAATAACAATGGGAGGGCGTTCGTCCCTACCAACTCCTGGAGAGCACTCAAAGAGCGACTCCTCAGGACCCCCGAGCTTGCTCTGGTCTCCCTCGCTAGAACTAGGTGCAGCAAATAATAAAGTACTAGTCCTAAGACTCAATACTAGTCCTGAACTTATCAGTCAATTTCTCTCAGCTAGCAAGCTATATCAGACCAAGTTACTGCAGTTTTTCTCTCAAAACACCTTCCTTGCAGTTTTCCCTTTTCCCCAATGAATTCCTTGAAGTGCATTCCTTCTGAATGATTCTTCTCCTGAAAAATATCTGAGCAGCCTCAGCTCTATTCATTGGGTACTTTTTAAAAGATTTCCTAGGTCTTTTTGGGTTAGTTGTCATTTATTGAGCCACCTGATCTGATCCCACTTTCTTGGGGGATCATGACCCCAAATGTAGGGAAGTTGCCACCTGCAACATATGAAGTGTTTGAGGATGCTGCCACTTGTCTTTTTCTCTCCACCTAGTTCCTTCCACTAGTTTGACTAGTAACACTCTTATTAACAGCTCTCCCAAGTTGTTGTCTCCACTTTTTATTTATTAAAAAAAAATATTCAGAATTACATTCCACATCTTTTGACTCTGCTGAGTCATCAGTTCCTACTTAGCATTAAATTTAACATAATGTTTTAGGAATCAAATTAAGACAAATAACATTATTTTACAAAATTGGGGTATGTGACACTCTACCAAGTCTGCTACATATAGGAAATCATTGAAATATCCATTGTCAAGGTCAATCTTGCCAACCCCCTTGGACTGGATCTTAGAGTCATCACCCATTTGAACAATTGGGCCACTATTCGAATACATGGAAGTGAATAACTCTCTAACCTAGGCCATATGCCTTGATTCTCCCGAGCAAATGATGAAGGTGGAGGGATTTGAAGAACATGCAACCAAATCATGGCACTTCTCCTTGTTGTGAGAATCTAAACTTCCATCCTTCTTCCTTGCGTTATCTCAGACTCGGATGTTTTTCTTCTCTAACAACTGTGTCATCATATCAATGTTTTTATTCATGCAATCACTCTCTACATGCCATCCCTTGTGGAAATATGTGCATTTATTTTTATCCTTCCCCTTCATGTCCGTGTCCTTGCAAGGATTTGAACCCCCTTTAGGATTCTTGGGTCTGTCTTGTTTCTTCTTTTATGGTTGTTTCAAATCCTTGGATTTATTCTTGCCTTTGGATGCATTTGAAATACCTGTAGCAAGAGATTGGTCCTTCATTTTTTTTATGGTGCCCATTTGAACTAGCTTGTCTTACTCTTGGGTCAAAGACTGCATGAATCTTGCTAGTGCTGGCATTTTCCAATTTTGAATGTTTATCTTGCCAGAATGGAATGTGCTAATCGACACAAAGTATTTTGGTTGCGGATTTGAAAGGATTAACAATATTAGATGCTCTTCCTTCTTCTCAATTTCACACTACTTGAGTTGAAGTACTAAAGACTTAAAGTTGGTGAAGAACTCCTAGATGGTCTCAAAATGTGTTGGGCTCAAGGTAATGAGCTCATTTTCGAGATGGTGTCCCCTTAGTCCATCATTTTTCCCAAAGAGAGCTTCGAGCTTGAGCAAATATTCATTTAGGGTGGTCAAACTATCAGCATGAAACAAGATATCTCTTGATATGATAATACATAGCATCCCAAAAGCTTCATCTAGTCTATTGAAGTATTTCAACTTCTCTACTATAGAATTTGGCTCTTCTTTTGTCCCCATGGTCACCCTGTGGAGACCCTTGGATATCATTTGTATGACCATATCTACATCCCATTAAAACTAATTGAATGTATTAATCAAAACATGGGTTTTATCCATCTCTTCTTGTGCTAGTGGTGATAATTTACTGAAAATACCTGCAAAAAACACTCATATCTATCTGGAAAACCCATCAATATGCAGCTCAAACACTCTAGATTTATATTCAAATCCAATAATCTCTTATAAAATGTGAGAATTTGATTCACATTTGGATCTAGGAGTGCAAGAGACTCTCACAATTCGAATTACTTTGCAAAAACCAGCAAAAAATCTTGAAAGGGGAACAAATTTTACATACACATGTAAACACAAAGTGGATATTATTGAACTATATTACATATGAATTTGTTTATATCATATATATATTACATTAGGAAAAATTCACAAAGCTTAGGAATCCAATTTGGAGTGTACATGTGTCATGGCAATATTTGACCTCAATCCCCCCTAGGTCGACCAATCAAGCTCCAACTCAATACCAAACATTCATGAAACCTATTGTGAATGTTAGTCAAGTGTTTTGGGGAAATAATGATTCCAAGGCATGCGTGGGTGAGCAAGAAGAGCTGTGGGAGTGGCTCAAGATGAGCAATAAATGCTCAAGAAGCCCAAAATTGGTCTGAAAACACCCCTAGCACCCCTAATAAACCCAAAATATAGAAAAAGAGGAATGGGAGTGCTTATATAATTATCTAGGGAGAACATGTGCTACTTGAATGAGATGGGGTGCTATTGTAGGTGTGAACATGCCAAAATAACTAGAGATATTGTTGAATCAACTTCCCTAAGTCTAAACCATATCAACTTAATGCATAGAAGCAAATAAAATTCAATAAGGTATGAACTAAGGTACTAAGGATGGATTCATGTTTTAACATAGAGAAGTATATGGGTTATTTCCTCCTGGATGCCCGTATCACTCCTCTACCAGAAAGGGAGGAGAAACCCTAAGTCAAATAATTGCATATGTCATTATTTCTAAAACAAAATTTTAAAACTAAGTGAAACCAAGCGAAGAAGTTCAAAAACCTGGTTAAAGGCTTGGAAAGCTCAGTAAAGGAACTATTTTCTCCTTCACCCTAATGAACCAAAATTTTTTAGGCCATTATGGTAGCTATAGTACTGATAAAAACCTTCAAATATACCTCAGAACACAAGAAATAACTTTCATTAACGACCTGTGCAACTCACGATAGGAAGACATGTAAGAAGCCATGAAATGGCCACATTTTCTTCCAAGAACATATAAAGACCAAAAACAATGTGATAATGAACCTTTAGACATGTTAAATTCTGCATTAAACCCTTCCCAAAACCCTTGCAAGAGATCATGACAGATGGAGGGTTGACATCCCTTTTGGACATGATTTTTTAGCTTGCCATCAATACGCCTGGTTGCATTGTCAACTCACAACCAGGTCAGAGTAATTTTCATAAACCAAACCATTAAAGTATGTGTTGGAAAAACCTTGTCGAAAGATATACCATAAACCATTTAGTAACATCAACATTTTTTCATATGCCAAGTTCAAGGTTTGGATCACGGATATGGTCTTATAACCATAGTCCCCAAACTATTCCAGTACCATAAATAAACTTTATAATGTTTAAACCAAAGTTGCACTAATTTCTTCTTTATAACCCTTAATCATAAGGTTGGTACCTTTTCCACCATGCAGTGGTAGGTATTTTTATATCTAGTTTTAGTTGCTAGAACTAGGACTTAGACGTTAGGGCTAAGCCATAGCCCTTAGGCTTAAAAACCCCTAGCAAAATAAATATTTAAAATAAGCATAAAAAGCATTGAGAGCAACAACTTAAGGTGTGGCTATAGGGTTGTCATCACTTGTATTCAAAATCCACTTGAGGTAAAAAACATGTCCATTCAATGTAAGAAATATGGGTAAATCTAAATGAATGTAGAAACATCAACCCATCTGAATTACAACAAATCGTTAAGGAAATAAGAGAATAACTAAAAATATTTCAAGAAGATAATGAATGTATTGAAAAGAACAGAAATAATTAAATAACATTTTGTTGTCTAAACTATAGAGTAATGAAAAAGAGAAAAATAAAGAACTTGAAATTAACAAAGCAAAAACTACACCTTACAAATGTAAGGGAAGGATACTGGAATTTTCCAAACATGAGATTGAAACTTCCAGTGAAGAATCATCCGAGTACGCTACAGAAAAACATAAGGATTCTAGAGAAAGTAGTGACAGTAATCAAAAGAAAAAGAAATATAAACCTTATGAATAAATTTGGGGTGAATTCAAAAAGATCAAACCTCCTATGTTTAACTTAGATATCCAGAAAGGGAAAGAAGCAGAAGCTTGGTTATCTAGAATGAAGAAATATTTCCATATTTATAACTATTTCGATGAATTAAAGGAAAAAATGCTTATTTATAACTTAATAGGAAAAGCATATATTTGGTGGCAAGACATAAAGAATGTAAAAGGTATAAAAGAATGTTATGTAACATGGATAACATTCAAGAAACATTTTAAATGAAAGTATCTCTCAGAATAGTATTACAAAGAAAAAGATAAGGAATTTTATGAATTAAGATTAGGTACTATGACCATGAAAGAACTCTGCAGTAAATTCTTAAGTTTACTTCGATATGTGCCTTATATAATTGACAAAAAACCAAAAATACAACATTTTCTTAGTTATCCTGCCTCTTATGTTTAAAGAGAGGATTGAGTATGAAAATCCGAAAACATTGGAAGAGGCAATGAGAAAGGAAAAATTATATTATGATCAAAATAAGAACAAAATTGGAAATATACATAACTCGAAAAATAAAAGACGAGACAACTTTGATCAGAGAAAGAAAAATACCAAGTTTTACAAAAATATTGGTAATAACTACCAGGGGTATGTTACGGAGAGAAATTCCTATGGCTTGGGGTACCATAACAGACAGCTAGACTCCAGAAATCAATCTTTCCCAATATGCAATAGAAATAAAAACATCTAACACTAAAGGATCAAACCTCGTACCTTATTCCGGACGGTTGAAGTAGATCCCCGTTGAGCTTTCCAATATTCAGATTGAATTGTTATAGCACGTCCTCAACAACAAGTAAAAAATACAAGCATACTATATTTCATGGTGTTAGATCTATTCTAGCATATATAATCAATAATGTATAAGCATTTGACATATTCCAATGGATACAATATTCATTCAAATACACATTACTGGACAGGAAAAGATATTTCTATTAATATGAATCAGAGATTACAAGTGACAACCTCTGACGGCACGTCTGCGAACCGGAGAAACTAAATCCTCCACTTGGGCCTCCACCACCTCAATCCTCCATCACTTCGATAGCAAGCTTACAAGCAAAAGGCAAGCTTGGGAAGAACACAATAGTGCTCTAAGGGACAAAGGGATGCAGACTCAAGCATAAGTTCTGTCAACAATGGACTATAGTTTTGTTACTCTCAATTCTCTCTTATCTCCCCCTGGAATGTACGAAGGGGTTCCTTATATAGCTTCACAAGGGATAATGAAGGGTCGAATCCGAGCGATCTCAAGGCATATGGAAGGCCAGGAGTCAAATGAGTCGGATCCATTTCAAGGAAAACTCCAAAAATATTTGGACTATGCACACATCCCGATGTACATGGTTATAGAGGGAATATCCACGTATGTACGCGGTTATCGGGGAAAAGGTCACGTATATCATTTTTCTAATGTTTTTAGGGATGGTCAAGGATACATCAAAAGACAAAAAGTGGTCCATAGGGGCTAATGAGTCTGCAGCAGGGCAGGGGAAGGCCATACAATGTGTTATTCACCTAGTGGGGTGAAAATATCTATAACAGATGCATATAGTGGATGCCACCAATATGGAAGGTCTTCTACACACACCGCTACGAGTACATGTCCTACTATGCGAATAGAAGTGTCGAGGTCGAACATAGTAGTCCATCGTCTAATTACCGGTCATTGATGTATACCATTAACAGACGCGAGATCACCCACCAATAATGAAAATGGGAATCAAGGTACTAGAGTGCAAACTAACAAGTGTGAATAAATGTGTTTAGGTCGAACACTTGAGAGAATCCATCGATCAGGGGACATTGATGTATTCCAAAAACTGTCGATGGCGAGAGAACCTGCCACTGATGACTGCAAGTCTCAAGGCACTCAAAATGACTCTAGAATCCAATCCTAGAATAAATGATCTGAAGTCGATGGGATGAAATCCCCTGGAAGGAGGGAATTAGGGCATCCCCCATCATCCAACACGAGGTACTCAGCAAGGCTGTATAATATGGAAGAACTCGATCATAAGGTGCACGAACCAGTAACTGTACCGGGAATGGCCGAAATGCAAAGTCAAGATAACTGAGGAATGGTTGAATCAAGTTTCAACTTCCTTCGAACAAGAGAATAACGGCGTATGGTGACTGAATGAAGGCAACATAGACTCGATATACAAACTGGGACATTTCTATGATGCAGGAGGCATCAATAGAGGCTCCATAGGGACTGGAAGCTTAACCAGTCGGTGGAGATAAAACTCAGATAACTAGTACAGCTCCTAAAGTCAAACTATAACCCAACCAACGGATGTGATATAGAGTGCTCTGATCGAAGGCGACACGACTCGATAGCTGCCAAAGATAATATCTTTTCTTGTCCGGCTTTTTGGTTTTTTTATTTTTTTGGTCTTTTTCAGTTATTTGAAAAGCTTGAAAAAAGAATAAACTATCTTTATAGTTACAAACTAGGAGGAGATGAGTGTCATGATGGCAAACAAACTAGTTCCAAGCAGTGGAACATACCTATGCTCAATGCAAGGATACCTGTGTAGGATATCAACACTCGGGGGAAAATCCCCTCCCGGTAAAAAGGGAATCAAGCTGCAAAGGATATAAAGAAAGGCTTTGCATGGCTAGACATGAGATAAGCTTGGGCTATATGGCTGAAACGCAATGTCAGGGGAGCCGGCATAAAGCTCATTAAGACAGGAAAAGCTCATGATAATGCATCCACAACTTGATACAAGGGAGTCCGGGGGATCATGGCCAGCATAATATCAAGAGGAGTATGAGGCTCTTGCTAAATGTCATGGAAATACTATACAACAAACTCCCACACCCTAAAGCGAGAAACATCGGCATGGGCACCAAATGAAAATAAGGCGCTAACTAGGGTACCCACGTAAGCTGAGGCTCTACCACTCATATCATGCCACTTCTATAGCAGAAAGAAGGTTCTGTGACATAATAGAGTGGGTTCGTCCCTAAGGATATAATGACATGGTCATAAGGTCATGCAAAATGCAAACAGTGGTGAACCTAACCTATATGCCAGTATAGACGTGATACGTATGATCAGTACGAATGGTCTCTGGTCACAAAAGAAGCATCCAACAGACAACTTTAGACCCAAGGAAGACCCAACCACACTCACAACCCACCCAGCAACTTCCTACAACATCAGACTCACCCAAAGGGAGGATTTACGCGACTGTAAAAATAACAGTTGCGTATGTACGCGACTTTTGGCCAAAAATCCGCGTATGTACGCGACTTTTGTCCAAAAACCCGCGTATACAGAGAAGGCAGTGGTAAAAGGCACGTCAAGGCCAAACCAATAAAGGGGAGTGTCAATGGACAAACAGGCTATAACATGTGACACAGAAACAGAGAGAAACCAAGAGCAAGTCAATAATATCAAGCCCATTGTTCCCCCCTACCCCAAAGAAAAACAAGGACCATCCCCAGTGGAGTCGCCAATTCTGTTACGGAGAGAAATTCCTATGGCTTGGGGTACCACAACAGACAGCTAGACTCCAGAAATCAATCTTTCCTAATATGCAATAGAAATAAAAACATATAACACTAAAGGATCAAACCTCGTACCTTATTCCGGACGGTTGAAGTAGATCCCCATTGAGCTTTCCAATCTTCAGCTTGAATTGTTATAGGACGTCCTCAACAACAAGTAAACAATACAAGCATACTATATTTCATGGTGTTAGATCTATTCTAGCATATATAATCAATAATGTATAAGCATTTGACATATTCCAATGGATACAATATTCATTCAAATACACATTACTGGACAGGAAAATATATTTCTATTAATATGAATCAGAGATTACAAGTGACAACCTCTGACGGCACGTCTGCGAACCAGAGAAACAGAATCCCCCACTTGGGCCTCCACCACCTCAATCCTCCATCACTTCGATAGCAAGCTTACAAGCAAAAGGAAAGCTTGGGAAGAACACAACAGTGCTCCAAGGGACAAAGGGATGCAGACTCAAGCATAATTTTTGGCAACAATGGACTATAGTTTTGTTACTCTCAATTCTCTCTTATCTCCCCCCTTCAATGTACCAAGGGGTTCCTTATATAGCTTCACAAGGGATAATGAAGGGTCGAATCCGAGCGATCTCAAGGCATATGGAAGGCCAGTAGTCAAATGAGTCGGATCCATGTCAAGGAAAACTCCAAAAATATTTGGACTATGCACACATCCTGATGTACGCGGTTATAGAGGGAATATCCACGTATGTACACGGTTATCGGGGAAAAGGCCGCGTATATCATTTTTCTAATGTTTTTAGGGATGGTCAAGGATACATCAAAAGACAAAAAGTGGTCCATATGGGCTAATGAGTCTGCAGCGGGACAGGGGAAGGCCATACAATGTGTGATTCACCTAGTGGGGTGAAAATCTCTATAACAGGGTATCAAGGGAATAGCTATAAAATATTTAAACCACAAAACCCTAGAGCAAAGGAAAGAGAAACACCCACTACCTTTAATAAAAACACTGCACAGATGGAACCACTAAAATGTTGGGAATGTGGTGAACCACATTACTTTAAATACTGCCCCATAAGAAATAAAAAAATTAATAATGTTCACTCAATCCAAGAAGTTTCTACAGGTGGGGATACAGTGAGATGCATGCCCAGACTCAGTACAACATTGGAAAATCGGCAAGCAGACCATTAGACTTTAATGGTTGAAATTGAAGGTATGATAAAAGACCCATATCTATACTAATTGATCTAGGTGTAAGTTTAAGTTATGTTTCATCTGGGATTGTAGATTTATGTAAATTACAACAAGTTTGAGAAATTGTGGCCGGTACAACTAACCACAGGTACAAAATATAAGGTCACTAATTACATGAAAAACTATGAAATTGGGATGAATGAATTGAATACACATGTTGATTTAAATATCTTACTGTTAGGGTCTTATGATTTGCTAATAGGAATGGACTAGTTAGAGAAACATAGAGTGATGTTAAACTTATATGATAAAACTTTAACATGCTTAGACGATAATTGTAATACAATTAATGTAAGAGGAATTCCCAAAAAGGTTACTATAAGAGAAATTTCTTCCTTACATATGAAAAGGTTTGTATGTAAGGGATGCATGGTTTTTACAATCTATGTAATGGATGATAACGATAAAGATAATCAACTAAAAATTGAGAATAGACCAATTTTAAAGGATTTTAAAGACATTTTCGGAAGAAGTTCCTAGACTACCACTGAAGAGGGACATAGAATTTATGATCGATCTGGTACCAAGGGTGGTACCAGCGTCAAAATCTCCCTATCAGATGATCTTACTGAACTTAAATCACAATAGTAGGAACTAATTGATAAAAAGTACATTCAACCTAGTGTTTCCCCTTAGGGAGCACCAGTTTTATTTGTAAAGAAAAAAGATAGAACTTTAAGATTGTGTAAATATTATCACCAATTAAACAAGATGACTATTCAAAATGGATATCCTTTTCCTCGAATAGATGATCTATTCGATAAGTCTCAAGGGGAATCCATCTTCTCCAAAATATATTTAAGATTGATATACCATCATGTACAAATCAAGGACGAAGATATCTTTAAAACTACTTTTAGAACCAGATAAGGCCGTTGCGAGTTTGTCGTAATGCCCTTTGGTTTAAAAAACACACCTGCAACTTTTATGAGCTTAATGAATAATATTTTGATTAATTACTTGGATAAATTTGTATTCGTCTTCATCGACGACATATTGGTTTACTCAAAGAATAAAAAAGAACATAAAGAAAACCTAAGATAATTTTACAAGTGTTAAGAGAGCAACAAATTTTTTCTAAGTTTAGGAAGTGCGACTTTTTTAAAGACATAATCTAGTATCTAGGACACATTGTGTCTAAAAATGGAATATCAGTCGATCTTGATAAGATTAAGGCTATCACTGAATGGCCTATTCCAAAGAATGTAATTGATGTAAGATCATTCATGGGGATTACTCGCTACTATTGAAACTTCATTGAATGGTTTTCTAAGATATTCTACCCCATAACTTCACTGCGGAAGAAAGGAAATAAATTTGATTGGAGAAAAAAATGTACTTAAAGTTTTAATAAGATAAAACACTTGTTACCCACAACTCCTATCTTAAAAATTGTTGCTCCTTTTAAGGATTTCATCGTATGCATCAACGCATGTAAAGAAGGACTAGGCGGGGTACTGATTCAAGAAAACTATGTCATAGCCTACGAGTCTAGGAAGTTAAAATAACACGAGAAACATTATTCTACACATGATGTGAACTTGCTTCCATCATACATGCTCTAAAAATGTAGCGACGCTACCTCATCGGAAGAATATTCTCACTAACGTCAGATAACATAAGTCTAAAGTAGTTGTTCAAGAAACAAAATCTTAACGCTAAACAAGCTAGGTGGTTGTCCTTTTTAAGCGAATATGATTTCGAAATAAAACAAATAAGGGGGAAAGAGAATAAAGTTACAGACAATTTAAGTCATCATGCAAACTTATTATGTTCAAGTAGCTACTATGAGTCGTATTTAGAATACAAAATATTAAATGAAGAAAAATTTGATAAGGAGTATCAAACCCTAAAAGAAAAGAATGCAGGTAATCAAATAAATCAAATAAAAACATATCTTAGTCTTAGTAGAAGAGGGATATTACTACATCAAGGTAGATTATATATACAAAATTCAACAGATATTAAGTTAACTGTTATGGATGAATTACACAAACAACCGTATTCAGGACACCCTAGATACCAGAAAATGATTATTATGACAAGAAAATAGTTCATTTGGCCTATTATGAAAAAAGAAGTAGAAGAATATTTATCACGCTGCATTGAATGTCAACGGGTAAAAGTTGAACACGAACATCCAACAGGATTACTGCATCCATTACCCATTCCAGAATGGAAATGGGAAGTAACCAACATGGATTTCATAACAAGTTTTCCTAAGAATTTCAGAAAACATGACTTAGTCATGGTTGAATAGTAAAAAAATTAAGTAAATCAAATCACTTTATTCTGTTAAAATCTACTTATAAGGTTATTAACATTGCTGATATATTTATGAAAGAAATTTTTAGGTTACACGGTGTACCTAAGGTAATAATCTCAAATAGAGATCTAAAA
This sequence comes from Pseudotsuga menziesii, assembly GCA_001517045.1. Taxonomy (NCBI): domain Eukaryota; kingdom Viridiplantae; phylum Streptophyta; class Pinopsida; order Pinales; family Pinaceae; genus Pseudotsuga; species Pseudotsuga menziesii. Next base: position 199,186 of record LPNX010753315.1, read on the forward strand.
TTTATAGAGAAGTTTTGGAAAGCCTTGTTCAAAAGACTAGGCACACAATTAAGTTTTAGCATTGCATATCACCCTTAAAAGGATGGACAAACTGAAAGAGTAAATCATATTCTGGAAGAAATGCTTAGAATGCACGTAATGGATCAATTCGATAAGTGGGAAGATTACTTACACTCAGTAGAATTTGCATATAACAATCATTTCCAAGTTTTGGCTGGATTGAGTCCATTTGAAATTCTGTATGGACGAAAATGTAACACTCCAATTTTTTGGAGCAGTATCGTTGACATATTAATGTTAGTTCATGAGTTATTGAAAACTATGGAACTAACAATGAAACATGTACAACAAAATTTGAAGGTTGCTCAAGACAGGAAAAAAAGTTATGCTGGTTTGAAAAGAACTCCTCGAGATTTCCAGGTAGATGAGCATGTATACATAAAGGTAAAACCCAAGAAAATCTCCCTAAGTCTGGGAAGATACTCAAAATTGGCACCCAGGTATTGCGGGCAATTTGAAATTTTTGCAAAAGTGGGATCGGTAGCATATCAGTTAGCATTACCACCTAGGATTAAAGTACATTGTTTCCATTTTGAATAAATACGTTCATGATGCTACTCAAGTGATTGACTGGAATGTTATACATGTGGAACCTGAAGGAGAATTTTAGGTGAAACGAGAGTGTATTCTCGACAATATAGAACTTTTACTCTAGAACAGTACCATCGCACAAGTCAAGGTGAAATGGAAGCACCTTAGTCATGAAGAGTCTACTTGGGAACTCGAAAGTGATAGGAGGGAGGAATATTTGATCATATTTCAATATGAACTAATGGAATAATAAATACAAAAAATAGTAACACCGAGGATAGCTTTATCCTCTAAGAGGGGGTGTATGTAACACTCCGAATAAATGAAAACTATTATTCTTTGCATATTTTTTTTTATATTTTGACTAGAAAATCAAAATATATGTAATGAATTATTTTTATTTAGTAATTAAAAATACTGATAGGAATCAGGACTGAAGTAGTTATTGAAAGAGTGTTTGCTGACCCACAAGGGGAAAAGACAAGTGGTGAAAGCTACTCAGTGAGAACTCAAGTGATGCAAGAGGCATCTTCCCCAAAATCAAGTCAAGACTCCTGGTGGAGTATTAAAGAGAAGTACGATCATAAATGACGAATTTCTAGGAAAAATACTATATAATAGTATATCCATCAAGCAAGGAGGAGGCTAGCGATGGATGAGGAATTAATGTGTTAATGCAAGAGTTGGCGCGTTCATAGATTTTTTCCCTTTTGGTTCAACAAACAAGGTCGAGGGTTTTGGATCAAGTAATACTTGGCTTCTCTAGGAATTGGTTGGGAGGAACAACAACTTTAGTTCTTTTCCAACAGTGGTATCAGGTTCCCTATTTTTGTTCTTATCTTTTTAAGTATTGTTAAAGTTTAAATCAAGTATAAATATGAATCATAATTACATTTCACAGTAACTCATATTATGCATATGTTCATATCCCTTTTTATTTATTTTAAGATATGATTTGATATACTTGTTCTTTATAGTAGAGAAATCACAAATTTATTATCGTGATCTAATCTCAATTAATTTATGTTTGTGATTCCATACCCAAATTAGAGTAGAATATAATGTTACCCTAAGTAGGAGTAAGAAAGAAGACATTTCATCGATCCGGTTAAATCATTTAAATAAATTTTGTATTTATCTTTGTTCTAGAAATCTATTAGATTTAGAACTCTTTCCCAATTAAAAAATATGTTCCATATTACCTATGGTTATGTTTAGATTCCATTAATATTGTTAAAATAACAAAATTATAGAGGGGAATTTTAATTAAAACCTTGAATCAAATAAACCATCCACACTTCAATTTACATAAACAATAAATAAAAAGATTTCATACTTTCGCAAAGATTTCTACAGTTTTTATAGAGTATATCCGAGATAATTTTCTTTCAAAACAAATAGCTACAACGCTTAAGCCAATCTAACTATATGGAGTTTATTTGAAAGGATTTTTCATCCAAACCCAAACATATAGATCGGAGATCAAGATTGGAAACGATCACAATAGTAAATATTATAAAAAATAATACCATAATATCCAGCTTAGATTTGAATAACTAAGTCAAATAAAAAACAATTACACGACTAATGTCGGATGGGTAACCATACCCGTTGTAACTAAATCAATTTTAGACTCATTATAAACATTGTATAAGAGCTCAAGATCTATATAATAAATACAATAGTTAGATCTAGAAAATAATATAGTCATTAAATATAAACACACAGTCTCTAATTGTGGGTATCCAAACCTCGAGATTTATGGCTTTTCCCAGAAAAGTTTACAACCCGACTGAATCACAAAAGATAACAACCATTCGAAATTCATCAAGATTCCAATTGATAAACAATATGTTGTTGTAAGTCCATTAAAAATGGCACATCCAATGTTTTTAATAAATCAACACCGTATACATCTGAGTGGTTAAAATAACAATGCAAACAAAAGAGAGGTTGTGATTCCATCTCTGCATGATGAAGACCCATAAGGTTTTAATAACACACATTCCAAACTTATATTCACAATAGTGGTGAAATCCTTATTCCTAAGCGGTCCATCAGCCTAAGGAAGAAGCACTGCAACTATATATTAAGTTAACCCTTACCACTTGGTTTTTGGCGGTCCGTTGATGTAGACCAAGCACATCCATGCCAAGAAGTTACATACACAACTAAACAACTGAGAAATATTAGAATGTTGCTAAACAAAATTCTTGTTGAAAATAAAAAGAGAGTAGGGTCATGTATCCCTCACCTTTAGCAAAGAAGTGACAAGCCCAAGAGGAGGTGACCCTGTCACCACTCTCGTCGACCAACCCACAACCTGCATTTCACACATTATGCAGTTAAAACCATTTATGTATATATTGAAATCTGTAAACATCCAGTTTCGTGACGGGGGAGAAAATTTCTTACCTTCCCAGAGTTGCTTGAGTCGTAAGCTGGGTTCGTTGGGAGCTTCCCATAGCCACCCAAATATTCACCTGCACATTGAAGGAATAGGGTTAGAATCTTTATTTAAGAAATTGATTTTGAACAATCAAAGAAACTATCAGTCAAACCCTTACCCTATAAGAGTGCAAAGGCGGCCAGGGGTCAGCTCCTCCTAGACACCCTTATCACTGCTCTACCTGCAACAAAGGAGAAATGCCAAGTCAGATAATTGCATATGCCATTATTTATGAAACATGATTTTAAAACTAAGTGAAACCAAGCAAAGAATTTTGATACCTCATTAAAGGATTGGCAAGATCAGTAAAGGAATTACTTTCTCCTTCACCACAATGAACCAGAAATTCCAAGGTCATCATGGAGGCTATAGTACTGATAAAAACCTTCAAATATACCTCAGAACACAATAAATAAATTTCATTAACGGACTGTGCAAGCCACGAGAGGAAGACGCGCAAGAAGCCATGAAATGGCCATATTTTCTTCCAAGAACATATACATAACAAAAACAATGTGAGAATGAACCTTCATACATGTTAAACGTTGTATTAAACCCTTGCCAAAACCCTTACAAGAGACCGTGACAGATGGAGGGTCGAGATCCCTTCTAGACACGCTTTTTCTGCTTTCCATCAAGATGTCTGGCTGCTCTGTCAACTCACAGCCATGGAAGAGTAATGTCCATAAACCAAAACATTTAGTTATGCGTGGAAAAATCTTGCCAAAGGATATACCATAAACCATTTTATAACATCGACGCTTTTTCTTACGTCAAGGTAAAGGTTGGGATCATGGCTATGGTGTTATCACCATAGTCCCCAAACCATTTTGTTACCATAAACAAACTTTATAACCTTTAAACCAAAGTTGTGCTAAGTTATTCTTCATCAAACCTTAATCATAAGGTTGGTACTTTTTCCACCATGTAGTGGCATGTATGTTTAGATCTAGTTTTAGTTTCTAGAACTAGGACTTAGATGTTTGGGCTAAGCCATATCCTTTAGGTTGAGCATCCCTAGCAAAATCAATATTTGCAATAAGCATAAAAAGATTTGAGAACATCACCTTAAGGTGTGTCTATAGGGTCATCATCACCCAATTCAACTTGAGGTAAAACATGTCCATTCAATGTAAGAATCATTATAAGTTACTTCATGTGATTTTCATTCATGACAACAATTTTATTTCATGATGCGACCAAATTATACATGTTAAGACCACATATTCGGATAAAAGAATAGAGAATTTTTTTGATGTTGGAATTTTTAGGTGTGTGGCACACATTATTATATATAATTATAATTAATATTAACTATATAAATTATAAATATAATCTAGATATAATATTAATAATTTTCCAGCAATTATTATTAATCCTTTATTAATTAATTATAGCTAGATAATATATTATTATATATATTAAGTATATTATTATTTATTATATTATTTATAATATCAATCTATATTTAATATTAATCTCTATATATAATTTAATATATGTTAATAATTTATTATATTTAATTATTTTAATGTTTTTAAAACATAGAACTATTCATGAGTTTTAATTATTAAATGTTAATAGTGTGTGTTTTATTCATCGTTAAGAAAGATGGAGAGAGGAGAATGAAAAATTGGATCCTAGTACAAATATGAATTACAAATATGAATGTTGATCAATAAAATAATTTCAATTGAATGTTGATTAATAAAATAATTTATTTTATCAAGTATGAAAGAGATAAATAAACATAACTAATATTGTAATTTTTTATAGTTTAATGGAAAATGCAATCTTTGAAACTAGTACTTATACTTATAAGTATATACTTATTATTGGTTATACGTATAAGCTTAAATTTAAGCTTATACTTATAAAAGTATATCTACTTATAATCCCTATATTCATATATATTTATATAAATATATACAAAATTGTTAGTTTATTGTCAACTTAACTTGAAACAGTATGTGGTAATATTAGGACATTGTCACAACTTAGCTTTTAATATATGAAAACATATAGTTTAATTTTAATATTGTGTAATTAATATAATTAAATAAATACATTATTATTAAATTAAAAAAAACGCATATTTAATGTTATTAAATAAAGTTTTTATAAATAAATTTTTAAAAATCTCATATTTTATGTAATTATGGATATATTATTATTAAATAAAGTTTTTATAAATAAATTTAAAAACCGTAGTATTAAATGTTATTTTACATTATATGAATATATTATTACTAAATTTAAAAGACATAGTATTTCTAAATAGCGAAAAAAACATTAATTATTTTAATCTCAACATTTTATAAAAATATACAAAATCTTCATATAAAAGTGTAATGAGTAGTATTATAATTGTCATCATTAAAGTTCATCTTGATGTGCCATTTTAGAAACTTTGAAGAGCCAACAATGAGACATTAAAAAACAAAATAGAAGGAAGCTTCTAGAAAAGTGTGAACCTCATAATATGCAAGATTTTTTATAGTATCCACGTGTAAATTTCTAGTAATTATATCACAAATGGGGATTTAATATAGAGAAATTTGATAAAAGAAAGAGTGTTAATTGGTGGGACTATTTTATTATTAATTCAGATTTGATTCCCGCAATAATGATGATTTAGGAAGTTGTCTTTTCAGATATAATTTGTAAATAGTTAGTGCTATTTGTCGAAGATATAGTTCATTAAATTAAATGTTTAAACTCAATTTTGCCAGATATAATAAATACAACGATTAAGGGCCAATAAATCAACGAACCCGATATTATTAAATGTGAATTTTACAGTTGCCCCTTAGATATAAATTCGTCACAGACGTATGAAGCAAGTTGAAATCATACAAAAACTTATGATGAGAGCCTGCGCCACCATTCACCATCCCTCATCATTCACTTCGCTTCTTGGAAAAATAAAATTCATCATTCCAAGCTGCCCCACCATTTGCTTTATTCTGGTCATTCATTTCACACTTCAAATCTTAGCAACATAAAACATAAAAACATATGATACCGAGCTGCCCCACCATTTGCTTCAAAGTTCTGAGCTCCAACATATACATCATTTGCTTGACAGTTCTAAGCAGAATAAAAATGATGGTTCCCACTTGTCCACCATTTACTTTACAGTTCTGTTCACTTCGAAGCCGGACCTGCAGCCCGGGAGTCCATCATGTGGAATATTCAACTGCAGCTCATCCGGGTTCGGTTCAAACAATTCTCTCTTCGGATTCGCTCTGAATCAGCGTGGATTATAAACAGGTTCTCTCCTGTTGATATTAGGGTTTGGGATTATAAACAGGTTCTCTCCTGCACTAATGTTGATATTAGGGTTTGGGATTATAGAAAGCTTCTCTCCTGCATTAATGTTGATATTAGGGTTTGGGATGATAAACAGGTTCTCTAGTGCATCACATTCAAACAATAATGTTGATATTAGGGTTTGAGAAGAAGAAAGAATCGATGGTGCCCACACTGTTGTATTTGCATGTCTCCTCTCAGTCTCTGGTTTAACCCGTTCAAATGGAGTTCAGTAAAAACGAATGGAAATTTTCATATGTAACCGTTGTTCTTTTTTCGGAATGTGTGATTCAATTGCAAAACATTATTTTCAATTGAATTATTAGGGTTTATGTGTTACGTGCTTATTGCTTTGTTTCGAAAAGACGAAAATAAACCATTATTTACAATTGAATTATTAGGGTTTCCATGTTCATATGTGAGCGTTGTTTTTTTTTCGGAATGTGTGAATTCGATTGAAAAACATTATTTTCAATTGAATTATTATGGTTTCCGTGTTACGTGCTTATTGCTTTATATATTAGGGTTTTCTGCTCCGTGCTTATTGAATTATTATGGTTTCGGTGTTACGTATTTATTGCTTTATTTATTAGGGTTTAAGGATGAAGTTTTCGTTTATGGGAACAAGAAAAAGCTATCTGTGGCTACAACACAATGATGTGGAGGTGTAAGGTTGAGATTTAATTTTTTTATTTAAATAGTCACAATGATGTGGAGGTGTAAGGTTGGGGTTTAATTATTTTATTTAATTTTTCAAAAGCTTTATAGTTTTGATAAGTTAATGCTGAAGGAAAGTTGGTATTGTGGTATATATTTTAAAATTGAGATTTATAAGGAAAACTGTTATTTTTTTTCTAATTTTTTAATTGTTATATAGACAACAAATTATTTTATCTCACTATGTTTATTCACTACCTTTTTCATTTTTTTTAGTGATAACAAAATATTTCATATCGCCATGTTTATTGTATCATACCTTTTTTTTTTAAATTTAGATGTTTCAATATTTTACAAAATGAGTGTATTTTACTCTTTAATGATTTAGTCAAGACTTTGAACATATTTATGTCATGTCCGGGGAAAATACTTATCAAACACCACTAGATTTTCTCAATCTTCTTTTATGACTATCTAATGATGTTGAAGCCCCCAAAATTCACATTCATTTAAGATGATAGGAGTGCCATATTTTCAATGAGATAAATACTTATCAAAGACTTCTATATTTTCTCAATCTTCTTCCAGAACTCTCTAATGATGTAGAAGCCCCAAGCTTCACATCCATTTAAGATAATAAGAGTGACAATGGAGACAAAAAGCTTTTCTTCCCACAACTAGAAGTTCATTGATTTAAACACTTATTGTCAAGAAAAAATATGTAAGTCTGCAAGTTGGGGATATAAAATAGATACGCATTTGCAAGTTGGGGATATAAAATAGAAAATTATTTTTTTGATATTATTCCAAGGCATAACCTCTTATTGCATATGTTAAATCATGAGGTGAGATACATCAATGACATGTTACTATCATCTCCATGGCAAAAATTATATCACCTAATAATATGACTTAATTAATTTAAGTCATCATAGGAATTTATTATCCATAAAGTATCTCTATAATAAATTAGTAATATAAATTTTCAAGTTCAATAAGTGACCATCATATAGTATTTACTGTGGAGCTAATCATTGCAAAAATATGTAACACATTATCCTTTATGAGGTTTGCACATGCGTGATGTAGGAATTAGGTAGTATTTACTGTGGGGTTAATCATTGCAAAAATATGTAACACATTATCCTTTATGAGGGTTGCACATGCGTGATGTAGGAATTAGGTCAATTCCATTTGAAGTTGTACTTTTGTGGGTTGAATATATTTTATTTGTTTCTTGTTCTAGAGGTGTTAGAATTGAAAATCGATTTCAATAATATTATTTTTGCACGACCAAAAAGGAACGTGATATGATATATGTTCTATTTCCAACAATGAGTATATTAACCCTATTGAATCTTGTAGATGTGTTTGATAATGACCTGATATTGCAAAGAAAGTTTAATTGAGAAATATTTGAAGTGACTAGATTATTTGGAAGGTTCTTACAAATCTTCTATGTACCCCATGGTCTATTTGAATTGGATCTGTCTAAGTTTGGCTTCAGTACCCTCATGGGGGTTTACTAGTGAGGCAATATCATATCACATCCATCCATATTGGGGGTTTGAATACTCCTAAAAACTTAAAAAAAATTATTGCCTCATATCAAGGGATCAAGGGGGGGTTTAATTTGACATAGTAATATAAATATTAAGGGTTATTTTATTTGGGTGGGATGAGGAATAAAACGAAAAAGATGGGAAGGATTCATATATATAACTTAATCTTCATATATTTGGAGGCCTCCCACGAAGACCTATATTCCCACCAATTCCTCATATATGTCACACAAGTGTGTGTCTTATCATATTCCTCATCGAATTCTATCACTGGCCTATTCCTAGAGAACAAGAAGGAACTATGAAATCTTTTGGCTCGGGATGCTAATAGCCATGCTCCCCTAGCATAGACTACAAGTGTCAACTGGAGCCTCGATTACTAATTTATTTTTAAATATTAGCTTATTATTATTATTATTATTATATAAGAGAGAGAGAGAGAGAGAGTGCATGGGAAATAGATTTTTTTTATTTGTTTTATGATATTGTTTTAAAATTATTTAATATTTATGTCAAATATAGTTTTATGAAATGTTAAGTAAATTTAAATGTAGAAAGTGATTTTATACAAGATGGTCAATTAAGGTAGAGTAAAGTTAGCACAAAGGATAACAAATATGTCATTAAGACTTAGTTTTTTGTTAACGGATTGTTTCAAGTTATTTGAATATGTTTAAAATTTTATTAATACATTTTCCCCATGAATCAATACTATTTCTTTGTTGTAGTTTATTCTTAGCGAAAATCAAGTGTTTGTTGACATATTTTCTCAATAAATAAAATACAATGAAATGTAGGGAAGTTCATCCAAGAAAGGGTTTCAATTTTTCATTTTTATGGAGTTTAATTTATTAAGCTTAAAGAAAACATGATCTCTCTAAGGCTATACTTGTATTTACATGATATAAATTGGTATGTTTGCATGTTATGGTGTGAAACATATGCAATTCTCATATTTTCTAAGAATTGCACTAAATATTGGACTATCGATATTCCACATTTTCTATTACATTGATCTCTTGACTGAGTTGGATTTTACGCATTTTTCTTTCCCATTTCTATTTCCCTGGGTCTTCCACTATCCAATTCTACAAATTAATTAGTCACCCTGCAATCTGATCGGATCATTATTAACATGATACTATTATTTTATTTAACATCTTGTTTGCTTATACTAAGATGTGTTAGGTCGCATGTTTGTTAAAACTTGATAATATGATATAAAGGGGGCATTAAAAATGGGTTGATAAAATTGGATGCCTACAATATATGATGAAACTAGGGGTTTTCTTAATTGGAAAGTTGTATTGTGAGGGGGGTTCAACAATACAATTTTAGGTGGAATTTTCCAATATTTAGCGAAATTAGGGATATTCTTTAATATCTCATGAATGATCGTTCTATGTAACGAGTTCATTGAGTGAACCCCTCATGGGTACCCTATAATCATTTAAGTGCCTTTGAAAAATGTGTTATCTATCAAAATCTCAATAATATATTATGGGATTTGTTGATAAAACATTATCTATCAAAATCTCAATAATATATTATGGGCTTTGTTGACAAAATATTAACCCTATTGAAGTTTGTAAATTCCTGCGATAATGACCTGGTATTGCAAAAAAAGTTTAATTGTGAAATATTTGAAGTGAATAGATCATTTGGAGGGCTCTTATAAATCCTTTATGTAGCACATGGTCCATTTGAATTGGATCAGTCCAATTTTGGCTTGTGTACCCTATCATCCTTTAAGTATCTTTGACAAATGTGTTATCTATCACTCTCTAGTTTGGACCTCTTTCCTTATCGTAGAGAGGAATTTGTCGGTTATGGACTAAAATTAGAGGGTGTTTTTATAAATGTCATGTAATGTCCCTAAAATCCATAAATAAATAAATAAATTCGTAGGCTTATAAAATACTAAATTCAAGGACATCGTTTAAAACTTCTGCGGAATAAAACTTGGTTGTATGCTGAACCTAAGTGGCGTAAGTTGTATTTTATTCTATGTGTTCCCCTCTCTGATGATGATGTTTTACTTGATGTTATTTTACTACTTTGACATGGTTGTATGCTTACTTTTCCTATCTATTAGTCTCATACATTTTTCGACACTCATGATTATGTTGCGTTTTACTTTTAATTTACATTTCTTTAAATTCGTTCATGGTTTATTTAAATAAGAGGTTGACTTACCTATGTATGTAAAGGGGTGGAGTGGCAGGGTTTTATCCCTTGAGGGACCACTCAGAAAGGTAAGGACTCCTATTGCTAAGGGGCTTACTTAGTTCATCATGAACTGATGCAGGCTCCTATTCTATTGTGTAGGTTAATTCATTGATGAACTCTATCAATGATCGTGGCAATAAAAACATCCTACATCTATAGAAAAATATGTCTACACTACACTATTCCTGTGCATAGTTGTGTGAAAAGGGGACTAAACTCCTATCCTTAGACTATACCTAAGTCCTATGGTAATAAGGTTTATGAGAGTTATATTTATGATTGTTTATAAAATTCATTGTATAAACTATCTGCTAAGGTTTGAAACCTTAGATGAATTGTAATATAAGCTTTGAACTATATGGTAAATGGTTTATGTATATGGCATAAGCATATTCCATCAAAACTATGGGATGGCATGAAGTTGGATGGTTTAATACTTATACGATGGTGGGTGGTGAACTATGGTGCAAATGACATGAACCAAAACTAGAGTGATGTGGGTTTTGATTTAGTTGGCAGTGGTGGATAGGGTGGTGAATTTAATGCTCCTTGGGAAGTGCAGGCAGAATGCCTTAAGAGTTTTGTAGGGTTTCTTATCGTTTCATTTTGCCATTTGATGGTGGATATTTGTAGTCTCATGCTCCCTAGTGCAAGATGTGCCTCCCATGCTGCAAAACCAACAAGATTGACCACTCTCTCGTCAGGTAAGTGATAAAGTTAGTTTGCACATTGTAAGGTTGGTTTGGTTATGATTTTGAATGCATACTCCTGATGGAATTCACCTTTGTTTGTGCATGTAACAAAGCGCGGTTCTATGCTTGGCTTGAGGGTGGTGCCATAGGTTGTCTGTGTAACCATTCTTCAGGTAAGCCCTGAATTGGAAAGGCCCTTACACTACTATGTGTTTTTAGCATGGGTTTCAAGATTTGGGTGGGGAAATGCATCGTTTAGTTGTTTTGTTGGTTGGGGTTTTTATAGTTGATTGGTATTTAAGGATGTGACTATATAGTCTTTCCATGGCTTTGCCATATGTAAATTTTTGGGGATAAAGTTTCACTGTCGACAACTTGGCTTGGCCCTATGTATAAATTTATAGTTTTGAACAGTATGTACTTGGTTTTATTAAATCTTAATGGAAGCTCTATTGGGTAACAACTCTTTTTTTATTCTTATGATGTGTTTCTTTGTATTTATAGTTCCATTTCTTTCAATGGCACTATGGATGATTTGACTATGTAATTTATGCATTTTATGCTTATGGTAAGAGTGTGTGGGGTAAAGAGGTGGATGCATGAGTTTATTATTTGATGTGGTTGGGTTTACCTTGCATTTGTAAGCATGAATCTTGTCTTGGCTCTTAGCGTGGATACACAACCAAATGTATTTTATGTTTTTAGACTATGACTAGTGTATTTGATTTATAAGGAAAAGAGCATATCTCTTGTCATTGTTGTTTACACGGTTTATTATTTTTAAACCTTTTCAGGCTTCTTGAGAGGTGAAACCCTTAAAGTATGATTAGTTTTGTTTTGTTTGGTTTGTTGGAGCCTATAGGATTCGATTCATGGGTTGTTAATTCATTTGACTTGTGGTTTGATATTTTCGTTTCGGCATCTCATAGGATTTGATCCTGGATGGAATTGATTTAAATGAGTAGAGGTGTAAGAACATGCTTCTTGGTTTGATAATGTGAGTTCATGGTTTAGTTAAGAGATTACACTAGCTCGATGCACAAGAAATTATGACTCTGTCTTATTATTTTTAAATGTGTGATGGGTTTATTTTAATTCGTTGTTAACATTTGATTTGTATGTAATGAGGTAATTTCCTATAGCCAATCCTTCGTTGGATTCAATGGCTGGGATGTTTTAAAGATTTGATGAATAATTTATGAAACGAAATATGTAAAATCCCACAACCAAATCCTGGACAGGATTCGATGGCTAACTTGGGTTAATGAAATTTAGAAATGTTATAATGTTTCCATAGTATGGATTTTAGGGTTTATTTAATGTTTGGTTGGTTCTACGATAAGATGTTTATGGTTAGTTATAAAGTGGAAACAAAAGATTTTACACTGGTAATATGAAATCTGCCAGCGTTTTGGATTTAAGGTTGAGAGTTTGAATTTAATGGTGTAAGAGATTCAATCTCTAGTTAGTTTGTTTATTTTAGTTTGTAGTTATTAGTTATTTCTAAATGCTTTGGATAGAGTCTATATTAATGAGTTCAGAGATTGTTTCCCTAGTCTATATATTTATAATTTATAAATGGTTTATCTAAATGTTTTGATGTAGAGTTTTTAATACTGTTTTAGTTTAAAATTACTATTAGGGTTTACTTTACCTAGATTTAAGAAATCTTTTGGTTTAACCTTACATTAATGTTTGAATAGAATTCAGTAGCTAGTTATCTTAATAACTAGGGTTTAAATCTAAGATATACTTGTTTGAAAATTTAAAACAATACTAAGAGAATGTAAACTATAAATTCATATCTAGGAAACAATGGTTGAGTTTAATCTTTAAGAAAATAAATCAACCTGCAAAATAAAATCTATCTCTAGATTTTATGTAGAGATAGCTTAGACTAAGATTCTATAAACATGAAAACCTCATTGAAGCATGCATTTAATGCACATATTTTCATTCAAAATTATAAACCCTACTTAGTAAAATCTTTAAGAACTTAGAGAAGGTAAAACCCTCATACATGTAATTTGTAGTTTATTAATGGCTAGAACCCTGCACACTCAAGCACACATAATTAATAAGAAAAGAGACAATTCTGACCTTAGATCTATGAACTAAATAACTTTGTAACCGTCACGTTCCACCCAACCATGACCCGAAACTGTTCTTGGTTTCAATCTGGATCCCCTGGAGCTGGTTCCAACATGCATGTAGTCTAGAGCTCCTAAAGGTAAGGCTTCTCCTATCTGGAATTCAATTTTTGAATCATATTATTTTTCTTTTGGAATGCTCTCCAAAACTATTAGGAAAATAATGATCAGCTAGAATAGAATGGACATCCCCAAGCCTTTCTTTGGCTTGGCTTTTTATAGACCATTTTCTTGAAATAATATTTTACTTGATTTATGTGAAATTAATGTTTATTTAACTTAACTTAGGAACTCTTTGACTAGTTCATATTTTGACTCTTTAGGTATTAAATATTTATTTAATCATTTTAGTAGATAATAATACATATGCTTACTCTTTTATTCATAACACACACACACACACACACACACACACACACACATATATACATATATATACATATAT
>LPNX010753315.1:213911-235023 GCA_001517045.1 Pseudotsuga menziesii
GTTTACCTTAGGTATCATATAGAATGATTCCAATCACATGGTATTTTCATTGACTTGTAATCATTTCTTTTATTAATGCCTTCACGTAAGGTTGGTAAACTAAGTCAGGCAGCTCTAAACATCCTTGCATGTTGAATTACCTTGTATGTCATCATAGTTCTTCACTGCTTAATGAGAATCAAAAATTTAAAATTTCATTTAATCAACTTAAAAATAAGTAAGATATGGTCGGTGTTTTATCAGAGTCATTTTCACTCAACACAATTAATTTTCTATAACACCTAGCATTGTTCAGAGCCCACGCTCAATGCTAAGAACTGGTTGTTGGAGAAACCCACCAACAAAGCTTCGTCGATAGGGGTTCCCACTCTGTCGACGCCCTATAGCATAGTCTCCCTGAGCACCATCCTAGACAAGTTTTACCCTACCCAGCAACATCTACAGAGCAGATGAGGTCTCACCTAAGGTGTTCAAGGGAGAGCTGTCAGAACCGAGTTCGAAACAATGGGAGAGGAGGATATGGGTTTCCGACAGAGGTAGATCATAACTTATGCGATCATCATACAGTATCAAATTATCACAGCATCATTCATGGAACATCATAGTGCATCAAATAGTTATAGAAACATATATTGCATCAACTTAAAACCAATAGATCACATTGATATGGAAGGAAGAGACCGAATCGCATCTATATAATGGCATTCTAATAAAACAAAGTCGCAGCATTGTAATAGATCTATAAAAACAGACAAGATTTGAGCCATACTCATCGCATCATATATTAATCTTGTGCAAATATGCCACATTACATAATCCTTCTCCAAAACCGGAGACTGCATACATCAGGAAGAATCACAGTCAAGACAGAAAAGTCTCCATAGAGTATATTGCACTAGATCTTATCCCTTACTATTGCGCAGGAAATCACATACAGTTGTTCACCACAACATATGACCAATTCATGACTCCTCAAAATGCATCTATGAATAGGCTTATGCCTTTACATCAAGGGTCCATTAAATAACTGACTTCTAACCTCTACTGACCTATTGCAACAAAACTTGGCTAAAATATACATAAAGTATTCAAAAACGGTTATTTTCTTACTTATCGTGCCAATCTTCCCTTGCAAAATACCGTGTGAGGTTGCACATCTGTCGTGACACTACACAACTGACTCGAACCAAACCCCTTTCCAACAGGACCTCAACACAGTTTTGTGGCTCGTCCTTGAGCCATGTCAAGTCGATAGGGTGTGTGTGGAAGTCTTGTCCTTAAAATCTTCAAACAACTACGCAATTTCGAGGGCCTATAGCTTGAATTTACTAGAAATACTCTAAAAATTAGTCAAAGTCTGCTGAACGGGGTGATCCTCACTCACCTTGTTGTCAACCAGTTGTCGATTCTCTTGAACAACCTCGAGCGTGGTGACGGCCTTGACAACCAACTGGCCACTGATTTCTTGGAATTCGTCGAGCTTCTTAGGGTGCTTTTGTTGTTGTTCTTGTGCCCTGGGAGCTCGCTGCTGCAGATCCTTCAGTTCTGTGGCCCAGGTAATCTGCACCATCAACAGCATGGCCTTCAACAACATCTTCAAGGTTGTCAACTAACCCACTTCCTCTTATACCTACACAGTCAGCTGATTAAGATGCTCATCCTGAACAATACTTTGCCAAAATTCAATGGTCACCTCCATAACCGTTTTAGCCTCTTGCTCCATGGTTCTGAACTGAGTGGCATTTTCTTCAATGGAGGTCTTGTGCTTTGCAACCTAATCTGGTAGCATTGTGGGTTGTACCTGGGCCTCGAGAAGCAAGTTAGTGTCCTGAAGCTGAACTAGATTCTACCCCAATCGCTTGGCCTTTTTGACAGGGATGAGCACTGTAGTGTTGTCAAACATGTTCTAGAAGGCATCAAAAATAGCTTACTCAACTTCACTGCACCTTGCACATAGTTGTGCCTGTTCGACAATCAGGCAGTCTTGCACCTTCTTGAGGTCGGTAATCTCTTCAGTAGCCTACCACTGCAACTCGGCCTATGTTTCCTTCAGCTGGTTGATTTCTTGTAACTTCTCCTCTGCTAACTGCACGTGGACCTGGTGTGGCTCCTCTACTTCCTTCTGTAGCTTTGCGGCGGTATTCCAGGCCTCGACGTATCCCTCAGCCAAATATTTTTGTCATGCCTCCAACTCTAATGTGGCACCATGCTGTAACTCGACCAATGCTATAGCGGACAGTTTGTTCAAATCCAAGGTCATGCTTTGGATTGGGTGTAGTTGCTGGTAAACTTCTTCATTGTCGACGTCGATCGTAGTTGGGGGAAATTGCATGTTCCTTTCCCGGGGCTCATTGTTGATCGATAGGTTGTCCTACAACAGAGTTCATGCTGATGGTTGCTTGGAAACAATATCAAAAATGGAATCTAGCTTATTTCTTACTGCACCAAGTTCTTCATGGTTTGATTCATGGATCATCGTAGTCGCATCCATAGAGGAATTCATGATGGCTTTGGTAAGCCGTCGCAGCTGGTATTCCATCCTCAATTTGGTACTACTTCCTGTCTCATACTCATGACACCATTTGGTGTGAGTCTCCTCTCGCATGCATTGGGTTACATCTTCAGGATCCGTTGATGACTCATTATCGTAGTCATGGGTGTTCAATTCTGGCGAGGCAGGGTCTTCAGGAGCCTCCAAGGTAAGCTCCTTATCTAGCTCCTCTTGACTCACCGGAACGCACTAGTCTCTCGGCCAGTCTTGCACAATCGCGTCCAAATATTCCATGGTGATCTTGTAAGGAAATGGTAGCCATTACCGATCAGCGTCTCGCCTGGCCTGAATATGAATGGAGTGGTGTCCAATAGAAAATCTAAGGATCTGGTGATACTTGGCCACGGCGTAGGGAGAAACTCTTGGAATAGCAATGACGGCCACCTGCAATGCCTTCCAATAGATCCAAAAATGAATAGCATAGTCTATTTTTCAACTGGGTTCTTCAACCCAACATAGGTTCTGATAGTAGGTACCACAGAAAAAACTTGACTACCACAATCACCATTTGTTGGTAGTCATCCAGTTCCATCCAAGCAACAAGAGCGATGAGAATCAAAATCCAACTATAAGAAAAAGGTCTCCTGGTCTACACAGCAAGTGCATCTTTGAGCAACTGATTCAACAAAAATAAATACCAATTCATTTGTACCCCATCGACACATTTCTGGGCACAGGTGACAACACCTGAATTGCATTGGACTGGGTGGTTGCCGCGAACAACTTTGCTATCCAAAATTCTTGCATCAATGTGCATCGTCTGTGAATTGATACTGTCAATGCGATAAGCCCGACCATCCCATTGTAACCCAAAGCGCTCCTTCAATTGCTTCGTAAGTCACTTATGTGTATCTCTTCCATGAATATATTGCATCTGGTCATCCCCAGCCTTAGGAAAACTAGTAATAATTGAAATAAATTCAATAATGACAGGGATCGACATATTCAGCCATAGCATCCCTCCATGGAAACACACCAACAATTGCTTCACACATGCATGTGCTTCATTCAAATGGCCAAAATGGGGCATATTGATGAGCCCCAATAACCCAGACTTTTCTAATGCACTGGCCCATGGTTTTGAAATTCTCTGAATGGGGACACTATGCTTTGTATGGATAGATTCATAAGGCTCGTCCCAGACATATTTAAGCAGGAGCAGGTCATGATCATCGAACTTGAGCCGGATCAATGCAGGGATGATGTCAACTGAGTAGGTCATCCCTTCTGGCAGTGCTGGCAACTTGGGTGGGTAATTCTGATTCTTCGACATCTATCGTGGCTTGCCTCTTGGACACATAGGAGTGACATATCCGAAGATATCATTCATTGAGACACCCTAAGGTTCCGCTGACTCAATAGCTCCTGAGCTCGACGACCCATTCTGTGCAGTGCCTTCTCCACGCACCTTCGCAGACGTGCGAGTTTGCCTCTTCTATGATGGCATAGGACTGGGTCTCTGCATATGTCGCTTCCACTTTAGAATGGAAGATGAACCCACTGGCATACTCATGAATTCCTCTTCCATAGCTGTGGGCCGAATGGGGGACTCGTACTCACTCAAAATTTCAATAGTGTCAAGGTCGCTCAGCATCCCTTACTCCTCAAAACCTGAAAAGACGCTCAGCAACTCAAACTATACTGCACTCAACACTCTGCTCAATACTTGCACAAAATTCATCTTCTGTCTCTGCTCTTCGCAACTGAATAATGCCATCCGACGCATCCCGTGCAATGGTTTATAGCCACTTCCAGTTCCAAATCCATCATTACCAAATCTAACTCCATCATTATTTCCAAATTGGATATTAATGACGCCAAATCTGTCAGTGATCTTATGCTTCTAACGGTCGGATCACCCATTAATGCGGGTCGCTTCAACAAGCATCTCCAGCCAACTGTTTCAACTACCTGCATTTATTACTTGATTTGACCACCCAACAGCCCGACAACTTTTCACAAAGGGTCAACCGACTACCGTTAACAATTGTAACCTTGCGCAACTTCTCCCTCAGAGCTCGCCTTGTGCTGTTGAACTAAAATTCTCATCATTATTTTTTGTTTACTTCAGGTGGTTCGCATCGTCAGCCCTGTTCTATAGAGCTTCAAGCAACTCCCGTTGATGAGTTTCAGTAACATTGCACCATCTAACTGTTGTAACTAAACTGCACCACCAGATGTAATGGACTGAACAAGATAGGGACCTAACTAGTGTGTTTGTAACTTACCGGGATGCTTGATAAACTTACTTTCATATAACAACACCAAATCTCCTGTCGTACATTATTTATGATCAATATGACGATCATGACATTCCTTCTATCGATCCTTCGCAACCTATTGGTGGAAGCCTATGATGAAACGATCTTCTTCAAGCTGAATCAACTGTGCAGCACGTTCCTCTAATGTCGATGCATCATCCATACTTGTCGCTACGGCAATGCGCAATCTGGGAATAATATACTCCACGGGCATTGAAAGGAACAAAGTTCCTTAATAATATAATAACCAGTATAAGTAATGTATAAATGCCATAAAGGACAAGTAATGTAAAATAAGATGTATGATAGATGATAGATTACAATTTTTAGCCACCCTTATATATTGTGTGGGAATTCATGAATGAAGGTCCATGTCCCTTAACCTAGTATTACATATCACTAGTTAATATTTAATGTATTTATTATTATTGTTACATTGCCTTCCCCTTAAGCGAAGCTTTGTCCTTAAAGCTGTATTGATAGCAATGTCTGATTTCCTTTGAATGATCATCTTGGGATCCTTTTTTTGTTGTATTTGCGACATTTGAGGAAATGATCTGATACAAGTTATGGATTCCCCGGGAGAATTGTCGTATCGTATCTGTTGTGTTCCATCCCAGATCTATTTTTATCGGAGCTTTGAGATCATTTTGTCGGACGATTCGTCTCAATTGTTCCTTAGTATGTCGATATTTTCGCAAGTCCACATAAGTCTTTTGTGAATATTCATTTTGACCCTGTCATTGGTCAAAATGATGATTATAATTAGGATGTCTATAAGGTGTAGGTGTTGTTTGTTCTTGTTTCGTTTGGACTGCAGTGAGGACTGTCTTCACTTCCTCCATTTTATTTTTAGGTGCATTTTCCTGGATTTGTGCTTCTTGGTTCTCCAGTAGTTTTTTATGATTCTGAATCTTTTTTATTCTTTCATTTTGCGACTTTTTTTCAATTTCTAACTCCTTGATTTGATTCTGTAGTTCCTGATTATGATTATTTAGAAACTGGTTTTCTTCTTGCTTTTCCAATATTTTTTCTTCGAGTTCTTCATCGGAGTGTTCCCTCTTGCTATTGTTTTTCAATTTTTTGATTTCTGTAATCAATGTTTTGTTATGATTTCATAGTCAAAAAATATCTTCGGTATTGCTTGATAATACCTTGTTGACTTTTGTCAATTCCAACTTATGTGTGTCTTCTTACTGTTGTCATGTTGTTGTTGGAGTCTTTCTTTTGGTTGTTGATGATGACATAATTATGTTTCCTAATTTCCTAACTTTTCATGTACTTGCACCAATTCATCTTCTTTGTCGGTGATGACTTTGTTAAGATGACTAATTTCTTCTTCCAATTCGATAATATTCTGATACGGATGTTCTTTGACTTTTTTTTACTTTATTATCTGGTCGTCAAGTTTTTGAATGATGCCTTCCAGACATGATATTTTCTCATCTTTATCTGCTAGCCTTTCTATGAGTTTTCTTTTACTATCTTCAAAAAACCAATATTCATTTCCAAGGTAGTAATCCTTAGTTTTTGTTTGTCGATTTCGAATAGTAGACTATTATTGGCAATTTCGCACTCTTTTAGCTCATTCGAAACTACCCATAAGTGTGATTGTAATTTTGGTATCATAGTTGCCATGAATTCTTGAATTCCAATTTTTCGAATTGGTCTTCTTGTTTGATAGCAGATTTCGATTGATTGTCTAGCCTTCTTTTTTTCGCTTTTTCAATGATAGAAGATCTTCTTTGATTAGGTTAAATAACCCCCTTTTTTTTTCTTTTTTCCCAAAAATAATATTCAATAATATTATTTCTTTGTATTTCTTTTTTTTTTGTTTCTTCCCTTTTTCTTTTATAATAATAATTAATAATTATATTAATGTTTTTCTAAACTATATATATAAATAGTTTAATATATATATATATATATATATTTTAAATAATAATGAATTATTGTATTAATTATTATATAATAAAAATATTTATTTTATTATTTTATATAATAAAACAAAAAATTGAACTATTATAAATATATTATAATAATTCAAATCAAATCAAAACCTGGGTTGAAGCGGAAAGCAAAACCATGTGTTTGTTTTACTTTATCTTTTCTTTTTTTTATTTTCCTTTGCTTTTCTTTTCTTTTACCTCCCTTTTTTGGGGGGGTTACTTTTACCTTTTATTTTTATTTTTCCTTTTCCTTTTATTTCTTAATTTTAATTTTTTTTTCTTTCTTTTTACATTTTTCTTTTTCTTTTGGACAATGTCCAATATTTTAGGGAAACCCTAAAATAAGGCTACAAGCCAAAAATCAGACAAGGTCAGATAATGAAGACCAAAGGCCGGGATCTAGACAACGAGGCTGTGATACCACTGAAAGAAACAAAGTTCCTCAATAATAGAATAACTAGTATAAGTAATGTATAAATGCCATAAAGGGCAAGTAATGTAAAATAAGATGTATGATAGATGATAGATTACAATTTGTAGCCACCCTTATATATTGTGTGGACAGCCATGAATGAAGGTCCACGTCCCTTAACCTAGTATTACTTTGACTAGTTAATATTTAATGTATTTATTATTATTGTTACAGGAATGACTTCCTCTTTCCCATAAATTAACTTAAATGGTTTTTGGCCTGTTAGTCGTTTGCAAGAAGTGTGATAGGCCCATAGAACTGCAGGAATTTTTAAATCCCAATCATCATGGTTAACGTTACATACCTTGGCCAATGTTGTCTCCAAAATTTTGTTGAAGGCCTCAACGGTACCATTTTCCTGCAGATGGTAGGGTGTAATCATCTTATGTTGTATCTGGATCTCTTCAGCTAGCGTGGATCTTATGTTGTAATCACTTTTACCATCTGGTTGACAAAGTGACTGCTCTGGTCACTCATCAGAATTCTAGGACACCCAAATCGCATCACAATGTTCTCAAAAATAAACCAAGCTGTCGTCGTAGCAGTATAATCAATGACTGGTGCAGCCTCTGCCCACTGATTCAGTTATTCAGTTACAGTGATGATATAGTGGGTGCTAGTGCACTTACCTGGTAGATTGATAGGATCCACAAAGTCGACAACCCATTTATTAAACGGTTGCAGAGTCACCTGTGGCACTAGTGGCATATCATCCCTCCGCGATGGTTTACCAACCCTTTGGCAGACATCATAGCTCCTTGCATAGTTTATAGCATCATTATGCAATGTGGGCCACCATATCCCAGCATGCAAAACTTTTTGTGCAGTAGCGCAGCCTCCATAGTGACCTCCCACAATTCCTACATGTGCTTCTTCCAGAATGGGACCCTACTCATGCGGTAAGATGCACCATCACAATATTTCATCCGGTCCAAGTTTATATAGTTGTCCAACAATTAGTTGAAAATCAGAGGCTTTTACGACCAGTTGCTTCTTTTGGCTAATCGACATGTCTGCTGGGGCGACGCCAGCAAACAAACACTGAACAATTGGTGCATAGTGATCATATGTGACTTCAATTCAGAACAATTGTGCATTTGGAAAGCCATCATCAATATTGGTTGGTTCTTCACCATTCTGAACATGTGACAGATGATCCGGGCCAGCATTCAACCATCTGGCTTTACCACTATTTCAAAATCAAACTCTTGGAACAAAAGAAGCCACCCACAAATTCTCCCCCCCAATACATGCTTATTGACTAGCTATTGCAAAGAAGAATGATCCGTGAACATCTTGAAATGTCCTCCCAACAAGTAGTGCCTAAAATTTTACAGAGCATAAACCATCACCAGGCCTTCCCTTTTAGTCGTGGTATAATTCCATTCAGCAAATGATAACTTTCTACTCACATATGCTATTGGATGATCCAAGTCACCTTCACTTGGTTGTGCAAGAACAACCCCCAGCGCAGTAGAAGAGGCATAGACATGCACATGGAATTCTTTATTCCAATCAGGAAAAACCAGTATTGGTGCAGAGGCCATCTTGGCCTTCAAGGTGTCAAAGCTTCCTTGACATTATGGAGTCCATTCAAATGCAACATCTTTTTTTAACAGCTTTTCCATGGGAGTGGTAATCACAGCGTATCCCCCGATAAAATTGCAATAGTATCCTGTATGTCGCAGTGTTTCTCGGAGCATATTTACATTCGTCGATGGTGGTAAACTGAGGATCAAGGCAATCTTCACCGGATCTACCAACATACTTTCTTTGCATACGATGTGCCCAAGTAGTATGCCAAAGGGTGCATAGAAAATACATTTTTTTGATTTCAATGCAATCTGATGTTGTCTACATCATTCCAGCATCAATCACAGATTGTTTAGATGGTATTTAACCAATCCATAGACGGTCCAGTCATCCATATATACCTGCAGGAATTTTTTAATAAAATCTTTAAATACAACGATGACTACGCGGGATAATACAACAGGTGTACTCTTCAACCTGAATGGCATGACGATATATTGGAAACATCCCCACTCGATGACGATTGTAGTCTTATGGTGATCCTCCTTCACAATCTGGATTTGGTGGTATCCCGAAAAGCCATCTGTGAAGGAATACACCTCCTAGCCGCCTACACATTCCAGGACTTCATATGTGAAAGGGTTTGGGAACAGATTGTGTACACATGCATCATTCAACTTTCTCATATCCACATAAATGTGGATCTCACCAGTATTCTTATCTTGGACCACCATCGAGCTTATCCACTCTGATTCTTCTATAGATTTGATGATCCCAGCATCGATCATCCTATCGATCTCAACTTTCATGCAATCCTTGTATCGCGGGTTCAGTCTATACGGCCTCTAGCATATTGGTTTTTGATCTGTCTTAAGTGGAATCTTCATTTCCCCCAAGTCACCGAGTATTCCCTTCATTTCTGAAAATTGCATTGGGAAAAGGTCCTAGGATTTGTGCAGTAGATCTATGACTTTGGCCATCATCTCTTCGCCCCAATAGTCTTTGACATTAGCATATTTCGGATTTTCTACCAACCCAATTTTAACTTTATGGATCCTCAATAGCTGGTTCATAGAATCCGTTGATATGTTAGGAGCTGCGACACCACGGCTTCCTTCAGACTTTGGAATATTAACATTTCATAGCTCGTCATCGTCTTCAGGTTCCCCAGATAAGTTGTAGCATGTCATCATGGATTGGATGGAGCAATTTGCATGAGGATCAATGGGGTATGCAACAGGGTTAACTTTTAGTACTACATCACAGATAATGTGCAAAGCATTACATACCTCGGGGTTGGCGTCCTGGAAGCTAAACATTTGTACAAAGTAGACTAACAAATCCTCCCTAGTGGTAATGGTTCTGCGCAATTCTGCTGCCACATACCAAGATCTCAGAATCTCTTCTAGAGTATGAACAAAAGCGTGAACCCACTCATCCTTGGGCCACAATATCCATAACCTCTGACACTCATTTAAATGACTTGCTCAGTCATCTCGTCCATCATATCTCCCAGCATGATAGACCTATATATCACCAAAATGGACCATCATCAACTTGGGCACTTATCCCAGTCATGGATCGTCTGTTTGTGTGTCTCCCACCATCGACCCGGAGTATCCTTCAGTGCTACATCAAGAGCCAATATCCTTTGTGGTTCAAGCACTTTCTCTTCAAATTCTTGAAAGAACTCAGATAGTCGTGGTAGTCCTTCATAAATGGCCAACTCGACAGTCTCAGTAGAAACATGTCAGAGAGATTGTGTAATCAACCCGCACTTTCTGAATGATACCTCATGCAACCGATTCTGTCAATTTTCTAGAGCATCGTCAGAGTCGGAGGATGCGGAACTTGCGTTGTGCCAGCCAAGTTCGCCATTGATAGTAGGTTGGATATAGTCCTCGGATATGTTATAATCATGATCCCAACTTCTCTCGACTTCCTCCTTTACTGGTTCAATATATCGTCGTCCTTCCTTAGGGTCCATAGGAGCAATGACCCTAAATTCTTGGTTTTCAAATGTCATAACACATTTTTTGAAGTTGATAACTGCCATGCTATCATTATCCCATCCAATTCCTAGCAGTGCAGGATAGGAGCCACCATCTCCTACAACTTCTATCACGTTAAAGTCAGCACGTGTTTTCATAACTTCAATGTCAACAAGCAAATTTGAAACACAACCAATGAGTTAAACCTTCACCTAGTTGGCTAAACGCAGCTACACTGGCGACCATCCCAACATTGGTTTTCCCATCAATAGCCAATTTTTCTTTGTTAGGATGTTTACATCTGACCCAAGGTCCAAAATGACCGACTCAACCTCATAATCCCTAATCTGGACATTCATCCTCATCTCGTTGTCGGTTTTCCTTTTTTGCAGGGAATTCACAGCAGAGTCCTTCATTGTTTTATCCGGGAGGTGCAAAAACGCCTCAAGCTCAAAGAGGGAATCTGAGTCCCTTGCCAGTGATAGAAAACTCTCAAAGAACTTGTGCAGGGTACCATACTGTCGTGATGGTCCTACCTCTGCAGATGGATTGAAAGCTAATGGCATGTCAACAATTGGTAACTTACCCAGATGTCTCCCGATTTCATTATTTGCGTCGAAGAAGGTATCTTTCTTTGTCGCAATATCAAATGCGACCTTATTCTTACTCGCGAGCCGAACTTGTCTCCATGGTCCATCATCTCCATTTTCTGCACCAGCGTGAGTGACAATCCCAACATCAATATCCTTCATCCGCGGCTCGGCCTGAATAGTGGCAACTATCGATCCCTGGTTCAAAGGCAGGTTCTGATTCAATGGTTGATTCATCGGTTGGTTCTGTGCCTGAGACGAGTTCTGATTCTGAGTCTACGGTGGAACCTAGTTCTGCATTATCCACAGGTTTTGTACTTGGAATGTAGGCTGATTCTGATTTTGCACATTCTATAACTGAGGAATTTTTCCTACCTGCCATTTTGCAATCAACTCAGGGCACCTTTCAACATTATGGTCACTAGCTGCACAGTATGTGCACTTCTCATGTGGGAACTCCCTCTAGTAATTCCCAAATACCCCATAGGTTTATCACTAGACGGATTCATGACCTTGTCCTCCTCCATGTCCAAATCCTCCTCCTCGACCCCTAAACCCCCTGTGGAATCCTCCTCGAACTCCTCCTTACTGAAACTGCAGTTGGGAAATTTTTTGTTGTGGTGGGTTAGGTTGCTACTGGACATATTGCAGCTGATTATACTGTGGTCACGGTGCCTAGTTATACTGTGGTTGTACCACCATCTCCGATTGTGGCACGAACTGCGGCTGCAGCATAAACTATTGATGTGATTGTGTAGGGACAAACTGCAATGGAGGAGGTGGTGTATATGGTATCTTTGCTGCTATTTGTACTACTTGCAGCTATGCTTGCACTATTCGGGGGTCCTCTCCTTTCACAAAGTATGAATCATACATCCTTTCCTGGAGCAAATCATAAGCGTGGTAGTTTTTGTCGTCATGTCCAACTAACCGAAAAAATGTATAGTACAAAATTTCTACCTTGGTAACCATATTTGGCATATAATCACGGTTCTCATGTCGATTCCCATAGACCTAAAAGATGTGACACCATGGTGCACTAGCACCACTCAACAGGTTATGGGCTCTTGAAAGCAAATAGTTCTGAAATGTTAGACATGTATCCTTGGTATGTTCGCTTGCATGGAAATGGGTGCACCAAAGATCATCATGATCTTCCTTAGCCTTTTTGATGTCTTGCAATTGGAGCATTAAATTGGCCAACTACACCTGAATTTGATTCATTCCAACGGCGGTTTCCCGTACTGGCAATGCCTCCAATTTCATCGCGGTCTCCAAAGCCTCGCTCTGCATCGTAATATTTTGTTGCATTAATGGTTTCTGGATATGCAGGATAAGTTTCGCAATACACCATTATTTATGTTGAACATTGCTCATTTGAAAAGTGACCCGAGCCATCAATATCTTAAATCGCTGATCAAAATCCCAAATTGTCTCATTAGGGAATTGTTTGATCTCTTTTAATTTAGTGATGTACTGAGCTTCAGACTTCGGCTTCTTAAATTCCTCAGATTAGAGGAAATTTCAACTCAAATGGGCCTCCTAAAATGAACTAATAAAATAATAGTTAAAATAATAAAATAATATTTATTAATTTTGGAAGAAGAAAAGAAAAAAACTACTTTTTTGTTTGCATTTTTGACATATCTCCCTGTGTTTTTACTCAAATTTCGATTGGGAGAGCTTGTTGGATGTGGAATTAAATTCCACATCCAATGAGTACCTACTCAGCATACTTTTGACAAACCTCGCTACCCCAAAAACAAGAAATACCTGAAAAAATGCAATGATGATGTCATCATTCCATTTTTCAGGTATTTCTTATTTTTGGGGTAGCGGGGTCCATAAAAAGTATGCTGAGTGGGTACTCGTTGGATGATGAATTTAATTCAGCATCCAACGAGCTCTCCCAATCGAAATTTGAGTAAAAACACAAGGAGATATGTCAAAAATACAAACAAAAAAAGTAGTTTTTTTTATGATACCTAACCCCAAATTTATATTAAAAAAGTGTTTAAGACCTATATGGTATTTCAAATTTAAAGCGATTTCATTGGCTAACACATGATGACATGGAATTTGAATAAAAGTTAAAAGGCCCATTTTGAGTTGAAATTTCCTCTAATTGCAAATAGCCCTGTTCTGATCTCGTTCAATGTTTTTGCAGTACCTCCCTGAGGCACCCATGTGAATCTCATAAACCATTCCAATGCGCAGCCCCTCAAAGTGGTGGCTAGCTGAATTTTCTTGACATCGTCATTGATAGTTTGTCGAGCAGTCCAGATCACTTCACATAAGAACTAGTACTACTCTGGATCGTCGGTGCCATTTTTGTTGAATATGGGAAACTTCATTTCATCTCCCACCATTTTGGACCTTCTTCCCCTGCCAGTGCTCTATTACTAGACTTTTGCTGACATGTCGGGAAAGTCAACGTAGAATTTGCGTTCCTTCCTTGTGGTGGAGTAGTGCACGGAGGAGTAGACACATTACTACTGGGGTTCAAGCCTAATGTTCTTCCAGGTGTATCCTGGGCCTGTGTGTCCTTGTCATCATAAAAAGGTCACTTCATCCCATGTGGTTGTTCTTCATGGTATCGCACTTCGACTTTAGCAGGACCTTCTCCCGTCCTTTGCCTCTTTTCTCGAAAGCTTGCTCCTCCCCTCATACAACCACTTATTTATTTGGTAACCTTTACATTCTCATCAGAACTCATGCCCACCTACCCCTTAATTCCTTGTGCATTTCGACATTTCTGTCGTAGTGCCTACATCCTTGACACACCAGAGTTCCACTACTCTTGGTCCATATTTAGGATACCCTTTTCACAAACTAGTTGCTTAATCTACAGTTGTAGCGACAATAAGAATCTTCCACAAGGTCCACTGAAAAACTCCCTTTCCGCCTCACTAAAAGATTTATTAGTATCAACAGCAAAATAAGTGATGTATCCTTCTAAGATACTTTCCAACCATACCTCAACCGCCCGCGATGCCTTGTTGTTGGTTTCTTGCAGCGCCTGGATCAGTTATGGGGTACAATATGTCAGCTCCCCTTGAAAATTTGTCTTCTTCTTAGTGAACTTTGTCAACCATTCATGCAAGAGCACAAGGAATTCACAAAAGAACCATTCATGGGGACCATCGTGGATATATCTATCTAGCTAGTGGCCCATCAACACCTTAGGATTTTGGTTTTCAGCTTCATCAAACTCTCGCCACTTCAGATCAAACCATCCCTCGATCTATGATCGAGTTGGATGCCAGAACATATCCCACTCCTATTTGCAACTCGGTCTTGGCAACGGAACCATTTCTTGGTGAAACCCACCAACAAATATTCGTCGACAGGGGTTCCCACTCTGTCGACACCTTGCAGCGCAGTCTCCCTGAGTACCGACCTAGACAGGTTTTACCCTGCCTAGCAATTTCTACAAAGCAGACAAGGTCTCACCCAAGGTGTTCAAGGGAGAGCTGTCAGAACCAAGTTTTCGATAGTGGGAGAGAAGGATATGGGGATCCGACAGAGGGAGATCATAACTTATGCAATCATCATACAGCATCAAATTATCATAGCATCATTCATGGAACATCATAGTGTATCAAATAGTTACAGAAACATATATTGCATCAACTTAAAACCAATATATCGCATTGATATGGAAGGAAGAGACTGAATCACATCTATATCATGTCATTCTAACAAATTAGAGTCACAACATTGTAACATATCTATAACAATAGACAAGAATTAATCCATACTCATCACATCATATATTAATCTTGTGCAAATATGTCACATTACATCATCCTTCTCCAAAACTGGAGACTGCATACATCAGGAAGAATCATAGTTAAGACAGAAAAGTCTCCATAGAGCGGATTGCACCAGATCTTATCTCTTACTATCACATAGGCAATCACATACAATTGTTCACCATAACAAATGACCGGTTCATGACTCCTCAAAATGGATCTATAAATAGGCTTATGCCTTTACATCAAGGGTCCACTAATAACTGACTTCTAACCGCTACTGACCTATTGCAACAAAACTTGGTCAAAATATACATAAAATATTCAAAAACAGTTATTTTCCCGCTTATCACGCCAATCTGCCCTTGCGTGGTACCGTGTGAGGTTGTGCAGCTGCCGCGACGTTGTACAACTCACTCGCCCCAAACCCCTTGCCAACACTGGGAGTTACACTCAGTGCAATTCTAGAGCATCTCGCTTAACTCTAATGCTAGGATGTACTTGTATAATACACCTAGGGATACATTGGCCAAGGATCGGATGTTCTAGAGCTTATGCTCAACATCAATTTGGAATGATTCAGGGCTTATGACTAACACTTCCAAGTCTTATCTCTCATGTGCTTTAGAGCTTATGCTCAACACAAACATTTTATAACTCATGTGCTCCAGAGCTCGTGCTCAACACAAACATCAAAACACTCACATGCTCCAGAGCTTGTGCTCAACACAAACATTTAACAACTCATGTGCTCTAGAGCTCATGCTCAACATAAACACAAAAAACACTCATGTGCTCCAGAGCTTGAGCTCAACACAAACATCAAAAACACTCATGTGCTCCAGATATTGCGCTCAACACAAACATAAAAACACTCATGTGCTTAAGAGCTCATGCTCAACACAAAATCTCATCAATCATATGCTTCAGGGTCCATGCCCAACACATACAATCACATGCGTGCTAAATAAAACATATGCATTGGCTTATGCCCAATATATCTAACAAATCATCATACTCATGTGCAGTGGGGTTTTACCCCCATTATACAAAATATAAACATCAAAGTATCATCATATGCAATGGGACTTATGCCCATTAATGTTAGGTCAAAATTTAGGATATTACATGCCATGTATTCTTTTCTTGAGAATTTCAAGAAAGAATTCTAATGGGACTAGGATGGGTTACCCATACTGAAAGTTGTACCCAAACTGTATGTCAATTTATATGTTGTTTTTCTCGTCTTAGAAGTAGTATAGAAACCTCAGTAAGGGTTCTCCATTGCTTCTATTGTTTTTTTTATATATGTCTATGTAGAGTGTTTTTCCATAATTAATCACATTTTATATTACCTTGAGAAACTATTTTTATGTTATTCAAAGTTTCTCATTTATGATTCTTTAGTACATGTAACCACATACTCTAATTGACAAGTTGTAGTAGTCATTTAATTATTTCCTACTAGGAGATTTTTATGGGATGAACATGTCCCTTGATATGTATGCATTCATTTATAAAACTTGAGATACATATTGCTTCTCCCAGAGAGACAAAAATAATTGTGCTTTCAGCTTCTTTATCACCATAAGCCATGGTTCCTTGGACATAATTGCACTTTTTCATTTCCAACTATAGCTAATAATTTCCAATTAAAAAAATTATAATATTCTTTTCAACAAGAAAAAAATATGCATTTTGAATGTGTTAGCATACACAAAACCCCCAAAATCTTAGTATCTCGATACTAGTCAAATGAGCCAAACCACTTCCTTTACCATAAAGGAAAAGAAGAAAATTCACATTTTCCATTATCTCAAGAAACATTGGGTCCAATTTCTAGCACAACATGTGGCACTAAACCCAATTCTAAATTTGGCACTAAATAGAGAGCAATTTCTTATGCAACAAGTGGTGTTAAACTAGATGCTAAGTATGGTACTAAACATGGTGCAACTTATGGTGCAATGAGTTGCATTCAACTAGATGCAAATATGGCACTAAAATAAGAACACTTTCTAGCGTAACAAGTGACGTTAAACTAGATGCTAAATATGGAACTAAATAGGGTACAATTTTTGGTGTACTAGGGGGAACTAACACAAATGCTAAATATCACACTAAATAGGGTGAAATTTATGATGCAACAAGTGGCACTAAACTAGGTGATAAATATGGTACTAAACAAGGTGCAACTTATGGGGCTAAACTAGATGCTAAATATTGCATTAAACCATACACAATTTCTGGTGTAGTAAATGGTGCTAAACCAGATGCTAAATATGAAACTAAATAAGGTGATAACTATGGTACTAAACATGGTGCAATGAGTGGTATTAAACTAGATGCAAATATGGAGCTAAACCAAGCACAATTTCTAGCATAACAAGTGACGTTAAACTAGATGATAAATATCGCACTAAATAGGGTACAATTTTTTGTGTACTAGATGGAACTAAACCAAATGCTAAATCTCGCACTAAATAGGGTGAAATTTATGATGCAACAAATGGCAATAAACTAGGTGCTAAATATGGTACTAAACAAGGTACAACTTATGGGGTTAAACTAGATGCTAAATATTGCATTAAACCATACACAATTTTTGGTGTAGTAAATGGTGCTAAACTAGATGCTAAATATGACACTAAATAGGGTGTAGTTTCTCGTGTACTAGGTAGTGCTAAACTAGATGCTAAATCTAGCTCTAAACAGGGCATACTTTCTTGAGCAATTTTTGGATGCAATTCCTAATTTAGGATGTGATTTGTGGTGCATTGGGAAATGTCATTTTGCACCAGATTTAGTTCCCAAAAACTAGTGATCATTAGAAAACAATTTACAATAAAATATAACACTAAATTAGGTGCAAATCATCATATTTGTTGTAGTGGGGAGTTCTTATCCCATTTTAGATATCTTGTTAGCATTCTTTCTCTTCATTTTTCTTTCTCTAATATCATATTTTTTATACCCTCTCACACATCCTCTTATGTCAACAAATCCTCTTTGTTGGTATCTTTCTCTTTGGTGCCTCAAGAGGAGTACATGAAAAAAGGCATAAGGATGAGAGTGTAAGATGATAGAACAACACATTAAATAAGTTCAATAATTAGATAGTCTAAATATGAATAGAAGAAAACAAAAGTGAGGAGTCCCCTCTAAAATAAATAACAGCTATCCACTTGAAACTAGCAAAGAGCATCCTTTTGAAAAGGAAATCTTATCATATAGTTAAGTGGTCACTAAAAAATATATCCTCAATTGTAAATTGGGTTTGATAAGGATGAACCCGAGGAAAAATTCCTTTGAAACAAACTAGGAAGAAGATCCTCAAAAGAAAAGGGGAAGAAGTTGTTTTGAAGGAAAATAATTTAAAGCTAGAGGATTCCTTTAAAATTTCTTTTCGGATAGGATTTAAAATCATCTTAGTCAAAATTTAGAGAAAGCAAAACAAGGAAAATTTTAATAATCCATAATATTCTTAAAATGTAGAAACCTTAGCGAATATTACTAATTCTTAAATTTTCAACCATAAAATGTATGGTGATATTTTTGTAAAAATAATCAAATTTCTAAGGATTTTGTATAGTTTCTAAACTATTTTGATGATGCTTCAACTAAAATGTTGTTAAACTATGGAATTTGGGTGAATCATTGTAGAAAAATCTAGAAATTGGTTAATCGTTTTTTGGAAAAAAAACATTGAAAACTAGCCCATGTGCTAAATTTCACCCCTAATTTTTTTTGTTGAAATATTGTAACTTTGAAGAATATTCTATATGTATTTCTTTGTGGTCCCCGATGGTCCTACCGAGAAAAACACTTGTATTACTTTGTACCCCGATGCTCCTAATCAGAAGAACTAGTAAGAGTCATGAGGCAGTCCCCTCTAATTGTAAAGGTGGGTCATTAGCACCCCAGTGTGTTTACTTGAGCCTACATGTGTAACTCGAGCCTACATGATTAACTCGAGCCTACATGACAGATGATTTAACTTAATTGAACAGATGAATATAAATAGAGGTGTAGTGCTCCTCATTTGTAACACACACTCTCACTTGAGTAGCGCACTTGTGCAGGAGAGAAGTAGCTGGAGAAGGAGGAGGATCAGGTTTTTGATCTCCTTGTTGGTTTTACTTTTTACCTGTTTGGGGCATCTATATTGAGGAAGCTTTTGCTGGGTTTTTCCCTTTATGGTTTTCCCAGGATAAATCTGTGTTGTTCTTGTGATATTGTTTCTTTTAGTGATCCTATCTATATGCTTTTATTATGAAAAATGAAATGATATACTAATGTCTTAGCTAAGCATATGAAAATTCAACATGGTATCAGAGCTAACCTAAATAGGACAGCTTTCACAAGTATAGAAGCTAGGGCTTCTTACTTTTTGGTTCTCTCTCCACAATCAATCAGCAAAAGAAGGCTAGGTTGACTTTCCATTGAAGGGTGCATCTTTCTGTCGAAGTGGAATTCAATTTTGAGCATTTTTAGTTTTCCATGCGGGAAATTAGGGCTTCTTACTGAAGAGGAATTTTTGAGTGAGCCTGGCATAGGATTTATCTCCTCATCAAAATATATTTTTAGAGACCTGGATCAATATTTTTGGTTGGGTGAAACTCCAGGAAAGTCAAACCCTAGTTTGACCCCGAGCTAGAAAAACCCTAAATACTAAAACTGCTACGTTTTGGTACATTCACTATATACCAATATTGGTGAAGGATCAGGAGTTGAAACTTGTACAGGACGAAGATAAAATCATGATTTATAGTGTAACCAAAATTCATCCTCATATTCACTATATTATGGGAGATATGATCCGTCAACGTTAGGGTTCCAGCCTCCTCCAGAATTCATCCCTAAACAAGACACCTGGGGAACATTGCTATAGCGTGGGCTACAGAGGTCCAAATTACATTCCTGAAGATTTTCCAAAACTATCATGGACTGTACTTTTTTTGGTCCTAATTTCAGAACCAGAAGATGAAACAGTGACATGTGGTAGGCTGTACAACTTCGTTGTTCTAAACAGTCCTGAAACAGGTCACCTTGGGAAAATGATCATAAATCCGAATTGGTGAAAACAATTCTGATGACACCTGTGTTTTTGTATCAGGGACATGCACAGTTACCTCAATGCTAAATTTTAGACACATAGGAGCTGTAATTTCAGAGATATAACAGAAGCAGTGACAGGCATTTCTGCAGAAGAAATTGGAAAACTAGGGCTTCCTATTCCGAGAGCTTTCCTCCACTTTTTTCAGAAAAGGAGTACATTGGACAGCTCCATTTGAAGATATATATAATTCTATCCAATCAGATCTAAAAGATTCCAAGTTTTGAAAATTAGGGTTTCTCTGACAAACCCTAGATCAGCCAGCTCCAAAAGCAAGACGGACACCTCAAATCGGTAAGATCTAATATTTTGCTATTTGAATTTGAGGTTCTCATTTCAAAGTGATATATCACATCAGCTTGTTGATAAGCTTGGTGAAGTTGACAACTTCCAAGCATGGAAGTATTTGATCTCTCTGAAGAAAATGAATTGGACACCTACATGAGTAGAGAGGCCCCAGTTCCATACGGAGATGAGGCTCAAAGCCTTACACAAGAAGAACTTGATCAAGGCCAAGAAGATCATTATTGATTCAATCACGGATCAATTTGTACCACAAGTGTAGTCCCTAAAGACACCGAAGATTTTTTATTCCTTGATCAAGCTATTTGAAGATAAGAACATAAATCAGAAGATGGATTTAAGAAAATAGTTGAAGAATTTGAAGATCTGGAATTGAGAACATCTTGAAGTAGAAGAAGAAGAAGCAGAGAATGCAGAAGTGGTGATAGCCACCTTGAATGGTCTCCCAGGATCATGGGATTCATTCATGCGAATAATGTATTCCAAAAGGAAGTGATTAATTTCAGTTGACTTCGGGAAGAAGAAGAAGCTCGACTCATAAGAAGAGAAGAAGAAGATGGGAGCAATTGAAGATCAAGCTCTCACCATTCA
>LPNX010753315.1:239707-260639 GCA_001517045.1 Pseudotsuga menziesii
ATCGGGAAAACCACTTGTATTACTTTGTACCCCGATGCTCCTAATCCAGAGAACTAATAAGAGTCATGAGGCAGTCCCCTCTAATTGTAAAGGTGGGTCATTAGCACCCTAGTGTGGTTACTTGAGCCTACATGTGTAACTCGAGCCTACATGATTAACTTGAGCCTACATGATAGATGAGTTAACTTAAGTGAACAGATGAATATAAATAGAGGTGTAGTGCTCCTCATTTGTAACACACACTCTCACTTGAGTAGCACACTTGTGGAGGAGAGAAGTAGCTGGAGAAGGAGGAGGATCAGTTTTTTGATCTCCTTGTTGGTTTTACCTTTTTTCCTTTTTGGGGCATCTATATTAAGGAATCTTTTGCTGGGTTTTTCCCTTTAGGGTTTTCCTAGGATAAATCTATGTTGTTCTTGTGATACTGTTTCTTTCAGTGATCTTGTCTATATGCTTTTGTTATGAAAAATGAAATGATATACTCATGTCTTAGCTAAGCATATGAAAATTCGATTTTGTATATTTTCTAAACTATTTTGATGATGCTTCAACTAAAATGTTGTTAAACTATGGAATTTGCGTGAATCATTGTAGAAAAACCTAGAAATTGGTTAATCGTTTTTTGGAAAAAAAAACATTGAAAATTAGCCCATGTGCTAAATTTCACCCCTAATTTTTTTTCTGATGCAGAGGCCATCAAATTCTCATGTCAATATTTCTAACCCATAAATAGGGAAATAAATAAGGTTTCCCATTAGAAATGTAGGGATTACGCAATTAGTACAAGATAGAATATTTAAAAGATTGAAAAATCCAATCATTCTTCTGATCCAAGATACTAAGTTAGAAGAAAGGTTGATCTTAAATCTAAGAAGCAATGGAAAGAAAGTCAAGGATTGATTATAAGTTCTTAATGTACATCAAGGGGAATATATGAATTTTAGGATAAGAACATTTTCAGGTTTTGTCATCACCAAATCAACTTAGTATTAGATTCTAGTAAGTCTAACTCATAGAGAATCATGGAAAGTACAAGTTCATATTTTTTAATGTATATTATTTGGTCCAACATTGTGAAAAGGTTTTAATTTGCAGTCTTTGTGTGAAATGAGGGAGACCAAATATGATAAAAATAACTTAGTATCATGAGACTTAAATTTAGTATTATCTAATGGGAAAAATAGGAGTGTAAGAATAGTAAGATATCTATTTAAGGAGAGAATAGAGGTCTTGATTTTATAATAGGATTTAGTAAACATGGTCCCTACAAATGGGGAATTCACAAGGATACAACATTTTTTAATTCAAACATGCTCTCTAAAAATGGGGAATTCACATGAGTAGGATATATAGAAACAAAGATACACCATTTTTTAATTCATTGTGACTTTCTATTTGAAAATGTATTATTTTTATCCCATATTAAATCAAACTCCTTGTAATATCCCAAATTTTGACATAACACAAGTATGGGCATAAGTCCCATCGCATGTGATGTTGCTTTGATGTTTATATTTTGTATATTGGGCATAAGACCCCACTTCACATGAGTATGATGATTTGTTTGATATATTGGGTGTAAACCAATGCATATGTTTTATTTAGCATGTATGTGATTGCATGTGTTAGGCGTGGACCCTGAAGCATATGATTGATTTGATGTTTGTATTGAGCGCGAGATTTGTAGCACATGCGTGATTTGACTTTTGTGTTGAGAGCGACCTCTGAAGCACATGATTATTTGATGTTTGTGTTGATCATAAGCTCTGAAGAACATGAGTGATTTGATGATTGCATTGAGTGAGAGCTCTAAAGCACATGAGTATTTGATGTTTGTGTTGAGCGTCAGCTTTGAAGCACATGAGTTATGAAACGTTTGAGTTGGGCATAAATATCTGAAGCACATGAAAAGAAAAGAATTAGAAGTGTTGGGAATAAGCCCTAGAGAATTCCAAATTGATGTTGAGCATAATCTCTGGAACATCGGATCCTTGGCCATTGTATCCCTAGGTGTATTATACAAGTACATCCTAACATTAGTGTTGAGTGAGAGGTTATGGAATTGCACTAAATGTAACTCCCATTTTTTTTCGTTGAGTGTGGGATCTGAATAACTCTAGGAGTTACTGAAAAATTAATTATATTGAGTGAAAAAAAGTGTGATAAAACATTGACTTCATCTTACTTATTTTTAAGTTGATTAAATGAAATTTCAAATTTATATTTCTCATCAAGCATGGAATAACTACCACGGTATATGAGGTAATTCAACATGAAAGGAGGTTTAGAGCTTCCTAACTTAGTTGAACATCCCTACCTGAAGGCCTTAATAAAAGAAATGATTATAAGCTAATCAAAGTACCATGTGATTGGGATCATGCTATATCATACCTAAATTAAATGTTAGAAATGATATATATATATATAGTTTATAAATGTTATGAATAAAGGAGTAAGCATATGTAAGTAATAATAGTAACTATAAATAATAAATAAAGAACCTATGTATTATTATTTACTAAAATAATTAATTAAATATTTAATACCTAAAAGAGTCAAAATAGGAACTAGTCAAAGAGTTCCTAAGTTAAGTTCAATAAATATTAATTCCACATAAATCAAGTAAAGGATTATTTCAACAAAATAAATGATTCTTGATCTAACTGAAATTTAACTGTCTTTTTTCCTAAAGATTGTCTATAAAGACCCAAGTCAAAGAAAGGCTTGGGGATTCCATTCTATTCTATCTGACCATTATTCTCCGAAGAATTTTGGGAGAACATTTTCCAAAAAGAAAAGCAATATGGTACAAAACCTAATATTCCAGATAGGTGAAGCCTTACCTTTAGGAGCTCTAGACTACTTGCATGTTGAAACCAACTCGGGGTGATCCGTATTGAAACCAGGAATGATTTTGGGTCATGGTTGGGTGTAACGTGGTAGTTCCCAAGTTATTCGGTTGACAAATATGAGCTCATAATTGTATATGTTTTTATTAATCCTGTGTGCTTGAGTGTGTAGGGTTCTATCCATTAAATAGCTAAAAATTGTTGGTATGAGGTTTTTAACTTCTCTACAGTTCTTACTAATTTTATTAAAGTAGGGTTTATAATCTTGAATGCAAATATGTACATTGTACATATGCTTCATCTAGGTTTTTCCTTTTGTTTATAGATCCTTAAAGCCTGAACTATTTTCTATATAAACCCTAGGAATATATGTTATGCTACAGGTTGATTTATTTGCTTAAACACTAAACTCAAACATTATTACCTAGCTAGGAAATTATAGTTTATATTCTTTTAGTATTGTTTTAAATTGTCAAACGTGTATATATTAGACTTCAAAACTCTAGTTATGCAAATAAAATAACTATTGAAATTCTGCTCAAACCTTAAATGTAAGATAAACCAGAGAATTCAGTAAAATAAACCATTTATGAAATTATAAACATACAGACCAGAGATCCAATCTCTGAGCTCTTAAAATTAAAAAAAAAACTTATGTCCAAAAGATTTTAAATAACTAATAAAATACAAACTAACCATATCTCGAATATCTTAAACCATTAAAATCAAACTCTCAACGAATATCCCAAACACTAGAAGATTTCATATTTCCAGCGTGTATGCTTGTGTTTGCACATTATAATCAAAACATAAACATCATTTTGTATCACCAAATAAACATCTATTTAAACACTAAAATCCATTCTAAGAAAACATAACACTGCTAAGTATTATTAAACCAGCCTAGCCATCGAATCATATCCAGGATTGTTTACAGGATTTCACATATTGCAGTACAAATATTTTAACCCATCCCAGCCATCGAAACCTGCGAATTTTTGGTTGTAGGTCATTACATGTTTTCATATCATAAACTAAAACAATAAACAATGAATTAAATTAACTAAATACATAAACAAAATTATCAAACAGATTTCTTCCTTATGCATCGCGCTAGTGGAAACTCATCTACAAAACCATGAACTCACATTAACGAAACTAAGAACCATGTTCTTACACCCATGTTCATTTTAATAAAAATGCATCCAGGATCGAATCCTGTGAGATTCCCAAACCAAAACTAACAAAGCACAAGTCTAATTCATCAAACAGCCCAGGATCAAATCTTGTAGGCTCCAATAACAAAATAAGACGTTGTTTTTTATACAACAAGGGGTTTTCTTCTCAGGATGCCCAAAAGGTCTTAAACAAAACCAATAGTTTAAACAAAATAGAGCTATGCTTCTTACATCCATTACACAGTCTCATTATAAAAACATACATGCATAGATACAGGCTGCGTATCCACGCCAAGGGTCGATCTAAGCTTCATTCTTATGTCCGCAAGGTAAAACCCAACCACGTCAATTTAATAAGATCATACATCCATGATTTTACCACACAACACCACCATAAGAATACATTGCATAAAATAAACAATTAAGCTATCCATGGTGCCATTGTAAGTAATGGCACTATAAGTAATGAAATGCACCATAAAGATAAACATAGATATTCCATTAAAATTAAATAAAATGAATTACATAATGTTGCCAAAAACGATGAATTTATACATAGATTGGACCAACTTTGGACATTCAAACTCTTTTCCCAAATGTTTACATATGGCAGAGCCATGGATAAGACTACACAGTTGCATCCATTGGATGCACAACAAACTATCAAACCCAAACCAACAAAACCACACAACGACACATTTCCCCACCAAGAATTCAAAATCTCTGTCAAAACAAACACACACTAGTAAGGGCCTTTCCAAATTCCAAGGCTTACCCATAGATTGGTTGTGTAGGAAACCTATGGCACCACCATCAAACCACGATAGAGTCACACTCTATCACCTTCACAAACCAACACAATTTCTATGAGTATGCAAACAAAAAATAAAATCAAACCAAAAACATTACATTGTGCAGACCAATGACACTGCTTACCAACCAGAGAGTAGGAAGGTTGTTGAGTTGCGTAGCATGGCACTAGAAAGCAAGAGCACCCTAACCAAAACCATCGAAAGACAAAATGAGTCAATTTCCAACCCTAACCTGTGCTTGAGGCATTCTTCCTACACTTCCCAAGAAGCATTTAAGTCGGCACCCTGTCAACCACTGTCAATCAAATCGAAAACCCATAACTCCATAGTTTGTTCACGTCATTGTTCCATATTTCACCACCCACCAATGATTAAACCATAAAACCATGAAATTTCACGCTAATACAAATTTTGATGCAATATGAAATATGACATAAACCATAAACCATTTTACCATATAGTTTCCAAAGTATATATTACAATTTAGGTTTCAAACCTTAAGCATATAAATTTATACCATAAATTTTATAACCATGCATAAATTTAAAGCTCATGAACATCATTTACATAGGACTTAGGTATAGTTAGGTCTAGTACTTAGTCCTCTTTTTACCCAACCATAAATAGGAATAGTGTAGTGTAGATATAGTGTTGTAGATGTAGGATCTTTTCATTTTCCATGGTCATAGAAAGAGTTCACCGATGGAATGACCTGCACAAGAGTAGGATCATGCATTAGTTCATGACAAACTAAGTAAGCCCCTTAGCAATAGGAATCCTTACCTTTCCGAGTGGACCCTCAAGGGATAAAACCCCTCCACTCCACCCCTTGACATGTAAAGGCAAGCCAGCCTCTTATGAATAAAGCCATAAATGAATTTAAAGACATATACCATAAAAGTAAAATGTAACATAATGTAAGCATTGACAAATATCCTCAACTAGTACATAGACAGATTAACCATACAAACAAGTCCAAGTAATATAACAGCATCACATAAATACATTATCATCATATGGGAGAACACATAGAGGGAAAATAACTTATGACACTTAGGTTCAGTATACAACCAAATTTCATTCCATTGAAGTTTAAACAATGTCCTTGAATTGTAGCATTTTATTAGCCTACAAGCTTTTTTATGAATTTTAAGGGCATTACAAGTGGTATCACATCCCAGATTCAAACACTAAGATACCTAATGGGAATTACCAAACATTTGTTGCAGAAATAAATTATGTTTGAAATTGTGTTAACTAATAGGAAATTATTTGTTGTTAAATATTTTAAATTGTAGGATTCAAGAAAAGTTCAGATCATGAACACAGAAGAAGACAACAGTCGGAAAGGAAAACTCAATAACCCGACACAGGAAGAGAACTGGTGGTTGAATTAAATTCTGATATACTAAAAACCATACAAATTCTATAAGCAGACTTACATAGTTTCAAAGATGATAATATGAATGAAAGAAAAGAGCAGCAAGAAATTAATGAAGCTTTACTGTGTAACATGATGAGAGGAAGCCCGCATTGATAGCCTACTCATTCAACCAACAAATCCAAGAAATATTTTTATCATAAATGGGCCAACAACCCAAAAGAAGAAGGAAAAAAGGAACACACATCTAAACCTCCATAAAGAGATTATCATAGTATTTCTAGTGATAATTCCCTTTCTCCTTGCAGAAAGAAATAGAGGAATGATGACAACGTCCAAGGAGAGTTCAGAAAGATAAGAGCCCTAACCTATGAAGGAGAGATGGAAACCAAGGAGAAAGTTGAAGAGTGGCTTCTACATATGAGCAAATACTTCTGAGTACACAACTACTCTAGTGAGATGGAAGCCCATCTGGTCATCTATAATTGAAATGGAAAAGCAGCTAGATGGTGGAGAGACCTAAAGCATACCAAAAATGATGTGGTGAAGGAAATCCAATGGAGTAACTTTCACATAATGTTTCAAGAGAAACACATGTATGAAAGATTCTTCGATAGGAAGGTGAAATAATTTCACAAGTTAAGGATGGGTTCCATGACCATGGATGCTTTCATTAACATATTTTTTGATCTGTTACATTACATACCTTACATAAAGGATGAGAAAGTGAAAATACAATAATTTTTAGGATGTCTTCCTCCCAATTTTTGAGAGAGTATTTAATTTTACATGCCTAAAACTATGAACACTACCCTACACAAAGCTATTCTTTACTACAAGCATGGACAGCTAAGGAATCAAAACATCAACAGAAGTTGATACAAGTCTAGAACCTTCTCGGTGTTGATGTATATGTAACTTCGGAATGTATTCACTTGTATTTCTTATGTATTGTAACCCAATGTTTATTTTGGGATGTATTTGTAATGTACTTGAGTCATGTCATGCCCCAATGTTCCAATCGGGAAGATCTATAATGAAAACAAGTCATGTCAAGTCATTGTGGATAACCCTCCTATTGTCTAAGGGTTAAAGTCTCTGCAGTTCTGGGGCACTAGGGTTATTAGACTCTCCTAGAGAGGTTGGCCCCAGTAGGGTTTTAGCCATGTCAGGATTAGTATAAATAGAGAGATAGCATCTCTATTTAGTACACAACTCATACACACTCAAGTGTAGCGCATAGTTGAGGAAGGAGAAGACACTGGGGCTAGATAGTAAGAAGGTTATTGCTGTTGGGAGATCATATTACCGTTTTGGGGTTTTACTTTCAGTGTTGATTCTATCTCTGAGGAAGTTGCAGGGTTTTCTTCATTTATGGTTTCCCCGAGGAAAAACGTTGTGTTCATTGTCTCTTGTGTTTGATTGATGTGCTTGTTGTTCTCTCAGTTAAAGATCCTAATGTTATACTAGCTTAATGTTAAAAATCTAACATGGTATCAGAGCTAACCTGAGAAGAAGACACTGTGTAGCTGTGGGACCTAGGTCTTCCTACTTTGTGGATCTCTCTCCTCATTTTTTCAGCAAAATAAGGTTGGAATAACTCTCCTCCTTAGGGTGCATCTTTCTGTGGAAGCAGAATCCAATTCTGA
This sequence comes from Pseudotsuga menziesii, assembly GCA_001517045.1. Taxonomy (NCBI): domain Eukaryota; kingdom Viridiplantae; phylum Streptophyta; class Pinopsida; order Pinales; family Pinaceae; genus Pseudotsuga; species Pseudotsuga menziesii. Next base: position 247,577 of record LPNX010753315.1, read on the forward strand.
GGTTTTTCAGTTTTGGACTCGACACAGCTGCCGAAAATTAGGGCTTCTCACAAAAGAGGAATTTTTCAGTGAGCCTAGGCCTGAGTTGATATCGTCCCTAAAATCAAAGTTAGGGATCAATTTCAAAGCAATTGGTTGGACAAAACTCCAAAAAAGCAAAACCCTAATCTGCTTTTGAACGAGCACTGCAGAATTTGAGCTACAAATCCAGATCCGACATCTTGAACTGGTAAGATATAAATATTTTGTATTTCCATTTGAGGTTCTCAGTTAATATGTCTAATCATACCAAGCTTGATGAAAAGCTTGAGGGAGCTGATAACTTCAGAGCCTGGAACTATAGGATCTCCCTGGTCCTGGAAGAGAATGAGTTGGACTCCTACATCAATGAGGAGGTTCCAGTTTTAGAGGGAGATGAGGCTAAGGCCTTACACAAGAATAAGATGGTTATTGCAAAGAGAATCATTGCTGATTTGATCAAGGATCATCTCATACCACAGGTGTCCTCCCTAAAGACACCTAAAGCTATGTTTGATTCCCTAACCAAATTGTTTGAAGGAAAGAACATAAACTAGAAGATGACTCTGAGAAACCAACTGAAGAATGTGAAGATTTAGAATGCAGAAACCATCCAGTCTTACTTCACAAGAGTTTCTCAAATCAAAGAACAACTGGAAGTAGTAGATGAAGAAGTGGAAAATGCTGAGATTGTAATGACCACCTTGAATGGTCTCCCTAGATCATGGGACTCCTTTATTCAAGGGATATGTGCCAGAAAGAAGTTAGTAAAGTTTAGCAGACTATGGGAAGAATGCTCTCAAGAAGAAGCCAGGATAGCAGCCAGAGAAGAGAATATTGGAAGTGAAGATCAAGTTCTCACAATACATTCCAAGAAAACCAAAAGAAGTTCTCATCACTCCATAGGTAAGCATTTTTCTAAAACTAACTCTAGAAAATATTTCTCTAGAAGCAGATGTTATACTTGTGATGAAGTAGGACACTTTGAAAAAGATTGTCCTAAAAGAAAAAATAAGAAAAAGGGAAACAAGAAAATACATCATACTCATGCTACAAAGGATGATGAACCATCCAATAAGAAAACCAGATATGAAAGTGAAGACTCTTCAAGTGATGAAGAATATGTCTTGATTTCTGCTCTCATGGGAAATATCACAAATGGAAGTAATGATTGGCTTATAGATAGTGGGGCTTCCAAGTATATGACAGGATTCAAAGAATCCTTTGTGAAACTTTCAGAACATGAATCACCTCACAAGGCGATGCTTGAAGATGACTACCAATATCCAATAAAAGGTAGTGGGGAATCTTCTTATAAACTAGACTCTGGAAAGTCTATGAGGATGCAAGATGTATTGTTTGTACCAGGACTTAAGAAGAACCTTCTCTCCATATCTGCATTAGATGTAAAAGGCACAAGGGTTGCATTCATAGATGGCCAAGTCATCATGTGGCCAAAGGGAAAGACTATTAATGATAGTAGTGATTAGGGAACAAGAAGGAGGTCTATACAAATTGAAGGGCCATCTAGAACAAGCCTTGGTCCATGACACAGTAGAGCTAAATGAACTTTGGCATAGAAGGCTTGCACATGTGCATTACAGAGCACTACCAATTGCAAGCAAAGCTATTGAAGGTCTTCCAGAAATTGAAGTAAAACATGATGGGTTCTACAAAGGATTTGCAAAAGGAAAGAATACAATGAAGACATTTCCAAGTAGCGAAAGCAAAGCAAAAAGAATCTTGGAAATCATCCACTCCGATGTATGTGGTCCTATGTCATCAAGCTCACTAAGAGGGTATGTATACTATGTTTCTTTTATTGATGACTTTTCTAGGAAGAAATGGATTTACTTCATGAAGAACAAATATGAAGTATTCAGCAAGTTCAAGGAATTCAAAGCCTTGATCAAGAATCACACAGACAAGAAGATCGAGACCTTTCTATGAGATAATGGCGGAGAATTCACATCTAATGAATTCAAAGAGTTATGCAAAGACTCAGGGATTAAGAGGGAGTTGTCCACTCCTTATAATCCACAACAGAATGGGATTGTAGAAAGGAAGATTAGAACTATCATGGAAGATGCAAGAGCAATGCTTCATGATCAAGATCTTCCTATGCATCTTTAAGTGAAAGCTGTCAGAACAGTGGTGTATGTATAGAACCGTACTCCACATAGAGTACTCAAGAACAAGACTCCTGAAGAAGTCTTCTCTAGAAAGAAACCAGAAGTCATCCATCTCAGAATATTCAATTCTCCTGTGTACATACACATTCCAAAAGAAAAGAGAACAAAATTAGATCCTTTAGGAAAGAAAGGTATATTTGTGGGATACTCTGAAAGCTCGAAGGCTTACAGAATATATTTCCGAGGATAAAAGAATATTGACATCAGTAGGGATGTGACATTTGATGAAGACACGGCTTACAACAAATCTAGAAAGAAACCTGCTGAAGAATCTAAAGAAGCAGAAGCACCCAGAATTCATGATACAACCATGAATGAAGAAACTCAAGAAGAAGATCGAGAGTCTGAAGAACCACAAAGACCTGTAGATCCACCTCCAGAGAAGAATCCTCGTAAGAGGAAACTTTCTTGGGTATGAGAACTTATCCAAGGCGCAGAAAGATATGGTGCTCCAGAAGAGAATCACAGAGAAAGAAAAAGGACTAGATCCTGCTCCGGGTATGTAGCATTACTATGTGATTTCATTAATAAAGAACCTTCTAGTTATAAAGAAGCGACAGAATGAAAAGAATGAAAGGATGCTATGATCAAAGAATATCAATCGATCATGAAGAATGATGTTTGGGATGTTGTCCCAAAACCAGAAGGGAAATCAGTTGTAACTTCCAAATGGATCTAGAATTTCAAGCATGCTGCAGATGGTAGCATAGAGAAATATAAAGCAATATTTGTTGCTCGGGGTTTCTCATAGAAAGAAGGAATAGATTATGAAGAAACCTTTGCACCTATAGCCAGATACACTTCCATCAGATCCATACTTTCCCTGGTTGCAGTGATGAAATCGAAGATACACCAAATGGATGTCAAGATTGCTTTCTTGAAAGGTGTAGTGGAAGAGGAAGTGTATGTAGAACAACCACTTGGTTTTGAGACACATGACATAGAGTCTCATGTATGCAGATTGAAGAAAGCCCTGTATGGTTTGAAACAGTCACCCAAGACTTGGTACAGTAGAATTGACAGCTTTCTATCCAGTTTGGGATTTACCAAGAGTAAAGCAGATTCTAACCTTTACTACAAGGTTGAAGATGGAAACCCAGTGATGCTCCTACTATATGTAGATGATATGTTTGTGACAGGTATCTATGGGTTGATTTCTGATACGAAGAGAAAGCTTGCTATCGAGTTTGAAATGAAGGACTTGGGTATGATGTATTATTTTCTAGGTATGGAGGTGTGGCAGAGTGTAGATGGAATCCCCCTTGGACAAGGGAAGTATGTAGTAGAGATCCTGAAAAGATTTGGGATGATGGACTGCAAGGCTATGGCCACACCTATGGCATCGAACCTGAAGCTATTGAGCAATGCTTCATCAAAGTCGGTTGATGTACAATGTATCGTCAGATGATTGGGTCCTTGATGTACCTAACGAACACTAGACTAGATATTTGCTTTGCTGTGAACACCTTAAGCCAGTTCTTGACAGATCCAAGACATGTTCACTTGATTACTACAAAGCATATTCTGAGATACTTGAGATGTACAGTTGATTATGGGCTCAAGTACGATACGAATCAGAAGATTAACCTAGAGGGTTATGTTGATTCATATTGGGAAAGCACTGCCATCGATAGGAATATCACTTCAGGATGTTGCTTCAGTATGGGATCAGGTGTGATCTCTTGGTTTAGTAGGAAGCAATCCTATGTGGCACTGAGTACAGCTGAAGCAGAGTATGTCGCAGCTTGTTCAGCTAGCTGTGAGGTAGTATGGCTTAGGAAGCTACTGTCTGATTTATTTGATCTCCAACTGGATGCTACTTGTATACACTGTGACAACCAGAGTTGTGTGAAGTTGTCAGAGAACCTAGTGTTCCATGACAAGTCAAAGCATATCGAGATCAAGTATCACTATATCAAGGATATGGTGCAGAGGGGAGCAGTGAAGCTCTAGTATATTATGACGGACGATCAAATAGATGATGTGTTGATGAAGCCATTGGCCAGAGTGAAGTTTGACTACTTCATGGAGAAGCTTGGTGTTCTCCAGATCGAGGTCCCTTCCAAGGGGAAGTGACGAGTCTGGAATCCATTCTGACAAGCAAGTCAGATGTAAGGGCTGAGCCATTTTGTCATGGTGAGAGGATTGGTTCCTTCCATGTCAGATATGAGTACTAATCCATTCTGATATGACTATAGGATTGGTTCCTACATGATTAGATATAAGGGCAATTGCCATTCTTGAAATGGAGCTACCTGGTGAGTTACCAGGAATACTTGGTATTGGACTGAGGGCCTTTCTGAGATGATTGTAAGATGTAGTCTTACATGATTAGATGTGACCGCATGGCCATTCTGATGTGGTTGAGGGATGTGTTCCCACTTGATCAGATATAAGGGTTGTTTCCTTTCTGACGAGTATGTTAGATGTGAGAGCCGACCATTCTAATGTAGGATTAGTTCCTACACAGATGTAAGGGCTACCGCCTTTCTGATGAGGAGGTCTAATGTGAGTGCTGGCCATTATAATGTAGGATGAGATCCTACATAGATGTACAGGCTACCACCTTTCTGATGAGGAGGTCAGATGTGGGTGCCAGCCATTTTGATGAGTAGGTCAGATGTAAGGGCTACTGCCATTCTCTGAATGGAGGCACCTAGTCAGTTACCAAGAACCATCAGTATAGGACTAAGCACCTTTCTGATGAGTCAAGGTTAGATGTAAGTGTTGTTACTTTCTGACGAGTCAAGGTCAAATGTGAGTGCTGGCCATTCTAACGAGTAGGTCAGATGTAAGGGCTACCAAATACGTATGAGGAGGTAGGCCTACACCCAGCATGAAAAAGGGTTGGCTCTGTAGAACATCCTGTGATGAGATGAATCATGAGATAGCACATATGATGATGACCCAGTGATGATCCAGATTGAGCTATGATCCAGATCCAGTTATGATGTCTCTGAGATGATCCAGATCAAGTGATGATTCAGATCCAGCAGTGATGATCCAGATTGAGCTATGATCCAGATCTAGTGATGATGACCCAGTGGTGATCCAGATCGAGTGATGATCCAAATCCAATGATGGTGATCCAGTTCCAGTGATGATCCAGATCCAGTGATGGTGATCCAAATCCAGTGATGATCCATATCCAGTGATGGTGATCCAAATCGAGTGATAATACAGATCCAGTGATGGTGATCCAGATCCAGTGATGATCTAAATCCAGTGATGATGATCTAGATCCAGTGATGATGATCTAGTGATGATCCAGATCGAGTATGATCCAGTGATGATGATCCAGATCGAGCGATGATATAGATCCAAATGAAGATGACTTGAAGATGAAGATGACGAGAACTTGACGATCACCCAGATGATACAAATAAGAAGACTTGTGCTGAAAATTGTGTCGAGAGAATACCTTGCTAGTTAAGAGGGAGTGTTGATGTATATGTCACTTCAGAATGTATTCACTTGTATTTCTTATGTATTGTAACCCGATGTTTATTCCAGGATGTATTTGTAATGTACTTGAGTCATGTCATGCCCCGATGTTCTGATCGGGAAGATCTATAATGAAAAAAAGTCATGTCAAGTCATTGTGGGTAACCCTCCTATTGTATAAGGGTTAAAGTCCCCATAGTTCCAGGGCACTAGGGTTATTAAACTCTCCTAGAGAGCTCGGACCTAGTAGGGTTTTAGTCATGTCGGGATTAGTATAAATAGAGAGTTAGCCTCTCTATTTAGTACACAACTCATACACACTCAACTGTAGTGCATAGTTGAGGAAGGAGAAGACACTGGGGCTAGCTAGAAAGAAGATTACTGCTGTCAGGAGATCATCTTACTGTTTTTGGGTTTTACTTTTGGTGCCGATTCTATCTCTGAGGGAGTTGCGTGGTTTTCTCCATTTATGGTTTCCTCAAGGAAAAACATTATGTTCATTGTCTCTTGTGTTTGATTGTTGTGCTTGGTGTTCTTTCAGTTAAAGATCCTAATGTTATACTAGCTTAATGTTAAAAATCTAACACTTGGACAACCACAAAAATGGGTTTCAACCCATCGCCTTACAGAAAATAGAACAACAACTTTCCAGCCAATAATAACTTCAACAAGACATGTACAAAGCCAAATGTACTAGCACCAAATGTCAACAAACTAGCAACAAATGGGGGAGGCAATGTTTCCCCATTGCAAATCAAATGCTAGAAATGCTAAGGGCCCCATTATGCTAGAGATTGTAAAAATAAGACTAATGGATTCTTCCACAATTTATAAGAAGAATAAATGGTAGAGAACATAGCTAGCACACCAAGGATTTATGTAGCTTTGGATGGCCAACAGGAAAACCATTAGGCTACTATGGTCGAAATAGAAGGTAAGGTTTCAAACACTTCTATTTCAATTTTGATTGACCCCAGTGCATGTCGAAGTTATGTATTGCCTAAAATTATTGAGTTATGTAAAATAAACAAAGTTAAATACGAGAAACCATGGATGGTACAATTAGCCACGGGTAAGAAATGAAAGGTTTCTAAAATAGTTAAATAATGTGAAGTAAAATTCAATGGTTTCCTTGCTATGATAAATTTTAACATTTTCCCCTTAAGATCGTATGATGTACTTATCAGCATGGACTGGTTGGAAAAACACCATGTCATGCTCAATTCTCTACATAAGTCAATCTTATGCATAGATAGATAGGGGAATTAAACAAAGATTCAAGGCATACCTAAGAAGGTTTCTGTTAGGTAGATATATGCCTTACAAAGTAAAGAAGTGCATTAGGAAAGGTTGCAAACTGTTTGCAGTGAACATCTAGGATGCAGAAGCTGAGAGAGAGAAGCTCATCGAGGACTTTTCGGTTCTCATAGACTTTACAGATGTATTTCCTGAGGAAATACCAAGATTACCACTGAAATGAGACTTAGATTTTTTCATAGAACTGACACTAGGGTTAGTTCTGGCTTCAAAATCCCCATACCACATGAGCGCACCAAAGTTGGTGGAGCTCAATTTCCAGCTGCAAGAGTTGATTGAAAATGGTTATATTCGACCCAGTGTGCCCCCTTGGGGATCACTTGTAGTTATCATAAAGAAGAAGGACGGTATGATGCAAATGTGCATCGATTACCGCCAACTTAAAAGGATGACCATCAAGAACCGTTAGCCACTCCCTAGGATTGATGACTTGTTTGATCAAGTTAGAGGAGCCAATATCTTCTCAAAGATTGACCTACAGCCCGGTTACCATCAGGTACATATCCGCGATGAAGATATTCATCAAACGACCTTTCAAACGTGATACGACCACTACGAGTTTGTAGTAATGCCATTTTGGTTGACCAATGCACCCATGAATTTTATGTGTATGATGAACCATATCTTCAATAAATACCTAGATAAATCTATATTGGTCTTTATAAATCTATATTGGTTAGTTCTGGCTTCAAAATCCCCATACCACATGAGTGCACCAAAGTTGGTGGAGCTCAATTTCCAGCTGCAAGAGTTGATTGAAAATGGTTATATTCTACCCAGTGTGCCCCCTTGGGGATCACTTGTACTTATCGTAAAGAAGAAGGACGGTATGATGCAAATGTGCATCAATTACCGCCAACTTAAAAGGATGACCATCAAGAACTGTTAGCCACTCCCTAGGATTGATGACTTGTTTGATCAAGTTAGAGGAGCCAACATCTTCTCAAAGATTGACCTACATCCCGGTTACCATCAGGTACATATCCACGATGAAGATATTCATCAAACGACCTTTCGAACGTGATACGACCACTACGAGTTTGTAGTAATTCCATTTTGGTTAACCAATGCACCCATGAATTTTATGTGTATGATGAACCATATCTTCAGTAAATACCTAGATAAATCTATATTGGTCAGTTCTGGCTTCAAAATCCCCATACCACATGAACGCACCAAAGTTGGTGGAGCTCAATTTCCAGCTGCAAGAGTTGATTGAAAATGGTTATATTCGACCCAGTGTGCCCCCTTGGGGATCACTTGTACTTATCATAAAGAAGAAGGACGGTATTATGCAAATGTGCATCGATTATCGCCAACTTAAAAGGATGACCATCAAGAACCGTTAGCCACTCCCTAGGATTGATGACTTGTTTGATCAAGTTAGAGGAGCCAATATCTTCTCAAAGATTGACCTACAGCCCAGTTAGCATCAGGTACATATCCGCGATGAAGATATTCATCAAACGACCTTTCGAACGTGATACGACCACTACGAGTTTGTAGTAATGCCATTTTGGTTGACCAATGCACCCATGAATTTTATGTGTATGATGAACCATATATTTAGTAAATACCTAGATAAATCTATATTGGTCTTTATAAATCTATATTGGTCAGTTCTGGCTTCAAAATCCCCATACCACATGAGCGTACCAAAGTTGGTGGAGCTCAATTTCCAGCTGAAAGAGTTGATTAAAAATGGTTATATTCAACCCAGTGTGCCCCCTTGGGGATCACTTGTACTTATCATAAAGAAGAAGGACGGTATGATGCAAATGTGCATCGATTACCGCCAACTTAAAAGGATGACCATCAAGAACCGTTAGCCACTCCCTAGGATTGATGACTTGTTTGATCAAGTTAGAGGAGCCAATATCTTCTCAAAGATTGAACTATAGCCCAGTTACCATCAGGTACATATCCGCGATGAAGATATTCATCAAACGACCTTTCGAACGTGATACGACCACTACGAGTTTGTAGTAATGCCATTTTGGTTGACCATTGCACCCATGAATTTTATGTGTATGATGAACCATATCTTCAGTAAATACCTAGATAAATCTATATTGGTCTTTATAGGCGACATCCTGGTTTACTCTAACAGTAAAACAAAACACAAGGAACATCTCTGCATAGTACTATAGGTGTTACGAGAACACCAGCTTTACGCTAAGATTAGTAAATGTGATTTTTACAAACCATAGATGCATTACCTGGGTCACATCATCTACGAGAAGGGGATAGTTGTTGACTCATAAAACATTAAAGCCATAGAGGATTGGCCTACCCCTACTAGTGTCACTGACATTAGGTCATTTTTGGGATTAGCCGGTTACTACCAAAAGTTCATCGAGAACTTTTCATGGATTGCTTGTCCCATGATCACTTTGCAAAAGAAGGAAAACAAGTTCTTATGGACAACCAAGTGTGAGGAAATTTTTCATAAGCTTAAATAGCTTTTGATGACTGCAACGATACTATGAATTGTAGATCCCAATGGGGATTTCATTTTTTACACAGATGCGAGCAAGGAAGGACTTGGAGGAGTCGTCTTGCAGAATGATTGTGGGATTTGTTAGGAATCATGGAATTTAAAGGAACACAAACAAAATTATCCAACCCATGATATTGAGTTAGTAGCCATTATCCATGCCCTCAAAATGTGGAGACAGTACCTCATGGGGAAGAATTTTTTTCTAAAGACGGACAACATGAGTCTGAAGTATTTTTATGATCATCCAGATCTAAAAGCTAGGCAATCCAGATGGTTAGCCTTCCTTAGTGAGTACCATTTCGAGTTAAAGAATATAAAATTCAAGGAAAATAAAATTGCTAATACTTTAAGTCGATGAGCTCATATGTTATATGACGTAACTTTAATTCAAACCAATTCAGATTTGCAAGAGAGGATTAGGAAAAATGAGTGGACTGTTTCTATGTTGAAAACCTCAAGAAATTACAAGAGGACAGTTTGTTTCAACAATAAGAAGAGTATAAGGTAAACAGGATTGGACTATTGTGGTCTAAAGAAACATTGTATGTTCCAGAAGGAGGGGACATCAGGTCCAGCATCCTCATGAAATTTCATCATAAACCCTACTCAGAGCATCTAAGATATCAAAAGATGATATCTGCACTAAAGAAACACTTTTTATGTCCTAATTTAAAGGCCAACATAGCATTATTTATCGCAAAATGTCAAGAATGTCATCTAATCAAAGTTGAGCACCAACGTCCTTCAAGGTTGCTGCAACCATTAACCATTCTAGAATGGAAGTGGGAGGTCATTGGTATGGATTTTATTACAGTTATACCAAAGAGAAAGAAGAAAAATGAATCCATATTTGTAGTGGTTGACAAGTTATCGAAAGCAGCACACTTCACTCCAGTAAAGTCAACCTACAAACATTAGAGAGAATTTGAGGTCAAAAATGGGCCTCAAAAGGACCAAAATGTACTATAAAAATCAACCAATTACATTCTAGTAGATGACATCATCCCCCATGGTTGAGGTGGTATTGCATGAGTTAATAATGCTTATTTGTCACATTTTCTATGGTGGATGAAAACCCATAGTTAACCAAGGTAGTGGTACAAGTACTTTTAAGTCATAAAGTGAAGTACTCACAATAAAAGTCATTTCACACTTTCTCATAAAATAATATTATTGTTATTTTCAAGTAAAGTACTCACAATTCACTTTCTCATAAAATAATATTATTGTCATTTTCAAGTAAAGTACTCATAATTCATAAAAATGTCTTTTCACATTTTTTTATAAAATAATATATTGTCATTTTCATGTTTTTTAATTTTAAATTATATATTCACTCAATTGTATTTAATATCATAATGTCAAACTAATATATATATATTAAATTCATGAATGATATTTATATGAAAAAATATGTTAGTTATGCATATAAATTAAATTCATTTTTGTTTAATTTTATTTACAAGTTCAAGAAAAATAAATGTTAAAGGACAATAAATTTTTGGGAATTTACAATGAATCTTAGTCACATCATTCTAGAGTTATTTTATTAATTTTATTTATAGTCAATTTAGAAAAGTAACTCAACCATGGTTATTTATATTGTGCATAAAAAGTAGTGTAGGAGGTGAGTTGTCATATATACCTACCCCATAAAACCCCTAACTCATAATATTTTAATATATCTTATATTTTTGTAGTACATCTCTTAGGAGGCCTATTTTTTACCTCAAATTCTCTCTAATGTAATTTCACACTATCAACATCTTCTTAAAGGAGATATTTAGATTGCATGGGATACCCAAGGAAATCATCTCAGGTCGAGACACGAAGTTTACCAAAAACTTTTGGAGATCCTTATTCTCTGGATTAGAGACGCAGTTAAAATTTAGCAATGCTAACCACCCATAGACAGATGGGAAGATAGAATGGGTAAACCATATTTTATAGGTCATGCTTAGGATGTATGTTATGAACAACCCCATCAAGTGGGAGGATTATCTGCATCTCGCAGAATTTGCATATAACAATGGATACCATACCTCCTCCAAAATGATTCACTTTGAGGTACTCTATGGTCGGAAGTGTAGAACACCGGTTACTCAGGATATCCCAGTGGACCGGATCATGTTAGGGCCCAATTTACTAAAAGGATTGGAACAATTGGTCACCAAGGTCCAACAGAACCTTAAAGAAGTGCAAGACCGCCAGAAGATTTATGCGGATAAGAAAAGGAAAGATAAATATTATCGAATCAGCGAACATGTTTGCTTAAAATTAAAATCAAATAGAAGCTCATTGAGCTTGGGAAGCTGTGAAAAGTTTGCACCAAGATTTTGCAGACCCTTTGAGATACTGGCCATGAGAGGGCTAGTGCTGTATGAATTATCCTTACTTGTTAATATACAAGTTCATAATGTTTTCCATGCATCCTTATTGAATAAATATCCATATGATACTAACGATGTTATTGATTGGTCCTTGTCACACATGGAACCTGAAGGGAAGTTTCTACCTAAACCCCTTCATATACTAGACAAGAGAAAGGTGCAGCTTAAGAGGCGCACCATAGTTTAGTTGAAAGTGAAATGGAAGCACTATGAAGTCGATGAGGCTACTTGGGAGAAAGAATCCACCATAAGAGAAACTTACCCCGTCGTATTTCATGATTTCATTCCTGGTCCCTAGAACACCAAGGATGGTGTTGTTCTAAGAGTGGGGGGATGTAATATCCTGAATTTTCAGCTAACACTTATGGGAATAAGTCCCATCGCATGTGATTTTTTTATGTTTATATTTTGTATATTGGGCATAAGACCCCACGGCACATGAGTATGATAATTTGTTTGATATATTGGGTGTAATCCAATGCATATGTTTTATTTATCATGTATGTGATTGCATGTGTTGGGCGCAGACCCTGAAGCACATAATTTATCTGATGTTTGTGTTGAGCGCGAGCTCTAAAGCACATGAGTGATTTGATGTTTGTGTTGAGCACAAACTTTGAAGCACATGAGTATTTTATGTTTTTGTTGAGCACAAGCTCTGAATCACATGAGTGATTTGATGATTGTGTTGATTGAGAGCTCCGAATCACATGAGTATGAGTATTTGGATTTTGTGCTGAGCGTCAGCTTTGGAGCACATGAGTTATGAAAATTTTGTGTTCAGCATAAATATATAAATCAAACGAAAAGATAAGAAAAGATAAATATCCATTAGTGTTGAGCGAGAGGCTCTCAAATTGCACTATGTGTAACTCCTTTTTTTTAGCATTGAGTGTGGGATCTGAATAACACTAGGAGTTACTGAAAATTAATTATTTTGAGTGAAAATGACTCTGATAAAACATCGACCTCATCTTACTTATTTTTACTTGATTAAATGAAATTTTGAATTTATGTTTCTCATCAAGCACTGAATAATCACTACGATATACAAGGTAATCCAACATGCAAGGAGGTTTAGAGCTTCCTAAATTAGTTGACCAACCCTACCTGAAATCCTTAATAAAAGAAATGATTATAAGCTAATGAAAGCATCATGTGATTGGTATCTTGATATATGATACCTAAATCAAATGTTAACA
>LPNX010753315.1:262568-313905 GCA_001517045.1 Pseudotsuga menziesii
TAATTTAATATTTAATACCTAAAAGAGTCAAAATAAGAACTAGTCAAAGAGTTCCTAAGTTAAGTTAAATAAATATTAATTTCAAATAAATCAAGTACAAGATTATTTCAAGAAAATAAATGATTCTTGATCTAACTGAAATTTCACTGTCTTTTTTCCTAAAGATTGTCTATAAAGACCCAAGCCACAGAAAGGATTGGGGATTACATTCTATTCTATTTGATCATTATTCTCCTAAGAATTTTGGGAGAGCATTTTCCGAAAAGAAAATCAATCTCGTACAAAACCTGAAATTCCACATAGGTGAAGCCTTACCTTTAGGAGCTCTAGACTACTTCAATGTTGGAACCAGCTCACGGGGATCTGGATTGAAACCAGGAACGGTTCCAGGTCATGGTTGGGTGGAACGTGGTAGTTTCCAAGTTATTCAGTTGACACATATGAGGTCAGAATTGTCTATTTTCTTATTAATTCTATGTGCTTGAGTGTGCACGGTTCTAGCCATTAAATAGCTGCAAGTTACATGTATGAGGTGTTTACCTTCTCTACAATTCATACTAATTTTATTAAAGTAGGGTTTATAATCATGAATGGAAATTTGTACATTGTATGTATTCTTTAGCTAGGTTTTTCCTTTTATTTAGAGGGCCTTAAAGCCTAAACTATTTTCTATATAAACCCTAGGAATAGATGTTATACTACAAGTTGATTTCTTTACTTAAACATTAAAATTAGCCATTATTACCTAGCTGGGAAATTACAGTTTACATTCTTTTAGTATTGTTTTAAATTGTCAAATGTGGATATCTTAGACTGCAAAACTCTAGTTATCCAAATAAACTAGCTATTGAAATTCTGCTCAAACTTTAAATGTAAAATAAACTAGAGAATTCACTAAAATAAACCATTTATAAAATTATAAACATACAGACCAGAGATCCAATCTCTGAGCTCTTAAAATTAAAACTATGTCCAAAACATTTTAAATAACTAATAAACTACAAACTAAAAGAAATAAACTAACCATAGCTCGAATATTTGAAACCATTAAAATCAAACTCTTAACATATATCACAAACGCTGGAAAATTTCATATTGCCAGCGTGTATGCTTTTGTTTCCACATTATAATAAAAACATAAACATCATATCATATCACCAAATAAAGATATATATAACCAGCACTTGAGGCATTCTTCCTGCACTTCCCAATAAACATTTAAGTCACCACCCTGTCCACCACTATCAATCAAATTGAAAACCCATAACTCCATAGTTTGTTCACGCTGTTGTTCCATAGTTCACCACCCACCAACGATTAAACCATAAAACCCTCAAATGTCATGCTAATACAAAGTTTTGATGGCTATGAAATATGCCATAAACCATAAACCATTTTACCATATAGTTTCCAAAGTATATATTACAAGGCCATTCAGGTTTCAAACCTTAAGCATATAAATGTATACCATATATTTTACAGCCATGCATAAAGTAAAATCTCATGAACATCATTTACATAGGATTTAGGTATAGTTAGGCCTAGTAATTAGTCCTCTTTTCACCCAACCATAAATAGGAATAGTGTAGTGTAGATATAGTGTTGTAGACGTAGGATGTTTTCATTTTCCATGGTCATAGACAAAGTTCACCGACGAAATTACCTACACAAGAGTAGAAGCCTACATTAGTTCATGACGAACTAAGTAAGCCCCTTAGCACTAGGAATCCTTACCTTTTCGAGTGGTCCCTCAAGGTATAAAACCCCGCCACTCCACCCCTTGACATACAAAGGCAAGCCAACCTCTTATGAATAAAACCAGAAATGAATTTAAAGACATGTAACATAAAAATAAAATGTAACATAATGTAAGCGTCGACAAATATCCGTAACTAGTAGACAAGAAGAGTAACCATAAAAAAAAGTCCAAGTAATATAAAAGCATCACATAAGCACATCATGATTAGATGGGTTTTCACATAGAGGGAAAACAGCTTACGACATTTAGGTTCAGTATGCAACCAAATTTCATTCCACGGGAGTTTAAACAATGTCCTTGAATTGTAGCATTTTATTAGCCTACAATATATATATATATATATATATATATATATATATATATATATTTACAAATTTTAGGGACATTACACTCCTTCTTCGGTACCCCATCCTCAATATGCCAAGCTCGAAAATAATAAGTTCTTTAAGTCTCAAAATATGTTAACATATATCACATCTAATATTTTATCAATGGTTTCTCTTGTTCTTGTTAGAGTCTCTTCTCAGCCAACCTTGTAAAGTCTTTGCTAGCTGAACATCTCTCACTAAGGTTAAGATTTTAACTTTGGGTTATATTTGGTCCCTATTATGTGCGGTGTCCATTTATTAATTTGTTTTTTCTCAAAGGCTAGTTTCTTTCCAAATATCTCTATTTGGTTAGTGTTTGACTCTCCCCTTTCTGGGATTTGATTTTTTTTATCATTGATTTGAAATGGATCCAAACAAAAACCAATGGTTACGAGCCTTATTACCTAAATGTCATCTAGCATTTAATGAAGGTTAATAAGTCATAAAATACAAGGCAATGTAAAGTAAGAAAGACAAGAGAAAAGGATAAAGAATTACATGTAAAAGGAAAAAATGAAATAAGAGAGAAAGAATGTGGAATGAGGAATGGGGAAGGAAAGGTCAAACTTGTTGGCCTTCCTATTTACCCATATATCTTATATATACTTTTACTTAGGTTTTCCAAAGGATTATTGCATGTGCTTAGCCTACATAGGAGAGTGGCAAAGAGCCTAGAGTTGCATTGTAATCCAAATATTTTTAAAATGAAAGTCTAGGAAACCATTGAATGTTGGTATTCCCATTTCGGTTTCTAGGGTAAATAATGTCCTATGAGTGATTTTTATTGTGTGCTCGATTATTATTGTTCTTTCATTTGTTTACTATGTGAATTAAGATCTTATTTGTGTCATTAAAGGTTGTAAATAGTGTTATTGTTGCATATTTCATTATGGTATTGAGCTAGAACAAGTAGACAATCTCATCCATTGGATTCCCAACCAATCTCAGAGATCAAGGAACCAAATTAAAGAGTTGTTTCACTTGTGTAGGAGTTTCTAAATTGAATAGTTTTAGTTTTCTTGACTACCAGAGCGATTTTCTCTTTGGTTGGGACAATTATTCAATTTCTTGTGAATTTTATCTATTCCTTGGCATATTTATCAATGGCTAGAGAAAGTTCATTAGTGACCAGAATAATTTATCACTTCCTGGTGTGAATTCATCACTGCCAAGGTGAAGTTATCAATACTTGAGGTGTATTCATCAATGTTAGGGTGAATTTATACTACCTAGATGGATTTGCATTACGTGGAGAAAAATTGAGTTGTCTACGGTGAATCTTTTGATGCCTTGGAAAAATTATCATTCCCATAGGTGCATTTGTGTTGGTTGGGATGAATTTATCATTTCCTCGACCATGTTCTAACTTCTACTAAGTATTTTGGCTCTCGAAGGGACCATACACATCTCCTCATTAAGTGATTTCACCACAACTACTTAATAAAATCCATGTCATCTATTTTTCTCAAGGTTGACCCATATTTCCTATGGAAGAGGTCGATTTATCCCTCAAATATATTATTCACCTTCCTATTGGGCCATATATTGTATTTGATGAGCATATTTATCTTGTTGGGAACATTCTCTTGGTCGGTTATAGGTTATGTGCATCTTATTGATTTGAATGGGTGTTTCTTAATGGAGAGTAATAATTTGTAAATTTTGGATTGCACGACATCATAACAGAAGTTTTGAGTCATTTTCATATCCAATCCTAGAACTAGATTCAATAGAGCATGCTTCACTCAGAGTTTACCAAAGAGAAAGATGGGAAAATAGAATAAATGTGAAGAAAATATTAAGTAGAACACAAGGGTAAAACACTCAAGTGGATTGATATTCCATTTTGCAAGTATTTAGCAAAAACCAATACAATATATAAGCATTATTACATCCAATACCTTGGTCAAATACCATGGGCCCCATAAACCATATGGTTGGATCACAAAATAGTACGATTATATTGGACCAATTCACCCATCAATGACATAAGGCCAAGTGTAAACCCTATATTGGGCCTTAATGAGGGTCAATGAACATGAGGGACCAAAGGGTGGTGTCATAATGAGGTTCAATTAATCATGGGGGGCAAAATTAGGTTAGGAAGGTAAATAGGTTTGAACACATCTATTAGGAGGGTACATGGGGAGAATAGTTGGAAAGTAGTGGACCATTAATACACAAGTTTGACCAAATCACTAAGAGGCTACACTCCAGCTCCTTAAAACAAGGAAATGCATTAAATACCTCATAAATGAAGCATAGAGAGGCACATTGACTCCATAGAAGAAGAAAAGCATTGGGTAAGTGGAAAAGTAAGCTTTTATGGCATAACCAGTAGTGTAAGTGGGCCAAATGTGGACAAACTAGGATCTAAGACACTAGAGGAGGAACTAGAACTATTTTCACAAGGAACAACTTACACTAAACAGTCGAGACCTTATGAAGATATTATTAACCAAGGTCTACATGGGAAATATATTCCAACACAATTGCATGTATCATGGTCAAGATATCTCATTCCTTCACCATCTAATATATCCAAGCCATTTTTTAAATTAGTTAATAAACCCTTGCACTTGGTTAATGGGAGTGAGCATGAATGAATGAATATGTATTATATTTATGTTTAATGGATAGATGGACTTTGACTCATATGCGTGTTATATTGTACAAGCTTTTCAAACAATGAGTTTTATAGCTTACATGATCATTAGAATGATGTTGAGTGGATGAGAGTTGTGTGTCATTGCATATGCAAGTGTCAAGTGAGTGAGCTCTAGAGAAAACTTGCATACATAACAAGAGGTCTTCGAGGTTGTTGTATTAAGCTTGGTGTTCATCTCCAACAAATGCAAAGAAGACAATCTAAGGGAAAGTTAGCATAGGATTAGATATTACCTCTTGTCACTTAATCTAGATAACACAAGCAAGAGTTTGGACTCAAACATGAACTTGGAACTAGAAGCCTACTTCATGTCAGAGTGCATAGAGGACATAGGAAGCTCAACCAATCAAGAGAGGACATAGAATTTGTAGAGTTTTGTTTATTGGTCTAACCTATGGGTTTCTAGTGTGTATCCATAGTAAAAATTGTAAAGGAAATTAACTCAACATATTGGTTGCCATGTGCATTATAGTTAATTGTTGTGTGTATGATACACTTAAGAATGGGCCTTGAATCCAATTTTGGTGGAAAGAAAGTTTTTTATAGCACAAACAATACAAACTAAGAATAATTTATGATAGGTTATCTCATCTCCATGGAAAAAACTAAAAGAAATAATGTATAAATATTAAAATTTAAAATAATCAATGGTGTGTATTCATAATTGATTAAACCTAATTAACATCATACAATAATAATGTAAGGGTTGGGTTGTGTATTCACGAACATAGATTCATGTAACTCTAGATCTACCAAGTGAACATGGATCTTGAGTTAAGATGGATCTAAGTTGATTTATTAAATTATTATAATGATTCTTTTTTAATTATTTTTATTTGCACTATTGATATATCATTTTTTAATTTAATTTATTAATGTTACATGTGTGAAATATGATTCTAAATATATCTAATTATTCTCATAAAAATTTTGTACTTCAATGAATTTCACCTCTCAATATTTGAGAAATTTGAAGTTAAAATAAATCTATATTAATAATTATTTAAATTTAAAATAAAGAATAAAGAAATTCATTAAAAAATAATAAAATAATAGATAATACTTATGAAGATTGTTTACCAGCCTGATTTTACATGTCATGTGCCTTACTCCTATCATTTGACATGACATGACAGCCTGATTGTTCTACTTTTTCGAAAGTTGCTCAAGATTGTTTGGAGCACTTAGTGGTATAGAGCATATGCAAAGGCTTACAAGAATAATCTTGATTCCAACTTGATTCAGATTTTTCATTAAACACTTAGTGGTATAGAGCATATGCAAAGGCTTACTAGGGTAATCTTGATTTCAACTTGATTCAGGTTTTTCATTAACTTCCGAGTAGACTATATCTCTTGTATGTTATTATGCACAAGACCTTACTTCCCATTAGACTACATCTCATGTATATTATTATGCACAAAACTTAACTTCTCATTAGACTACATCTCCTTAAACTATATCTCATGTATATTATTATGCACAAAAACAAAACTTAACTTCTCGTTAGACTACATCTCATGTATGTTATTATACACAAAACCCAACTTAACTTCCCATTAGACTACATCTCCTGAATGCTATTATGCACAAGACCTAACTTACTTCCCACTAGACTACATCTCATGTATGTTATTATGAACCAGACCTAACTTAACATGCCATTAGACTACATCTCCTGTATATTATTATGCACAAAACCTAACTTAACTTTCCATTAGACTACATCTCCTGTATGTTATTATGTGCAAGACCTAACTTGGATGCACTGCATTCCCTCATTAACACGGTTCAATGTAAACGTTTAATTGGAACAAATAACACACACATAGTGCCACCTAAAATCTATAGGTCGCTTGATCCCTGAGGGCTCTGGGACGCCCTTACCGACTCCATCCAAGTTAACTGATCCTACGTCTATTTCTTGCTTATCCTTTGCATGGCTTTCACTCACGATCGAGTAAAGGAAGCCCTCCACAATGAACACAGAAGACATTCACCCTGGTGGCCGCCTCAATGAGCCAAGTTCCACTGTTCCTGACACTCTCTTTCCAACAATATCATCTTCTTCCAGTGAAGGCCATGAAGAGTCCAGTGTAAGGATCAGATCATGATCCTAAAAAACTAGACCGTCCACTGAAGATGCTAGTACCGAGAGCAAGCCTACGAACCAGAAGCTAAGTAGCTAGTTTATTTGCATTCCTCTTTTGCTTGGAACACGCTAATCTATTAATTATGGCATAATGTATGCTTATATAAATTACTGGTATATGGACAGAAGCAAACCTAGGAAAAAGGATGAGCAACGGAACCATGAACCTAGATTTGCTTCCATGGCAAAAAAACTGATGTCTATAATAGAAGATGGCTATTGAGATGTAAATAAGGACAATCTAGTATGGCTATTGAGATGTAAATAGGGACAAAGAAGAACACCATAAAGAATAATTTCAATGTTGGATTAATCATATAGGTCAATACATTCATAGAATAATTTCGATTTTGGATTAATCATAGACTATGCAATGCATTCAATCACAAACAGTTGAATATGCAATGCAATACACTCAACAATAATATAATAAATATTGTATAAATTCACTAACAATATAATAAATGTGGTATAGATTGAGATATATGTATACAACATTTTTTATTAGAATTAGGTTCTGAGAAGTGTATATTGATTTCACTCTGTAGATAAAACATTTTTAAGTGGATAGACTTTTTTATTTGAGATTTGGGGTGGATTAAGATCTATGCTTTTTCATTTATTTACAAGAATGAACCTCTATATTTGATTTTATGGTTATAATTTAAAATTCCAAATAAAAAATTATAAAAAAAGTAATATAAAAAATAAATGGTAGTTATCATAATGGATAACTCATAGCTGATGTGAAGGGATAACCAACAGTTAAAAGAAAAAGAATATAAAAAATAATTGATAGTTGCACATAACTAGAAGAATGTGAGATAAAAGGAAAATGAATATAAAAAATAACTGATAGTTGATAAATAGATAACAAAGAATGTTCGTGATAACAACCATTTGATTTTTATGGAGCCACAAACTATGTGGGTATGTTAATATAACATATATTAAGCTCCAAATAATCCAGCTACAAACTATGTAGGTGTGCTAGTATAACATATATTAAGCTCCACATAATCCAGCCATAAACTATGTGGATGTGCTAATATAACATATATTAAATTCAAACCTCTGCCCAAAGCACATAACATATATCTGAGATTTTGAAACATTGAATCGATGAGAAGTATAGAATACAATCTCTGACAATTAATGTTGTTCAATTCAAAATTCATGAACTTGAGTTTATCTTGGGTTAAAGCATGTGCTTTGCAATAATGGAACTGAGATGAGATTGTGACTGTACTGGTCTTTGTAATTTAATTCAAAATCAATACACTAGAGAAACTCCGATATTGGTAACTGGTACTTTTAATTGAGAGAGATCATTGAAGATCTTTTGGTGATGGATATAGTGGACAAAAGTTACTACTTATGCATACACATCAAATGCTTTTTCTTTTTTCTCACCCATCAATCTCTTCACCAGCTTTATGGAAATCCTCCAAATTGAAACCCTGAGAAGAAGATTCAAGAATTCCCAACAGTCGAACGGTTCCGATCTTAGTCTCTCAACGCTCCGTCCGGCCTGACCCTTTATTATATTAAAATCTATCGAAACAAAGACAAGGTGGTGGACATGGAGATGGAATCCCTTCAATATTACGTACAAATTGATTTGTTGCAGAAAGATGAATTTCTCGTTTTATGGACATTGAAAAATTGCTTCGATAGTGCTTGACATCGCAACTGGTCAAATTGATAAAAGCATGCTTTGGGAGAAGTGTAAAGTCGAGCTTTACTTTACCCATGCAGGCTTTATACCGTTTCTAGGTACCACAGTGACTGAAAGAAATGGGAAATGCAAATCTATGTATCACGTCAATACTGTACTGCCTTTTCTTTAAATTCAGACCATCGAAACAGGACCTGAATTCTAAATTCTATCACTTTTACTTTTGTATTTATTTAAAATATAAAGAATTTTTCATAAGTGAAATTGAAACATTATAAATATAATTATTTATGTTTTTATTAATAATTAATATTTTTAATTTTTATTAGCACTCGACCAATCGAATTAATCCACTCCATTGAGTTTTTTTGTTAGCTTAATTATGTTTCTCTCTTTTCAAAGCGTATTTTCTTTTCCTTTTAAAGGAATTTTTTTTTTTTTTTCAAGGTTTTGTCTATGGGTTATTTTCCTTTTCTTTGCTAGGAAAGCTTACTTTAGGTTTTTGTCTATGGGTTCTTTTCCTTTTCTTTGCTAGGAAAGCTTACTTTGTCCTTGGATACCTTTGTGGAGTATGTATTTAAAATCCAATTTTTGCATTCTTTTTTATTCTTTAAATTTTGTTTTTGGAAGGGTGTCACTGTATGTAAAATTGTTAAGCTTATGTAGACTAATAATTATTTGTCAAGCTCATATACCTATATGCTTAGTTCAATATATACATTGAGTTTATCATATCTAAGGTCATTTATGATATGAATGAAAACCAAATTTCTACAATTTGTGGGATGATGAGAGGTGGCAAAGAAGTGAAGCCAACTATGGAAAAAAAAAGGTACAAAGGGAATGAGGTGGTGATGATGTGGCAACACATGATAGAGGATAAGTGCATCAATGTTAAAAGGTGGAGACATGGAAAAGTGAAGAGGTGTGCAAAGGTGGGTCTTATTGGAATGTGAATTGCAGTAATGTAGAGGAATGAACAAGGTGTTGGGGCAAGATGTTGATGTGGGACAAGGGTAGAGGTAATGCAAAGGAAGATTGAGTGGTCAACACCCCCACCCTTAACATTCCTTTGATTAAGTTTGCAGTGGTGTAAGAATGGGATAGATGTAAGAGTAGGATATACTCATATGCTTCACATTCCTTTCCAGAGCGGTGAATACATAAAACACTAATCGACCCACATCCACATGGAAAGAATCTTAGGAGGTGTATGAAACAAGGAACTGGGATTATATTAAATGATAAACATTGTAACATTTAACTAGTTATAAATATTAGTTAATGGAACAAGTTTTACCAATATGTGAGTCAAAGGTTGCATCTCTTATGATCATGGGTATTTGTATGTTGAATATTCTTTATAGCATCATCATTGAATTAATAAAAATATAATTTATTTAGAAGTATGATTCCAATTGGTATCAAAGCATAGTTTCCTTAAGCTACCTATGTGTGGAGGTGAAGTTGCAAGGTTGTGCATGGATCTCTCTTTATGGTTCAATGCCCTCCTTAGGTTGGTTGCATTAGATCCATGTATCCCTTCTTTCAGATTTGAATCTCTCTTTGTGCATGGATTCCTCCTTGGGTTGAATACAATTGGATCTCTTAACTGTTGCATGGAGTGTACACTACCTCCCGTCAGAGTGTGGAGTGCAGTATCCTAGATGCAAGGGTGCATGTGATATGTGGAAGAGGCATGTTATGTGAAGTATATAGGCATCACCCTAATGCTACCCATTTCACATCCAACTGAAGTCTCTACTCGTAGAAGTTATCACTAGAGATCAATTTCTAAGCATGAATACAAGAAACCATAAAAGGAAAATCAATGGTACTTCCAAGGGAAATTAATCAGCAAAAAAAATGGAGGCTATTATTAATAGTAAAATTGCAAATGGCCTTTTTAGCGCATTACAAGGAATAAACAAAAAACTTAATGAATTCCTTCCGTTCAGAGCTATACACAAATAATGGAATGAGTATCCCTAACTCATTCTCTCATCCTCATTATTCATCAAATACAAGTATGTTCAGCAAAATTATACACAAAGTAAAAGTAGGTATACCGAAGTTTAACAATGAGGACAATCAAGAAGGCATAAGATGGATAAATAAAGTTGAAAAATATTTTTCTATGCACCATATAGGTGATGAAGGAAATAAGTCAACATTGGATCAATGTACTTCAAGAAATCAACATGTGATTAGTTCCTGTGGTGGGATTCTAAATGTCATGGAGGACTGGTGAAAGATTAGGACAACTTCAAGAAGAATATTCTAAACAATTTTAAGATATAGGAGAAGATGAACTCAACACCTACTTCACTCACTTGCAATAAACAAGGACAGTGGATGGATATTTTAATGATATCCAAGTACTTACCACTCGCATTGATGATGTATCTGATAAACACCTTTTACACATTGCCATATCAAGGTTGAAACCAAATATATAAAATGATATTAAAGTACTAGATATCAAAGACATTTAACAAGTACATCAAAAATATGAACTCATCGAAGCAAAACAGATCTTTTATCAACAAAATTCTTATTTCCAATTAGGAAAATCAAGTCCAAAATATGTTCCTCCTCACCAGAAGATTTTTCCATCGGATGCCAAGAAGGATAAGAATCATTGGTTTAGATGTAAAGCCCCTAATTGGAGTCCAAGACAAAAATGTAAAGACAAAAAATTCTACCTATGTGAAAAAAATAATAACAAGAGTGGAAACAATAATGATGGGGAGGCTAGAGATGTATCTTCTTTTCACACAAGATCATATACGAATCCAACAACTAGAAAACCAATTCTATTCCAACAATGTCTATGTATGCAAGTACAAGTATTTATCAACCCCGAACTCTTAAGATCTTTGGCTACATCAAGAAAACTAGGGTGATTATTCTATATAGTTGTAATTCATGTAATTTCAAATATACAAGGATAGAAAAGCATTTAAACAAGTTTATCTACCCCAACTCTAACTTTCAAGTATCAATCCTAGGAAATAAGACTACTTCAAGTGATGGGAAATGTCATAAGGTAGAATTAGCTATTAATGACTACAAATTAAAGTCTCCTTTTGCACCCATGAAGGATTGTATGAATTTTGTGCCATGCCTTTTGGACTATCCAATGCTCCTACAACCTTCCAAGTAGTGTGATGAATGACTTATCCCATATGTACTTAAGGAAGTTTGTACTTGACTTCTTTGATGATATCCTTGTTCACAACAAAATTAGAACTTACACCTTAAGCATGTATATACAAGATTAAAACTCCTAGAAGAGAATAAGTTCTATGATAAAAAATCCAATCGTCATTTTGGGAAAGGAGGGATAGAATTTTTGGCAAGGAGAGATAGAATTTTGGTCAACGTCGCTTAAAAAAAAGGAATCAAGGTGGATGCAAAGAAAATTGTGCCAATTAGTGAGTGGCCTAGCACTAAAACAATCACATCCTTAAGAGTTTTCTTAGGTCTTACCAGTTACTATAGATATTTTTTTAACTATGAACAAATTATGGGTTTGCTACAACACTCTTCAAAAAAGATACCTTCAAATGGAATGAATAAGTTGAAACCTATTTCAAAATGATGAAAATATTAATGGTGTCCACTCTTGTTTTGGCAGACCCAAATTTCACAAAAACATTTATCCTTGAATGTGATGCTTTAGGAACGGGAATAAGAGTCGTGCTCATGCAAGATAAGCATCCCATTTCCTTTGAAAGTCAAAGATTAAAACAAAATCTACATATGACAAAGAAATGTTGGTGATAATGCATGCCTTGGTCAAATGGAAACAATACTTGTTGGGATCCAAATTTCTCATCAAAATAGATCACAATAGTTTGAAGTATTTCCTAACCCATAAGAATCTTCCATCAAAGGAACACAAATGGGTGATAAAATTCAAGGTTTTCCACTTTGACATTCTTTATAATAAGGGAAAGGAAAATTTGGCCATATATTGAATATCAAGAAAACATGAAAGTGACGCTACACTATGTGTCATCTCCATAGTCATTCCCAAATAGATCTCATATATTCAAACCGAGAATGTCAAAGGACAATAGTTAAGGAAGTTAATAGAGGAAGTTGAAAGAAAAAAGTCAACAAATACTAAGTTTACATGGGAAAATGACATACTATGGTACAAATGAAGGATATATTTTCCCAACTCTTCTAAATTTTAATTTCATATCTTAAAGGAGAATCATGATTCTCCGATGGTAGGCCATGTTGGGTTTTTCAAAAACTTACTATAATATACAATATCCTTCTTTTGGAAAGGTATGAATACTAATATTCATAAATATGTGGTAGAATGTGATACCTGTTAGTGAAATGGTTTCTCTTTTGGGCCTTCTTCAACCCCTTCAAATTCTAGTTCAAAAATGGTATGAAGTATCTATGCAATTTATTATTGGTATTCCTACCTCTTAAGGGAAATATATCATATTTGTAATCATATATAGATTAACCAAATATGCCCACTTCATTGGAATTTCATCAAAAGATAAACCTAGCCAAGTCACTAATAGTTATGTAAAAAATATCTTTAATCTCCATGGTTTTCCCAAAGTTATTGTCAATAATAGGGATCCCAAGTTTACTAGCAAATTCTAAAAGGAATTATTCCACCAAGTTGGCACCTCTTTAACCATGAGTACTTAATACCATCCCCACATAGATGGACAAAAATTAGTGATCAATAGATGCCTTGAAGGGTATCCTAAGGAATTTTGAGAATGATTTCCAAACATAATGGCTCAATTGGTTACATACTGCAGAATGGTGGTACAATAGTACATACCATACCTTAACAAAAATGAGCCATTTTGAAGACTTGTATGATTATCCGCCATCATCATCTAATCAACATATTCCTTAGCTGCAATTTCAAGTTTCCTACCATGAAAGAATATATATATACTTCTGATGAAGTTTTCCATATTTTGAAAAGTCATCTCAAACAAGCAATTGAATCAAACAATAAGTCGACAAGAAAATAACTGAGCATGAATTTCTGGTAGGATATTGGGTGTTCATCTGACTCCTACCTTACAAGCATATTTCACTCAAAAACTAAAAGAAACATAAACTTATGCCCAAGTTTTTTGGTCCTTATCAAATTCAGAAGAAAGTGGGCCAAGACTCTTATGCCTTTGATATTCCAAACAAGGGAAGATTGCAATATGTTTTTTATGTTTCTTGTTTAAAGAAAGGTTGGGCCATACAATTCATGTACAAAAAAAAATACCCCTTTTATATGAATAAGGGAAGTCCATATCAATTCCTCAAGGACTCTTAGAAGTCCAAACTAAGGTCCTTCTCTCTAGATGTATCAATGAATTTCTTATAAGGAATGAGTAATTTAGATTGAAATATTTGTCTTTAGCTATGCTTCAAGGACAAATCATTTCATGAGTGGATGACTTGTAACATAACTAGTTATAAATATTACTTAATGGATCAAGGCTTACTAATACTTGAGTGAAAGGTTGCATCTCCTATGCTCATAATTATTTATAGGAGTGCATATTCTTTGTAACATCATCATTGAATTAATAAAACAATATTTTATTTGGAAGTATGATTCCAAACATGGTAGGTCTTTGTATTGGCATACACAAATGAGGGAGGAAAACTAGGAGGCATCATGTGGATGACGGTCAAAGAAAAAATTGTAGGTAGTTGAGTAAAATGGAGTGACTAAGAATATTAAAATGTCAACTATCAAAAAATTCAATTATAGTGCTAAAGGGAATAAATACAAGTGAACAAATCAAACAAGGGAGCTCTCAAAGAAGAAGAAGAAAGTTTGAAGGAATGAAAGCCATTATGTCACATGATGTCCCATGGACTTACAACATATATTTGTAGAGTGTATATGAAAATATAGTAGGTAGTGTTGATGAATAACAGTGTAAACATACACATAATGATCATGTATAAGGTGGAGATCCTATCTCTAAAAGGTTTTATTGTTGTTATTATCAACGAATGAGAATATATGTCTTTTTCCTAGAATTATGTGAATTCAAAATATTTCTAAGTGGGTGGAGTTTTTATTTTGTATTGTGTATGTGTTTGTCTGTGTGTGTGTGCATGTTTTTCTGATATGTGAATTTGATGCACAACAAGAGTCATCCCTCATTACAATGTATTGTGAATGTTTTAATTATATTAGCATACAGATGCTTAAGAGACATTAATTATTATGAAATATGTCTATTAAATATGTGATATGTGTTTGGGTACATAGGGTACTCCCAAAAGACCGAACACCTTGAGCAACCGCTTCACAAAAATAGAGCACAGATCAATACACCAACGTTTGTCACGTGGTTAAAACCCTCGAGAGGGAAACAGTCCATGGCCCCAGCCAAATAGCTACTTGGAGCAATTTATTATGCAAAAGAAAGAAAGTTACATGAGCTTCTCATAATTGATAAACTAGCCAAGGACGCTCTATTCTCTTTAAATAGAGATCATAGACCAATCGATTGTTAAGCCACAAATCAATGGTAGGTATGATCTAAGAGAAGTTGAACCGTCGGATCACTTTATGTCTAGAAGATATCGTGACTGTCGGATTAAAATATTTACAAATGCATACTAAAGAAACACACTTTTACCTAATGGATATATTACACAAGTTGATCTTAACTAACTCCTAAGTGTCTAAATATCCTAACATCCCCCCTTAAGAACAACTTCGGATAAGATTGAAGTATTTACAAAAGTGACACTATTAGGAGAAGGAAGGAGGCATTAGAGCCTATCCCCCATTAAGGACACATTCCTGAACTCCTAACATGGACAAAAGTTCAGAAAACTTCGCTTCTGTAAGAGACTTGGTGAAGATGTCTGCAACTCGATCATCTGTAGGGCAATAGAGCACTTCACTAACACTATCATGAACAAGATTTCTGATGAAGTGCATCTGCAGCTCAATGTGTTTGCTATGCTGATGTAGAACTAGATATTTGGCAAGCTTAATGACACTTTGAATGTCGCACCAAAGTGGAGTAGGTTGCTGCTACTCAAATCCAAACTCTGAAAGGATCTGTCGAAGCCATAAAGCTTCCTGACTGGCATTAACTGCGGCTCGATATTCTGCTTCTACTAAAGAAAGAGAAAGAGATTGTTGTTTCTTACAAGCCCAAGTGACAGGTTTAGATCCTAGACTGAAGACATAACCTGCAGTATACTTTCGATCATTAGGATTGTCGGCCCAATCTGAATCAGTGAAACCAACCAACAAAGGTTTCCCCCCTGTACTATAATGAATCCCAAACTGAATTGTTCCTCGAATATATCGAAGTATTATTTTTGCTGCTTTCCAGTGAATTTCATGAGGAGTTTCCATATAACGGGCAACATGACCAATGGAAAAGGAAATGTCAGGACGAGAATGAGTCAAGTATAAAATACTACCAACAAGCTGACGATACAAGGTGGCATCTACTTCAGGGGAAGTACAAGTGGCAGAAAGTTTGACTCCAGACTGGAAGGGAGAAGGGGTTGGTTTACAATCTTCCATGTGGAAGCGACAAAGAAGGTCACAAGCATACTTAGATTGGGAAAGAAAGATTCCTTCTTTGGTTTACAAGACTTGGAGACCAAGAAAATAATGCAAATGTCCTAAGTCTGACATTTCAAAATTTTTCTTAAGACTGGATTTCACATGGGTTATAAGTTTAGGGTCACTACCAGTAAGGATAAGATCATCAACATAAAGAACAAGTATGATGAGATGGTTTCCTAATTTCTTGGTATAGACATTGGGGTCAGAATGGCATCTAGAAAAACCAGTGTTGAGGAGAAAGCTATCCATTTTGGCATACCAAGCTCTGGGAGCTTGCGTAACGCCATATAAGGATTTCTTAAGGAGACAGACAAGGCTAGAGTTATCCTGAACATATCCAGGAGGTTGTTCCATGTAAATTTCCTCCTATAAATCACCACGTAAAAAGGCAGACTTGACATCCATTTGATGGAATTCCCAGTTATGTAAGGTTGCAAGGGAAAGAACAAGGCAGATGGAATTCATTTTTGCGACAGGAGCAAAGGTTTCATTGTAGTCAATCCCCTCAACTTGGGAAAAACCTTTGGCAACTAATCTTGCCTGAAGTCTTTCAACACTTCCATCTGATGCATACTTAGTTATGTAGACCCATTTACATCTGACATTTTTTCTTCCTTTTGGAAGAGGAACAAGATCCCAAGTATCATTCACCATTAAGGAACGATATTCTTCATCCATAGCTGCATCCCAATCTAGATTTTCTGAAGCTTCTGCAAAAGTTTCTGGATCATGATTCTTGAAAACTTGAGCCAAAAGAGAAGAGGCTCACTGAAACTAAGAATGTGTTCGACTTTGATCTCTAGGATCACCAGTAAGATCTCCAGCTGCTTCACATGTTGAACAAACCCATCGAGGAAGCATTGGTGCTGGTGCAATTAGAGGAACATGAGCAGGCGGAGGTGGATTTTCATCCTCACTGCCATCATCAGAAACTGGAGTTGGAAACTTGTCAAGGAATTTTGAAGAAGAAGAAGAAGGCACAATCCCCGAATCAGGATCACAGGCCAAAGATGGCACACCCGCCAAGTTAGTCTCACAAGCCAAGAGATTTTCATGAAATTTAACATCTCTTCTAATGATTATATCATGAGAATGTGGCTGAAGAAGTCTATAACCTTTTACATCTTCTGAATATCCAAAAAAATATGCACTTTTCACTTTTAGGTTGTAATGCTTTCCGTTTTTCATCCGGAATGTGAGCCCATGCTTCATAACCAAATACACGAAAGTGACTTACATCTGGTTTAATTTTACTCCATGCTTGTTCCGATGCTATACCTTGTAAAACTTTAGTGGGTGTGCAATTAACTATGTAATTTGCACAATTTATGGCCTTAGCCCAATATTGAAGACTTAGTCCCTTAGATTGGATCATACAATTATCCATTTCTTTTAAAGTGTGGTTCTTCCATTCAACTACACCATTTTGTTGTGGTGTATATGGAATAGTGTGCTGTTGTTGGATTCCTTGTTCAGTGAAAAAAGTAGTGAACTTGTTGTTAACATATTCTCCTCCATTTTCAGATCTTAACTTAATAATTTGATGACCAGATTGTTTTTCAACAAGGGTCTTGTAGGCCAAGAACATGTTAAATACTTCACTCTTAAGTTTTAGAAAGTAAACCCAAGTGCGTCTAGAGTAATCATCAATGAAAGTTAAGAAATATTTGAAACCAGAAAAGGAGGCAGATGGAAGAGGACCACACAAGTCACTATGCACAAGCTCCAAGGGAACCGAGGTGTGCCAAGAGGCACGTTTGTCAAAACTGTCCCGATGATATTTTTCGAGTACACAACCGGAACAAACACCATCCTTGCAAGATACCATCGGAAGACCAGTCACCATATTTTCTTTACATAGTTGTTGCAATGAGCGGTAATTTAAGTGACCAAATCGCTCATGCCAAAGTTTTCTCAAGTTATCACTATGAGCAACAAAAACTGAAGGAAAAGGTGATGACCCAAAGTTGTTAAATTTGTACAACCTGGTAATATCATCAACAGTTCCAGTAGCAAGGACATTTTGAGGATTTTTAAAATCCTTGATTACAACTTGGTGAGGTGTAAACATCATAGTTTTACCTTCACCTGAATGAGTAATTTGATAGACTGATAACAAATTGCAGAAAATTTTTGGAACACATAGTACATCACTGAAATGACCATTTTCTACTAGAACTATTCTAGATCCTACAACACTTAGAGATCTATCATCACCAACAAATATTTGTTTGATGTTACATTCATGCATAGTAGAAAATATGGCTTGATCCTTAGCCATATGATAAGATTCTCTAGAACCAATGAGCCATTCATTTGAAGGAGAAGAAGAAGATGCAGTATAAGAGTAACTAGAAGCACAAAATGCATGTCCATGAGAGGTCGATTCTGAAGAATCTAAGTTGATGTGGTGCTTCTTCATTGATGCTTCCAAGGCTGCCATCTTCTTGAAACACGTAGATTCATCATGATTATCTTTCCCACAAAAATTGCAATGACGCTCAGTATTCTTTTCTTTTGGCTTGGATCCTTTGTCATTTTTTAAAGAAGGATTTGACTGAGAGGGTTTAGGACCCTTGTTGTTTGGTTTATTATTGTGAAAAATCTGTTTCTTGGGAGGCTTGGAATTTTATTCCTGTTGGGACAATAAGGCTTTCCCAGATGTATCTGCATTGTTAATTATTCTAAGATGAATGAGCATATCTTTCTCTCTAATTAAGGAATCACAAAAGAATTCAAGACTATGCTCTTGATAGCTAGCTGCAGCCAAGGATTCTTTCATGGAGTAGAATGTAGATACAAAAACAGAATATGCAGGTCCAAGTTTGGAAAGAATATGGTAAATACATTGTTTGTCTTCTTTCTTAATCTTGCATTCTGCACATAAGAGTCTAAGAGTTTTATACTTTGATAAATAGTATTGAATGCATGAAAAATCATTTGGATTCAAGGAAATTAACTCATTCTCAAGTTGATGACCCCGAATTTCATTGTGTTTACCAAACACAGATTCCAACTTTTCTCAAATGATATCAGGTTCATCAATTCCAGATATGTGGAATCGCAAATCAGTAGAGATTGACATCCCAATCAATCCACGAGCTTCATCACATCTATTTTCCCATTTAATTTTCTTATCATCATCAGTGGGTTTTGTTTCTTTCCCTGAGGTTATCCTGAAAAGTCCTCTACTTCGTAGAACATTCTCCATACGAGATTTCCATGAGAAATAGTTAGAACTTGTAAGTATAATATCACAAGGGGTGGTCATACTGTAAAATAATGGCTGAAATAATAGAAACTAACTGTCTGGATGCAAAGAGCTCTAAACAATATGCGGTTTTAAAAAAAAATGGCACTGAAAACTGATTCTGGATGATGAAGTTATGCTTGATCAAAGAAAATGTTGAAGATGTCCCCAAAAGTGACATGGCAGATATTAACTTGACCAACTAAAAAAAAGAACCCCCCTCTTCCCAAGATCAACCTTTGACAATCACTTTACAATAAAGTTGTTTTTAAGTGAATCACTTTTTGTGGAATAAGTGATGTTCACTTTTACAATAATGTTACTTTTAAATAGTGCAGCAATAAATTGAAAGACTTAAGTGACTCACTTTTTATTTTATTTTATTTATGTGAGATGCACTTTTACAATAAAGTAACTTGAAAATAGAAATTGCATGCACTAAAAAGTAGCTTAATAAGACTTGAACTCAAGACCTATTAAAAAATAAAGCAACTTGGGGCCAAGTGAGATAAGTTTAAAAGGTACATAAATGAATGGAAAGAGGAAGGGGTTTTATTTTTTTTTTACTCTTCTCTCTCGTTCTCCATGCTTTCCTTCTTTTCCTGCAAATCACAAAAATAAATGAAAAAAAAAAATTTCCACACAATGGGGTTAGATCTTGGTTAGCTTACCCGGAAAGTCTATGTTTTCAAGTTTTCTCACTTTTTCTGATTTACCGTGATCACACAAAGTGCATGGCAAAGAGCATACGTAGCCAAGAAGACAAGAAAAAATAACTTTCCCTTACTATTTCTGATTCACCGCGATCACGCAAGGTGCATGGCAAATAGCATACGCAGCTAGGGAAGGCAATAGTCCAAGACTAAAATAGTAAAGATCTAATAATAAAACTGATAAAAAAGTGAGAGATTTAAAAAAAAAAAAAAAAAAATGTCACTGTAACATTATACCTTCAAATTTGTCGAAATGGGTGCTTCTAGAACAAACGGAAATAGTTTTCGATGAAACGAAAACTATTTCCCAATGAAAACAGTGCTCCAGACGTAATGGAATAGCTCCCATAGGCCACAAATGCTTAGAAAATCTAGAACCAGAAACCCTTTCAAAGTTTCACAACACCGGTTCCAGAACTTAATCAAAACCGAAAGCAGCCCTTCATAAACACTCTGATACCATGTTCAGGTACACAGGGTACTCCCAAAATACTAAACACCTTGAGCAACTACTTGACACAAATAGATCACAGATCAATACACCAATGTTTGTCACATGGTTAAAACCCTCGAGAGGGAAACAGTCCACGGCCCCAGCCAAATAGCTACTTGGAGCAATTTATTATGCAAAAGAAAGAAAGTTACATGAGCTTGTCATAATCGATCAACTAGCCAAGGACCCTCTATGCTCTTTAAATAGAGATCATAGTCCAATCAGGTGTTAAGCCACGAATCAATGGTAGGTATGATCTAAGAGAAGTTGAACCGTCGGATCACTCTATGTCTAGAAGATATTGTGACCATCGGATTAGAATATTTACAAATGCATACTAAAGAAACACACTTTTACCTAACAGATATATTACATATGTTGATCTTAGCTAACTCCTAAGTGTCTAAATATCCTAACAATATGAAAAATTAAAAGATATATATATTAATCAATATGTCAAATGCATGTAATTAATCAAAGAGTGCACCTACTCATTGCTAGTCAAATATTATATGAATCATAAATTAGTGTCCATAAGAATAGTTTTGTAGGTAGGAGTGCCACCACTAACACCAATATTACAATTGACAACACCACTACCAATACCAATCTCCTTATATTCATTTCCATCGACATTGCCACCTATCCTGGCATCACCACCACCCCTAACACCAACACTTACTAGGAAATTTTTGCTACCCTCAATGCTAGTACCTACTATAGAAATGCCACTACCCTCAACATGACCACCACTATTGGCCTCATCTGTTGAATTTTCTTTAAAAATGTTTAGATGATATCTTAAAACAATTAGCCACTAGAAGATCACTGAAAGAACAATATGCAAAAAAACATAAGAACACAAGAACACAGATTTTTTCCTCGGGGAAACCACAAGGGAGAAAACCCCGCAAAAATTCCTCGGTGTAGAACTCAACCAGTTCAGTGTAAAACTCAGACAACAACTTCCTTCTTCTTTTTGGTGTGCTACCACTTCTCTCTCTTTCTAAGAACAGTTTGAGTGAGTGAGTACAAATGAAGGGAGGCGCCTCCTATTTATATTCTTCTGTTGACTTTACCTCTGACTTAGTGGGTTCGACTTCACTAGA
This sequence comes from Pseudotsuga menziesii, assembly GCA_001517045.1. Taxonomy (NCBI): domain Eukaryota; kingdom Viridiplantae; phylum Streptophyta; class Pinopsida; order Pinales; family Pinaceae; genus Pseudotsuga; species Pseudotsuga menziesii. The sequence continues at coordinate 284,362 of LPNX010753315.1, forward strand.
TGTTAGGGCCGACTTGTCCAACTGGACTTTACAAATAGCATTTATTATAATGACACATGGGTACTAATGACGCGACTTACATTCCAAATATTTACATTGCTTCTTTTGGTGACTTTGACAATACCAAACTCATATTCCTGAAGAGGAATACAATACTACTTGGAATATCTTCCAAAGTTACAATAAATTAACACTCCCTCATAACTAGGAAGGTATTCAACATCTGCTACTGCAATTGTACAACTATTTGGTGAGACTCTATATGTCATAGAAATTTTTGGAAAATTTCTCTAACATCTTCATAATGGATCTCAACTGGAACATCTTCTGTAATCTTCATATTCGGTTTCTTCTTCTTGTAGTCTTCATCTTTCGTACATTCTCGAACATCTTCTATTTGTCTTTGCCATCTTCTAGATCTTCTTCTTGTATTCTTTGTCTTTCGTACAATTTCGATCATCTTTTATTTGTCTTCTACTTGAATCAGATTCTGAACCTTCTTTTGTAATGTTAGTATGTGAATACTAAATCTTATGTTCTGTCACATCAGTATGTGAATGCTGAATCTTCATCTTGTCTCATCAGTATGTAAATACTGAATCTTCATCTTGTCTCATCAATATGTGAATACTGAATCATCTTCAGTCACATCAGTATGTGAATACTGAATCTTCTTTGTTTCTATTATCTGCAATATCTATGTAAGGATATTGACAACATCAACAATCATCATTAGCTTTTTAGTGCTAAAGACTCAACCATAACTCATGCTAGAGAATTATCTGCATAATCAACATAGAGATGTTGGAACATCGATATCATCATAAGTATATGAATACTAAAGTGATATGTAACTATAATCTTCATTGTATCATTACTAATACGGACTTAATCAATCATTGATCAAGAGGCAACTGACATCTCAATAATAACAACATAATAATTATTGAAAACCATCATCATATCAAACAATCATCAAGCATGACATCAATCATCAACATCCTATTAGTATGTCAATAGTGTATCAATCATCAATCCTTTCAGTAATCAACAATCATCAACTACTAACAGTATCTTTAGCAATCATCAGGCATCTCATCTGTCATCAATAATTAGTATAGTAACACTATAACAATCATGAGCAATCATCAACAACTAACCATATAGCAATATTGTAACAAGCATCTCAGCATTCATCAACAATCAGTATAGCAATACTGAAACATCTGTCAAGCTTTTCAGCAGTCATCAACAATCAATAGTATAGCAATACTGAAACATCTATCAATATTTTCAGCAGTCATCAACAAACAATAGTATAGCAATACTGTAACAACCATCAAGCATCTCAATAGTCATAAATCAGTATAGGAATACTGAAACATATATCAATATTTTCAGCACTCAACAACAATCAACAGTATAGCAATACTAAGGATACATCGTTCCCTTCATCTTCTTTGGGGAAACATCATGGTGAGTTATCTGGTAGATCCATCCGGGAATTTTTTCTAACTTACTAACTCTTTCGAGCCAAGCAATCCTAGTTAGATAGATGGATCTCCTTGGGGACAAAAAAAAACCTTGTCTTCCTTACTAACCCTTTTGGGCCAAACAAGCCTAGTCAGACATACTAATCCCCCTAGGATCGACAGGTCTTTAGTTTGGCTTACTAACCCTTTTGGGCCAAACAAGCCTATCCAGACATACCCTCCCCTAGGCTGACTTACTCACCATTACATCCAACATCTGATGTCACTCCCTCTTTCGAGAGGGGTCCTTTCATACTATACCAAGATTGTCTTAGAAGTATTCAAACTTTACACAAGCCAGAGGATTAGTCAACACATCTACTACTTGTTCCTCAGTGGGAACATACTTGAGCTTTACAGCTCCCTTTTGCACCATATCTCGTATGAAATGATATTTGATCTCAATGTGTTTCGACTTATCATGAAATACAGGATTATCTGTCATCTTGATACAACTTTGATTATTGATACAACTTTCATTATCACAAATGATATCAGTGGCATCTATCTCTGCATTGAATAATCTTGACAACATCTTCTAAAGCCATACTGCTTCACTGCAAGCTAAGCATGCTGTAATTTATTATGTCTCTATTGTACTAAGTGAAATATTGGTCTGCTTTCTACTGAACCAAGAGATCATGTTGGATCCCAAACTGAAACAACATCCTAATGTACTTTTCCTATCTTTGGCACTTTCACCCCAATCTGAGTCTGCATATCCATGCAACTTGACCTCTCCACTGGATGTATATCTGATCCCATAATATAAAGTTCCCTTTAGATACCTCATCACATGTTTTGCACCAATTAGATGAATGTGTTTAGGAATCACCATGTACCGACTTAAGGTGTTTACTACAAAACATATATCCAGTCTAGTATTGGTGAGGTACATCAATGAACCAATGATCTTTCTATATAGTGTGGCATCAATAGCTTCTGAAGTGTCATCATTCAATAGCTTCAAACTAGTAGTCATTGGAGTAGTTGTTGGGTGTGTTCTATTTTCTTAAATATACCTAATATTTAATTATCGATCGGGGTTGGTAGGCTTAGAGTTAATACAAAATATATGCAAAGGTAAAAAGGCTCCTAAGGTGTCGTGGAGATATTTTAATAAACAAAAGATTGAAAGATCTTTCAAAATGAAAAACTAAGTCAAACTCCTAAGACTATCTGGATAATTAGACTGAACTGGAGTATCAAATTTTAAACAACTACTAAAAGAAAAATATAAACAATAATACTTATAAATTCAGACACTAACTCATACATAAAAGGAATTAACTGAACTGACAAATAACCAACTAACTACTCCTTAAGCGGACGGCTGGGGTGAAAAGACAACTTATTTTACAAAAATAAAAAACTGAAAAAGCAAGTAGAAAACTTAATAAATAAAACTTTGAAAGAAGCAAGTAGAAAACTTAATAAAGATATTTAAACTCTATTCTTCAATAAATACATACCAAAAACAAGAATGATTCCTATGATTACAAATAATCTAACTTCCTTTTAAAAATAATATATCTAACCCTAAACTCTATATGCAAACAAAGATAACCATGACATAAAACAGCAGTAAAACAAAATTAGTGTTTAATATTCAAGAAATAAGAACAACTTAATCCATATTTAATTTAAGGTGAAAAGAAAATAAAAGAAAAATAATAAAACCTTAATCAATAACCTAAAACAATCAAACTTTAATTGTAATGCTTAAGTAAAACTACCAACTACAAACATATCCAAATATTGTCAAAACAAAACTAGAAACAATATTAAAATACATAAAATAAAAACACTAAGAATAGAACTAAGGGTTAAATGACAGAATGAGCAGTAGGTCTGTAAGGGGTGGCTAAATGGAAAACTGGATAGACGGTCCGAATGGCAGTCCGTACAGTTGAAAATGGTAAAAACTAACCTAAATGAACTAATTGTTCAGCTGAAGTTATGCATATCTAAACCTAATGCATGGAATCAATAAACAAACCTATTTAATCAGCAAATTAACTTCAAACTAATTCTTAAACAAAAAGAAATCATTGCATATTAAACTAATTAGTAAGCTAGAAATTAATTTAAACAGACTAGAAATTAACTTAAGCAAATTCATGGTAGGAAATAAATAAACAGAACTGAATCTAAATGAAAGAAAACTATTTCATATAAGCAAATTCATAACAAGAAATAAATAAACAAGATTGAATTCAAATGGAAGCAAACTATTTTATATGTTTGGAAATAAAGACTGAAAACAATATTGGAATGAAATGACTGTAAATAAAATAACTTGAAAGCAAATAACTGAAAGCAAATGACTGGAAGCAAATGACTGAAAGCAAAGATATGCGCGCATCTACTTGTTTAACTATTGAAATAAAACTAAGCTAATGCAATACAGGAAATAAAATAGCATTCACTATTATCTAATGAAAACAAACTGAAAATTAAACTAGACTAGCTAAAATAGAAAACAAAGAAATGAACCTCTGGTTGATGAGGGGCCCTCTCAACAATCAGGGGTGATGTCTGCTAACTCCTACTCAAACGCAATATTCTACAGTAATGCATATGACTCTTTATTCAAATTTAGAAACAAAATTACAATGTTTATGAAAACTATGAACTGCTTAACAAAATAATTTTTTAACTCTCTCCTGACTAACTCTACTCTTTATTCGAAGACTGATATATAGAGTTTACATGAGAGATGAGCGAGTTGACCATCAAAGGTCGATTTCTCTATAATTTTAGCCAATCTTTAAAGGCACATAATTGATTTCAGCAACCAACGCATCGGATGTCTTCCTTCTTCAGTGCGAGCATGACCTCTACAGCGTGAATGTGGTGTGATATTTCTTCTTTCACATGGGTAGATCCTTTTCAGCATGGCGTCAATCCCTTCCTTAGCGTGGTTAATGGGCTGGTGTTGAATGCGGGGATTGTACATAGCAACAGGTTTCTATAAAGCAAGTCCCTCATCAGCGCGAACATGTGGATTGGTGGTGTTTTGGAGAGCGAGGGCGATGACATAATCGGTCTTCTAGAATGCAGGTCGTTCTATCCCTTTGAATCATGTGGATAGTGAGCAACTAGGTGGTGATCCTTCTAGAGCATGAGTTAAATGCATCGATCCAGCATAGAGATGGTTGATGTGGTGGTGAGTGAAGGAGATTACAAGCCGGTGTGCTATCCAAAACATGGCTTTATTACCAAGACGCGTGGATGATCAATTTGTTTCAGGCTGTTTCATGTTTAAATGCCCAAAACCGGTTATGGATAGTGCGCAGGCTGATGGGCGAGTTGAACGACGAGCTGAATAGAACACTAAGCCGTGAACTAGATATATGTTGGGCATCGGTTTAGGGCAAACATGGAAAACCACCAACAAATTTTGCACGACGGCTAGATGACAAGCTGAATGCCAAGCTAGATAGTGAGCCGGACATGTTATGCGAAAGGCAGACTGAATGCATTTTGGTGTTAATTTTCCCAAACAAACTATAAAATCTGCAAACGAATATACATATCAAATAATACATTGAATATGCTTTAAATAATATAATTTTGAGTTAATAAAATCATAAAAATGATATTAATAACCAAAGTTGTAATAACATCAAATTTGTTCTTACCTTGTGCTGGAATAACGATCTGCATAACATAAAATACACTAAATATAATAAAATATGTGTTTTAATGTGTTATTTAATTGCCAAAAATGATAATAAAATGAGGCTCAATAGTAGTCTTAACTTTACAATCTAGCATTCCAAATGTTTTCAAGATTTCAACAGTATACTTCCCTTGATTCAGAAAATTCTCATCTGAATGTTTCCATACTTCAAGACCTAGAAAGTAGTGCATCATTCCAAGGTCTTTCATTTTGAATTCTGCAGCAAGCCTCTTCTTACATTCGATAATTGACTTATCTTCTCCCATCAAAAACAGATCATCTACATATAGTAACAATATTAAAATTCCATCTTCATCAACCTTGTAGTAAAGGTTGGAGTCTTCTTTACTCTTAGTAAATCCTAAGCTCATTAGAAATCCATCGATCCTTCCATACCATGCTCTGGGTGCTTGCTTTAATCCATACAATGCTTTATTTAATCGACATACATGAGTCTTTAGATCATTTATCTCGAATCCTTGTGGTTGTTCGATATAAACTTCTTCTTCAATCACTCCATTTAGGAATGTCATATTTACGTACATTTGATGTAGCTTCCATTTCATGATGGAGGCCAAAGCAAGAATAGTTCTTATAGAGGTGTATCTAGTTACTAGGGTAAAAGTCTCTTCATAATCAATTCCCTCTTTTTGAGAGAATCCTCGGGCTACAAATATGGCCTTATATTTTCCTATACTTCCATCTACTGAGTGTTTGTTTTTGAATATCCATTTAGAGGATACCACTGACTTGTCCTCTAGTCTAAGTACTATTTCCCACACATCATTATTCATAATAGATTGATATTCTTTGACCATTACATCAGCCCACTACTTTTGTTTTATTGCTTCTTCAAAACAAGTTGGTTCTTTATCAACTAGATCACTCATCAAAGCCATGTAACTGGGGTATGACTTTGGCTTGTTTCTTTCTTGGATGGGTCCTTTGAAAGCACCAAGTCTTTTTGCTTCTTCAATTGCTTCACAAGCCCATGTAGGTTTTCTCTTTCGAGAAATCAGTTCACTTGGTAAATATTCAGGTAGATTAGGTTCAGTCATATCATGCTCTTCACGTATTGGGTCTTCTTCTTCAACTCTGACTTCTTTAGGACTTTCAATAGTTTTGGGAGTTCCATGCTCCTCTTCCTATTCTTTGTCTTTTCTTGATTTCTTGAAGGTTGAATATTCATCAAATGTAACATATCTACTGAGTTCAATTTGACGGTACCCAGGGATATATATTCGGTAGTATTTTGACTATTCACTATATCCTACAAACAGTCCTTTCTTTCCTAAAGGATCTAATTTTGATATTTTCTCCTTGGGAATATGAATGTACACAGGAAAGCTAAAAATATTTAGATTACTTACCTATGGTATTTCACTAGAGAACATTTCTTCTGGAGTTTTATTCCCAAGAGCACTATGAGAGATTCAATTATGAACATATATTGTTGTCCTTGATGCTGCTGCCCATAGGTACATTGGGAGATCTTGATCATGTATCATAGCTTTCACAGCTTCCATGATGGATCTGTTATTTCTTTCCTCCACACCATTTTGTTGTGGATTGTAGGGAATGGTGAGTTCCCTCTTAATTCCGACCTCTTTACAGAAATCATTGAATTCGTTTGAAGTAAACTCTCCTCCATTGTCTAATCTTAGAATCTTGATTTTCTTTTCTGAAAGGTTTGATACTAGGGCTTTGAACTCTTTGAATCTTTCAAACACTTCATCCTTATTTTTCAAGAATTATATCCAAGTCTTTCTAGAGTAGTCATCAATGAAGGAGGCATAGTAAGAGTACCCACTTAATGAATTGGTTTGCATTGGCCCACGGATATATGAGTGAAAAATGTTTAGGATCTATTTTGTCGTACTATTACTCTTCAGAAAGGGATTCTTAGTATTCTTCCATTGTGCACATCCCTTGCATACTCCTTCATGTTCTATCTAAATTTCTGGTAAACTGGTCACCACCTTGCTTACAATTGGAATAGCCTTGTAGTGAACATGAGTAAGCCTTCTGTGCCATAGCTCACTTGGATTGATGGTACTAGTTGTTAATGTAGAATATGTGTCCCTTTAGTTTGTAGAGACCTCGTTCTTCAACTCCAATCTCTACTGCATCATCGATAGTTTTGCCTTTGGTCCACATGAGAACTTTTCCATCTACAAAGGAAACTCTGAAGCCTTTATTGTCTAAGGATGAAATGGAGAGAAGATTATTCTTTAGTCCTGGGACATATAGAACATCCGTCGTCTTCATAGTATTTTCAGAATCCAATTTATAAGATGTGTCTCCTAATCCTTTAATTGGATATTGGGAATCATCTCCAAGCATTACTTTGTGTGGAGATTCCTTTTGTTCAAGGCATGTGAGTGACTCCTTGAAACCAGTCATGTGCTTGGAGGCACCACTATCAATCAGCTAGGTATCATTTCCTGGTGACACTGATCCAGTTAGGGTTGAGATCAAAACATACTCTTCACTAGAATCTTCATCCTTCTTTGTTTCCTCTTCTTCTTCTTGATCACTGTCTTCAATAGCATGTGCTTGAAACCTTCTCATCTTCTTGAGTCTTTCTACTTTCATGGGACAATTAATTGCAATGTGTCCTAACTTGTGACAGTTGAAGCATTCAAATCTTGAGAAATATCTCTTGTGTCTTTTAAACCCTCGATTCTTAGGAGGATGGTCATGACTCTTTCTTTTGCCTTTGGTATGGGTAGTTAAGGCTTGATCCTCATTGTCATTTAGATTTTCTTCTCTGGCTGCTATCCTCTCTTATTCTTGGATACATTCTTCCCAGAACTTCCATAATTTGGTTAGTTTCCTCCTTGAACAAATTCCTTGGATGAAAGTTTCCCAATCTCTTGGAAGGACATTCAAAGTTGTCATTACAACTTCTGCTTCTTCGAGCATGTCACCAATGGCTTCTAATTGATCCTTTATTTTAGATACTCTTGTAAAGTAAGATTGCATTGTTTCTAACTTCTGGCCTCTTACACTTTTGATTTGATTCCTCAAGGTCATCTTTCTATTAATGTTCCTTCCTTCAAATAGTCCTCATAGGGCATCAAACATTTCTTTTGGAGTCTCCATGGATGTGTTGGGGCTCGACCTTCAAGGTCCCTTATTTTAGCAACTCCGCGTTTTTGGGTTTGAAGCTTGTAAGCAGAGTTGCGGCCCAAAATAGTCTTAGGGGTGTCGGGGTTGGGTTGAGGCCCCTCTGTTTGTAAATAACCCATGGTTTGAACTCATGGTTTTTAAGCCCATGGTTTAAGCTCATGGTATTGTAATAGTGCGCTGGTATAAGTAGGCACTTTTGTAAAGGAGTAAGGTTAGGATTTTGAGACTTTTTGATGTATGATGAATTGATGCGAAGGAAGAAAGACATGTTTTAGGGTTTAAGGTTAAGTCCCAATTGAGTGCATGGATGACCTCTGCAGCTGAGTGCGCAGAGGGTTTTTGTAAGAAAGGTGCTGCAAGATGAGTGCGCAGCTTAAGGGTGTTGAGAAGATCTACAGCTGAGTGCATAGATCAGAACTGTGGTTTTTGTAAAGAGTTGAATATAAACACAGTTCTGTGGACGTAGCCCCTACACTGGGGGTGAACCACGTATATCTTGTGTTGTGGTGGTTCTGTGTTTTGTTTCTGTTCTGTTATGCATCTGTTAAGTAGATAAAGAATAAAGATAAGTTGTTAAATAATAACTTCACTGTGAATTCCCAGAAAGGGTTGAGCAAGTAACTGTATGTTATATAAACTGTGAAGTTAGTTAAGTGAATGTGGAAGCTATTTATTGTATGAGTACTGTTTATAAGACTAAAGGTACAGTAATATCCCTCTTGCGCTTGCAGAAACCTAATTCTGCAGCACCCCATAGCTATTTCGGGTGAGACTGCAACCTATTCGCAGGTTGTTGCAGAAAGGGCCAACACTGTGGGTCTTTTGTTGGTGCAAAGCTAAAGGTATAAAACCCGGGTCTGCCCATAGCCCAACAAAGTGGTTCCATTGCCGGTTGAACAGTATCTGTTCAAGAGGGATTTACGTTGTACCTCGAGGGATATGTTCTGGAGGCCCTCAGTGCAAGAAATTGGTGACTGGATCGAAGAGACCTATCTAAAATTTGTTGAACAAGAAATTAACGATCCTCATCGTAGCTCAGATGACTTCTTGCAAATGTACATTTTTACTGATATTCATGCAATTTTCTTTGGTAGTATCCACGTAGAATTGCACTAGTGGTTATCCAGGTTGACAGAGAGAAAGAAAAACTTCAAGGAATATCATTTTCCTGCCTAGACCCCCACAAGAATTAAGATATTGCAAAGAGTGAACAACGTGATCTCAAGGGCTGTTGACTTTTGGACGACGCGAACCCTTGAAGCATTTGTGACGGAGTTCGCCATCGACACACATACTTTGTTCAGCAAAGCAGAAAGACAGTTCTTCAAAGGACCTAGGGGTAAGTACTTGAATTCATTCAATCTAAATATTAAAATGCTTTTGGCTGAGAAAGGCATATTGCTTATTGAATCTGATTGCTAGATTTGTTATTACTAACCTATGTTTGGAAGTGGAAGTGACTACGACGAGCAAAGTGGTTTGCTTCGCAACGGTAAAAGATACAAGAGAGATATTGGATTCGATACCCTCGGCCAGAATAACATTGATACCTCGCTAAGTCCTGAAGACTCTGACTCTGAACAAACCCCTTTTGTTAGAAACCCTCTTATCATGCCGCAGCGCAGACTTGTTAACCCTGAGAACTTGTCGCAGTCTGAAAGTAACCCTAACCCTAGTAGTCCTGTCATAGGTCAGTCTCCCTCAGTAAATTCCCCTCCCCCTGTTATCAGGCCCCCTCCCCCCCACCCGATCAGAGGATCCTGAGCAGTTTTGGTTCCTGTGCGAAGCTATGTGGACTACGAAGAATATTACGGATGAGAATACAAGAAGAGCGCAGCTAATCACCTCTTTTCGAGACCGGGATTTGACCCGGTTTATGAATTTTTCTAGCACTCAGACCTACATCCTAGCCGATATTAAAAAATCCATGATAAAGGAATTTAAGAAGCCTAAATCAGAGTCACAGTGTATCACTGAACTAAAGGAAATTCAGCAGAAGAGAGGTGAAACAGTGTGGGACTTTGATCAGAGGTTCAAGGTTCTACTAGACCAAGTCACTTTTACTATTGGACCAAAGAAACACAAGGAATGATTCATTGCAGCATTATTACCTCATATCAGGACTCCACTTATGCAACAGAAGGTTGCCGACTAGTAGGAGGCATTAGAAACTGCCATGAAGCTTGAAACAGCTCCTGTCGGAGATAATTCTGGCATAGCCCAAATACAGGCGCAGTTAGCAAAAATGGCCTTGGAGCTGCACGACATGAAGAAAGGCAAAGCTATTCGAGAAGAGGTTTACTGTACCCACTGAAAAACAGAAGGACATGACAAGGAACAGTGCCCTACACTAAGAAACTACCTGAGTACCAGTGCACCAAATCCATTTAACCCTGCTGTCCTCTATTGTGAGATCTGTCGAACAACTGGGCAGCATCAACCTGAAGATTGTTATCTACTACAGAGGTATGTCCAAGTTCCTAAGAACCCCTACTATAAGTTCTACAAGTCAATTGGACACAATGCAGATGAGTGTCGCAGCTTTGACCTCATGAGAGAGCGCACATATGATGCATATCGCGTACAAAATGATGCACAAGGAAATGATGGATATGGCTACCATGGTGGTAACCCAGGTCGAGGTAACTTTAGAGGTCGTGGTGGTATTCCTAGAAGAGTTCGCAGCCAGGTTATTTGCTATAACTGCAATCAAGAAGGACATGTAGCTAGAGACTGTCAGAATCCAACTACGACATGCTGATATTGTAGAGCAGTTGATCATGTTATTGAGCAATGCCCACAGTTGATAGCAAAAATACAAGAAATGAATGGCCCCCCTATGCAGAATGTTCAGATGATTGTTGTAGAGAAAAGACCTGTCTCAGCTATTAATGTTGTTACAAGGAGTGGAGCTACGATGCAAGTGCAGAATACAGAGAAACATCCTGATGAGTCCCAGGTCCGCAAGACCCCAGAGAAAGTCCCAGCCTTCGATGCTAATAGAGAAAAAGAAACATTCATGGAAGCTCGGCAAGACTTTGTTGATCCACCTGTAGCAACGACGCAACAGCACCACCAGCCGTCGCAGTTACAAGAAGCTTCGCCAGATCAAGTAAGTGCATTAACATCTTTTTTACAGAGTTGTATGAAGTTATTACGAAACAAGACTACTCTGAATGAGTTACAGAAGGTTCTCCATTCTTGTGAATCTTAGCAAAACCCTGATAAAGGAAAAAATGTTAATAGAGTTAGAAGGACTGGAAGAGAAATGAGGTTGCATGCTCAGATAGGAGAGTATGATATGACTGACATCATTTTAGATCTGGGAGCTGAAGTAAATGTCCTAACTAGGCAGACTTGGGAACAGATGGGAAACCCTACCCTTAAATGGTCCCCTATACAGTTGAGATTAGCCAATCAGCAGAAGATTGTACCTTTGGGTAGACTCCCTAGTGTATCAGTAGATATTGATGGAGTCAGTACCTTAGCAGACTTTGAGGTAATTGAAATAATTGATGACAGCAACCCCTGTCCAGCATTGCTAGGAATTGAATGGGCAATAGATAATGATGCTGTAATCAACCTTAAGAAGAGACAGATGACTTTTGAAGGAAAAGGACTGAGAGTCATAGTACCATTGGACCCTTCTCAAGGAGAAAGGTACACAAAGCCAGTAAGAGATGAAGAACAGGATGTTTTAGATCATATTTACAACATCACTACTAAAGAAGAAGACTATGTTAACCCTAATACTAAAGGAATAATGGATTGGCAGTGTGACAGTTCTTATATGACTGACTCAGATGACGACCGAGAGAATTGGTAGAATAGACTGTATGAGCTACATGGACATCGATGTGCAAGAATTAACAAGTCTCTCAGATGGCTTATCTCATAGACAAGAGCCTTACCTGTTTTTGATGGTTCGACAAACCCAGAAGAGTTTATTGTGCAATTCTCAGAGCAGGTACCAGATTCACAGAAAATGGAGACTCTAGATTCAGTATTCAGAGCTGCAACTGCCAGATGGTGGGATGGCCATAAGAAGCACATTCATAATTGGGAAGCTTGTCAAAAAAAATTTCGCCTGAGATTCATAGGTCGGCCTCAGGAGGTGCGAAGCAGATTTGATGGTCAGACCAGCCCTCAGGAACATTTGGAATAGTGTTGTGAAGTATGGAAGCATGTCCCTTCTGAAGAATGGGTACATATGTTTGTACATACTCTGGAACCTGTAGCAAAGAATTGGTATGTAGAGGTAGAGCTTCGCCATGCTACTGTAAGTTGGAATACTCTTGTTTATAGTTTTGTGCTTACATTTTCTATTAACGAGGTTTGCCTTGCTCTGGACGCTGCTATTAGGCTGCTCCATACTAAAGTGTTTGATGATAAAGACATAGCCGAGTACCAACCTGGTTGGAAGGAACAAGAAGCTAATGCAGTAGAATGCTATAACCTCGCCATTGATGAAGATGATGACCCTCGCAACGTCAATATTCCTGAGTCAGAAGGACACTGCGAAGTACATGGACCGGTAGTTGAAGCACCTGAAGTAACTCAGCCCCTGAAGACAAGGAAAGTAAATATTGGAACAGAAGAAATGCCTAAGTACGCTACCATTGGAGATTATTGGGATGAAGAAATGGTAAGCGAAGTGACCCAACTTATCCATGAATATCAGGATCTATTTTCGACGAAGTGCTCAGAAATGAAAGGAATCATTGAAGCTGTGGAAGACATTCTGTCGTGGGTCGAAGCTCAAATATCTGTCGAAGTTAGTGTTAGGAAGTGTCGAATGTCCTCATTGTGGCGCAGCTAGAGCTACTGGCTGTGCTGAAGAAGGAAATATGTGTCAGAGCTTAAAATCTGACCATTGCAAGAAATCAAATCTGGCGGCGCCAGTACGTTAACTGTATTAACTACTTGTATTAATGAGATCTTGGGAAATCTACCACCGTTTGGACAAGATCTCTGTCATATTTGGTGTCTTCAAAGCACAGTTAGGGTAGATCAGATCGATGGATTCTATAAGAAGACACCCAGGCCTGCGGAAATCGCATTATGCATTTCCTTGAGTTTTACAATTGAGCCCATGACAGCTGAGCGCGAGCTTCAGGAATTAGTGAGAGAATTTGAACAGGGGGTTCTGCAGAACCTTTTCAGCCACCCACCTACCTCTGCACCTCGCAAAGAAACTCCCCCAGCACCGCCTCAACCAATGCTGACATGATCTGCTAGGAAGAAATTTAAACCAGAAGTATGCTCTAAGCAGAACGAAGACAGACACAAGCAATCAGGGAAAACATCGGAGGATCCCACGATGAATCCATTTGGTTCAGCAGGGATTCCACCGGAAGGGGATGAGAACATTGCACCGCTGCGTCCACCATATCTTCAACCTGTTCGACCAGGAGTTCAACCACCTCGGCGGAATGCCAAGTTCACATTACGCACCCCTTCGCTGCCACCGGGTGCGCAGTTGGTTGGAACAATGACAGGAAAGATAGATCGGCTCAAGTACGCCGACCACGATACAAATGATCGTGGGAAGTTTCTACAGTTCGCACTGGGAACATACATGCACTTCGTCAAATATCCAGAGACTGGAGCGACATTACTAGAAGTGAATCAGTGGGCTACTGGCTTGGATGAATCTGGTTTGTTGAAGATGCTGGATGTTCCCCACTTTGGTTGCAGCACACAGGTGACCATAGTGGTCAAGCAGCTCTTGGCATTAGTGCATGATGGGAACCTATGGATAGGAGACTAGCGAATCCCTATCACTGGAGAACTGATTCATAGGATCACAGGCTTTCCAAAGGAAGGACCTGACCCTAGAATCAAATTTCCTTCAAAACATGAAGATACGAAGCTGGCACAAAGCATGAAAGACCGCTTTGGCCTGACGAAAGGGAAGCAAGGGTATCAAACCTTGACCATTGGGCACCAGAACATTTGATTCGCAGCTGAAATCTTGGCCTGCAAATTGATGAGAAAGTGCAGACCACATGAAGTGCCTGCCCCGATTATCAGTATTGCTGCGAACTGCGCCAAAGGCTACAATTACAACTGGGCAGCATACATTGCGAAGGAATTCCTTGAATATGCCCGTGACGCACAGGAGAAAGGTAGACCCTTTCACTACTTATGGTTGATAGTCCTTATCACACTAGTAGGATGGAAAGAACCTACCAAGGCGCAGTTTGTTGCTGTGCCTCCGAACATGCCTGGCGCAGCAAGGTATGCATCTCTTTGGGTGTCACAGGACAAAGCATCCCAATAGATCATGAACTATGTGTTCACCTTTTATATGATGATTATCTCATATGAGATCGCAAAAAAACCGCGGCTCAGTAATGAGCTATTCTCTCAGTATGATGGAGCGGCCAACTTCAAGGCCAATATGCACAATGTCTTCATCCAGGCCCACGCGGATAAGAAACATGCATACTGGAAGTTGCCATATGTAGTGACCAAGGAAGACATCCTCGCAGTAGTTCAACAATGGCTAGCTGAATGGCTCAAGGACGCAGGGACAAAGCCCAACATTCCAATCCCCCCAGTCACCAATGTGGGTGCAGGCCCTAGTCAGACGCAGCAGCAAGACCCACCAGAGGACAGTACAGAACAAAGCGATTCGTAGCAGAGTGAAGGTGACCAGGGTGGAGATAGCGGAGATGACGAAGAAGAATAAGATTTAGTCAAAACCGTCTCAGACCCTAACCGGCCAGATAAGTACAAGTCTCCAGAGGCAGACGAAGTGACCAAGCTTCAGTCCAGAAAGAAAGTGAAGGCGTCAAAAGGGAAGAATATCGATGAAGATGCCACTATGATAAGTGAGGAGCTTGAGCAGGCTCTGGAAAAGTCCATAGAATTTCTAACCAAGAAATGGTCAGAGTTTGCAGCTACGCACCTTGATACCCTCACTGGCGTAGCGCGGAAGATTACAAAACTAAAAGACTTCGCAGAAAAAATAGCGACTGCCGCTGCAACAAGCAGTGCCCCAGTAGGCATGCAACCAGACACAAGACAATGGCCAACCAGAGAAAACAAAGGACAAGTGTCAAGCGCAGCCCTCATAATAACCGACGCAGCATCTCACTCGTAGATGAGCATGATAGTGGGAATAGACTACACCAAGATGTCTATGATGGAGCTGCATCTTTGTCAGTTGGCCATCATGAAGGAGATTCAAGCACGAGACAATTACTCACACATGTAGCTACAAAATGCCACAAAGCAGAGTGAGAGCCTCGTAGCACAGCTGAAGGAAGCGGATCAGAGGAAGAAGGAAGCAGAAAGTAAGCAGGCCACACTGGCGTGAGTAGTGGATGAGGCGTGTCGAAGTCTCCCTGACTTCGACATACAGGCCGAAGAAGAACTAGAGCGAAGGATAGTCAAGTTGAAAGACTATGCACTACAGTCGTGGAAACAGATAGAGACGATGAAAGCAGAGTATGAGGCTCAGATTGCGGAGCTTCAACTTCGCATCATTCCTAAGAGTCCACCAGATATCAGGGAACAGCGTCGCAGAGACATTCAGGCCTCAGCCACGAAGATCTCGGACCTTGCAACCAGTGCAACAAAACTCCTAGAGGAAAGCGTCGAGGCCTAGACAACCTTACAGGAAAATCCAGAAGTAGAAAAGCTACAAGAAACCATCAAGCAGTGAAAGAAAAAGTTGGATGCAGTAAAGGCAGAAATTAAGACTCTGCCTCCTATGCAGAAAATGCTCAAGGTAAAACAAAGCAAGGAACTCCAACAGGAAATCGAGTAATGCAGAATGAAAGCAACACTGTTGGAAAATTCTATGCAACCCCTTATCAATGAAGCCTTGGAGTTGAGCACTGCTGCGAACAGCCAGCTCAAAGTTCTGAAGGACTATGATGCATTTGTACAAGAAAAGGCCAGCGAAGCATCAGCAGCAGCACTGCAGGAGTTGGTGGAGAAGGAGCAGGCAGCTGATGATATTATGCGCGGCCTCAACAAGCAGTTTACCATCTTTTCCAACAAGGTTCATCCACCAGAAAAGTAGTAGAGTGTCCCAGGACGGGCCACTGGTGAGTCTTAGGGGCCTGTTGGGGCTCGACCTTCAAGGTCCCTTATCTTAGCAACTCCGCGGTTTTGGGTTCGAAGCTTGTAAGCGGAGTTGTAGCCCAAAATACTCTTAGGGGTGTCGGGGTTGGGTCGAGGCCCCTCTGTTTGTAAATAACCCATGGTTTGAACTCATGGTTTTTAAGCCCATGGTTTAAGCTCATGGTATTGTAATAGTGCATTGGTATAAATAGGCACTTTTGTAAAGGAGTAAGGTTAGGATTTTGAGACTTTTTGATGTATGATGAATTGATGCGAAGGAAGAAAGACCTGTTTTAGGGTTTAAGGTTAAGTCCCAGCTGAGTGCATGGACGACCTCTGCAGCTGAGTGCATAGAGGGTTTTTGTAAGAAAGGTGATGCAAGCTGAGTGCATAGCTTAAGGGCGTTGAGAACATCTACATCTGAGTGCGCAGATCAGAACTGTGGTTTTTGTAAAGAGTTGAATATAAACACAGTTCTGTGGACGTAGCCCCTACACTGGGGGTGAACCATGTATATATTGTGTCGTGGTGGTTCTGTGTTTTGTTTCTGTTCTGTTATGCATCTGTTAAGTAGATAAAGAATAAAGTAAGATAGGCTGTTAAATAATAACTTTGCTGTGAATTCCCAGAAAGGGTTGAGCAAGTAACTGTATGTTATATAAACTGCGAAGTTAGTTAAGTGAATGTGGAAGTTATTTATTGTATGAGTATTGTTTATAAGACTAAAGGTATAGTAATATCCCTCTTGCGCTTGCATAAACCTAATTCTGTGGCACCCCATATCTGTTTCGGGTGAGACTGCAACCTGTTCGCAGGTTGTTGCCGAAAGGGCCAACACTGTGGGTCTTTTGTTGGTGCGAAGCTAAAGGTATAAAACTCGGGTCTACCCATAGCCCAACAGGATGATACCTAAGGGATCAGGTTATCTTTGATTGAATCAGCTATGATTATTTTTTCTATGATCATATCCTTCTTGTGCTTGGTTTCAGCTTCAACTTCTTCTGGTTCTTTCACTTCCTCTTTCACAAATTTGCCTAGATCATTCTCTTGGAGGATGAGCATGACTCTGTACTTTCATGCTCTGAATTTTTCATCCCCTTCAAGTTTTTCATCAAGCTTGGTATTCTTTGACATATTTAATAAACTGATAACCTCAAATGGAAATAGATAGAAAAACACTTACTTGCAGAAAACAACACCTAATTCTGAGGTCCTAGGGTTTGGAGTAGAAACCTTAATTTTGCAGCTGAGATCATAGGTGGATTTGAAAGGTGGAAAATATGTTCCCTCCTAAGGTGAGGTAGACTGTATCTTCCATTTTCTGATATTGATGATGAAACCCTGGAAAACTTGAAACCCTAGTTTGTCCTGGCAGTAGTAACAGGTCCAAAATTGAAAATTCTTGGATTTTAGTTCTATCACCACAGAAATATGTGCCCTTCAGAGGCAAGTTGGAGGATCCCTCTTTTCTAGTTGATCTGTCAAGGGATTTGTTAAGAACAACAAGCCCTATTTGTGCAGTGTCTCCTTTTAGGGTGGCTCTAATACCATGTTGAATTTTCTTTAAAAATGTTTAGATGATATATTAAAACAATTAGCCACTAGAATATCACTAAAAGAACAACATGGAAAAAAACATAAGAAAACAAGAACACGGATATTTTCCTCGAAAAAACCACAAGGGAGAAAACCCCGCAAAACTTCCTTAGTATAGTGTTATAGTTGATTTTACCACACATGGTAGATCACATATATATGGCCTTCCCTGTCCCTCTGCAGAATCTTTGGACCCCATGGACTATTTTTGTACCTTTGATGTTTCCAATATCATCCCTAAAAACACTCATTATTTTTTGTACGTGACTTTTTAACCCTTTCTCGTGTATATACACGGATATTACCCCTAAACCCACGTACATTGGGATGTGTGCAAAATGCCAAATTTTTTTGGAGTTTTCCTTGATGTGGATTTGAGTCACTTGTCTCTTGGCCTTCCATATGCCTCGAGATCACTTGGATTTGACCTTCCATTACCCCATTGAAGCACTATATAAGGAACCCTTTGGATAAATTGAAGAAGAGAGGAATTAAAGAGCAAGAAAACTATAGTCCATTGTGGTCGTAGCTTTCTTATACTTGAGTCTGCATCCCTTTGTCCCTTGGATCACTTTGTGTTCTTCCCAAGCTTGCCTTTGTTTATGAACTTGCTATTGAGAGATGCAGGATTGAGGTGGTGGAGGCCTAGTTGGAGGACTCATTTTCTCTGGTTCGCAGACATGTTGACAGAGGTTGTCACTCATGTAATCTTTGATTTATATTAACAGAAATATCTTTCTTGTCCAATCATGTGCATTTAAATGAATATTGAATCCATGGATGCTTTTAATTGCTTATACATTGTTGATTATATATGCTAGAGTAGGTCTAACACCATTATATAGCATGCTTGTCTTGTTTGTTTTTGTTGAGAGAGAAAATTGTGAACACAAGCGGGATTGGAAAAAACTCAACGGGGATCTACATCAATTGTCCAAAATAAGGTATGTTTCAAGATCCTTTAGTGTTAGATGTTTTATTTCTCTTGCATATTGGGAAGGGATTGATTTTTGTGGTTTCTCTATCTGTTGTGGTACACCCCAAGCCATAGGAAGTTTTCTCCATAACATATAGAACTCAACCAATTCATTGTAAAACTCATACAACATCTTCCTCCTTCTTTCTGGTGCGCTACCACTTCTCTCTCTTGCTAATAAAAGCTTGAGTGAGTGAGTACAAATGAAGGGAGGCACCTCCTATTTATATTATTCTATTGACTTGACCTAGTGGGGCCAACTTCACTAGCTGTCAAGGCTGACTTGTCCAACTAGACTTTACAAATAGCATTTATTATAATGACACATGGGTACTAATGACCCTACTTACATACAAATATTTACAATGCTTCTTTTGGTGACTTTAACAAGAACAAACTCATCTCCCTAAGGAGGAATACAATACTACTTGGAATATCTTCCGATGTTACAATAAATTAACATCATCACCACCATTGGGAAAAGTGGTTTAATCCTTTTTTTGATAATATAGTCTCTTAACCTATCTACCCAAGGAACCTCGATGATATAGCAAAAATGTATGGCATGTCTCATAGCTACATCTCCTCAAGCACCTCTCAGTTTCGTTGTTAATTTAAGCATGCCCATTGGTCACATTGGATTAATTAACCAAAACCATGTAGTAAATCACATAGGTGGTATATTTCCTTTGCAGATATTAGTAGTAGGGCCCATACAATGTCCCCTAGGTCCACTATAAGGAAATAATTTTTTGTAGATGTTTTTGCAAATTTTTTTAGTGTTATGAGATTGAACAAAATTATAAAAAAGTATGCTACTTAAGTATTAGTTCCAATCACTTTTTGATGAGTTCCAAACAAATGAATAATGTGTCCATTGTCCCTATAGGGATGATATAATTATATTGGTGTGTTCAAAGGGTGTGGCCCATTTATGGTTTTCTCAAGGTTTGATGATTATAGAGGGTATTCATGTAGTTTACTAATCATGATGGGGATGAGAGGTTGTATGTGAATCATAACCATAGCTTGTGTTGGGGAATCTAAATGGGGAATCAACAAGATGCAACAAGAAATATGGATGTGGTTTACTTTGAAAATGTGGTGAATTATCAGATTCCATGGACTTAGTAGTTCAGCCCATTTATGGTTTTCTCGAGGTTTGATGATTATAGAGGGTATTCATGTAGTTTACTAATCATGATGGGGATGAGAGGTTGTATGTGAATCATAACCATAGCTTGTGTTGGGGAATATAAATGGGGAATCAACAAGATGCAACAAGAAATATGGATGTGGTTTACTTTGAAAATGTGGTGAATTATCAGATTCCATGGACTTAGTAGTTCAATGAGATCGAAGAAGGATTGGGACATCCTAGTGACTTTATTATAAAATCCCACTATGAGGGTAGTTGAAACCATCATGTTTAATGTGTTAGGGGTTTCAGGGACGCATCGAATATATGGGGTCATCTCTTGGTGGAGTGGGTGTTGGGAGGGGCTTGAGTTTCCTAGGAACACATGTTGTTGGTCAATATGTGTGCCCAGATGACCAAGGTCATTGTTGAGGGGAAAAAAACCTATGGTAGCATACTATGTTCATATTTTATGTTATTTTTTGGGCAAAAATGGAGAATCATGAACTTTAAGACGTTAATCTATGATTACAGTGCAGATAGATCTCATCAATAATCCAAAGAAATAAATAAATCAAACCATAGAACACATGATATACTTTGGGAAAACCCTCCACTAATTCAAAGGATAAAAAAACCATCAAACAATCTTAGTGTATGATTGATAATTGATAGAGAATGATTACAACACAATAGAATATTGTTTTTTTTCCCATAGCACAATAGAGGAGAGATCAAATGGAACAATGTGATGATCTCTCCAAGTGCATAACACTTTAATAACAAGTCAAACTAGGTCATACAAGGTAGGTACTGAATATTTGCATGCTTCAGTTAGTATTTAACATTGAGAGTATTGCTTTATCTTCAACCATGTTCCCTCCATTATTTCACTAAGTTTAACTGCCTCGAACTAAGTTGTTAACTGAATGAACTGAACTGAACTAAACTGAATGGAATTGCATGTAACTGAATGGAACAGAATGTAACTGAGCAGAAATGAATGTAAATAGACATAACTAAATGTAATTGGATAGAACTAAACGTAACTGAACAAAATTAGTGTTTCCCCATCAATGCCATCTCCAACAATCACTTGCATAAATTAAGGAGTTGATTCCTTAATTAACTGAATTGTGTTTATCATAATTAAGACTCAACAGATGTCTTATCAATTCAAGTTCACTTGGTGGCATACATGGGCAATTCAAATTCTCTCTCCATTTATGTGCTCATATTAATTTTCTCTGCATGGTCCATATGTATTTTCATTAATTCGATATCATATCATACTCATAAGAATTGTTCTGAACCTATGATCATATGTATTACCCTGGGTCATATAGTCACATGCTAAAGTAATCACTCTTGGGGAAGTCAATCCCTAAAGGAGACTTGTATCACCTATTGACCATGACTAGCCATACATAACATAGTATATCCTCAAGACTTAATACAACATAAGTCATGTGAACTTAATACACCATAAGTTATGAACTTGATACAACACAAGTGTCGGACCTTAACATAAGGTCGTGATATTAGCCATAATATTCTAATATAAACATATCTCCCTAATAAGACTTGATCAAGGCCCTAGCTTGATACAACACAAGCTCTTTAACTTAACACATTTTAAGGTAGTGAACTTAATATAACATAAGTTTCGGACTTGACACAACAATTCTCATGGAGAGGATCTGAAATTAATACAATATAAGTTACAGACTTGACACAACAAGTCTCATGGAGGATGACTCCTGATGTTATACATATAACACTCCCTCTCGGCAAAGGAGACATTCTCTGTCATATCAGGAATTTCCTACCGCACCAAGCTTATCTCAGAAGTGTCAAAACTTTGTCACAAATATAGGCTTGTAAGAAATTTGAAATCTTCTCATTAGTAGCTATGTACTATAATTCATTTTACATTACCATGAATTTAATGAAGTAAAACTTCATCTCAAATGTGTTTTATCATAACACACATATAGGGTTTTCCAGAAAGCTTGACACCTAATAATTGTAGGCTCAATTATTTTACCGTGCTAGGTATCTTCCCAAGCTACACTACTCCTCAGTATGTAGTACTATCCACAAAACACATTTTGCTTCTTAAGTACTCTCGGTAGTACTAGTCGCAATACACTTAGATTTTGCAGTACCAGCCATAAATTACAATGATTATCTTAGTCTAAAAAAATAGTTGGTAAGCACAATCAAAATAGGTTTACCGTGTATCAAATATAATAAAGATCCTATTCTAATGTAACTCAAAGGTACTCAAATACAACATGTCCTCTCAAAGACCAACCAGCTACTTACACATAGTAGCATCATCTAGATCCAATCTAGGATAAAGTTTCTCCAAAATAGAAACCATGGATTTTAAATACATCACATACATCATAATACAACAAATGTGTAATAACATGTAGAAATAAAGTTAGTGTCTTTTCTTTCACTCTTTAACAATTCTTGAATTGTTGAATCTTCTGCTATTTGGAGAATTTCTCTGTGAGCTTGTCATTCTCTGTGAAGTTCTTTAAGTCCTGGTCACTTTCTTAGTGATTCTTCTCCTTATACTGCAACACCCCAACTACCTCTCTGGGAGTTTTAATTGTTCTCTGGAATTCTAGACTATAACTATTCTTGAGTATCAATAGTCTCTGAGACTTTGACCATGTATGTTCTCGTGTGGATTCTATCTATAAGGTATCACATCCCTTGGTTTCCTCAGTCATGTACCATGACTTAACTAATGGGGATTTTATCTAATGCTTCCTATGAAGACACATCAATACTCCCTCTTCAACTAGAGTGTTTTTTCTATACTATACCAAGCTTGTCCCGAATAGAGGCTCAGTAAGAATGTTGACAATACTTCTCATTTGTGGATATGTACCGTGTCTCGAATATAACTAACTAGAAACCCTAAAAGCTTTACTTCTTTTCAACATGCTCTATCTAGAGCAACACATGTGATATTCCTTGATCATTATACTAGTTAGATTTCATATATATTTGAAACTCTATTTCAATGACCAAGACATATCCAAGTCCATATACACGTGTACCAAGTAGGTACAACAACACATGCTTTGTTTTACATGTCTATGTACAGATTGCGAAGCATATAACAAATCATGGGACCTGTGAATAACCAAATAAATATGAACTAGCTTGAGATCCTCCAAATATGAAATACGAATTATAAATTTTCATATTTCTTCATATGTGTGGCCATGGATTTGTAGTCAATCATCCTGAAACTCATCAGGCTCTTTTACTGCACATTTTCCTTAACTGAGGAAACTCTTTGTCTAGCGATTTCCACATCGCTAATCATAAGAATCATAACAAGATTCTTAAATATTGTTATGAGCTCCTTTCTGAATTATGAGCATCATGCAGGTCTCCATTTTTACAAGAGGTACATTAACCAGTTACATTGGTTCTTTAGGATTTATCAAGACTAGTAGCTCCCTCTCACCATGTGAATGTGAGAATCATAATTTTGGTCCTCCATCATGAAGAATTCATGCTCATATATGTCTAAATATCTTCTTGACACATGAATGTAAATAAAATAATTTCATTATCTTCAAGAGTCTTAACATCTCTCATAATAGGATTGGGGATTATATTCTAACTTCTTCCAAATACATAGGAACCTCCCGATTTGCTATCAAAAGCTTCTTGCTTCACAACATCCTATTCTCTTTCAGGATCGGAATCGAAATTACTCTTCATTCAAAACATGTCATTTTTCTTATAGGTCAGGACATATAGCTTTTTCCTACAAGCCAAATCAATCAGGTTATTAAAATTTCATCCAATAATTTCATTAAAATGACAAACAACACATACTGAAATGCAAAACATTCTAACCAATGTTTTAGTATAACCATATCTCGCGAATTTTGATCACATGAATATCTCAATGGATTTGTAGCGGTTCATATAGTTGTGTACACATTAAATAAATGTTTCGACATAACCTTATTCATATTTCATGTAATTTTTTGTAGTCCTATATGAGTCTTATATTTAGATCTCATGAAAATTTATGCAAGCCCTTATTCTTCTTAGCATGAATTTATCTATTTACCAATAAAATAGAAATATTGTAACATATGTTTTTAATCATGTTTATTCCATAACATCATTCCTAATCCCAGGAATATAGATTGTAATGAAACAAAATTTGATTTTATAAAATCATATGATAATCAAATAATCATGCATCCCAGCGTTCATATCTCATGAATCAATCATGCAACTCTATATTCATATCTTCATGAACAATCATGCAGCCCAACATTCATATTTTATAAAACAATCATGCATGATCTATATTCATATCTTATGAACAATCATGCAGCTCTATATTCATATTTTATAAAACAATCATGCACGCTCTATATTCGTGTCTTTATGAAACAATCCTACATGCTCTATCTTATGAATAATCATGCATGCTCTGTATTCATATTTTATAAAACAATCATACATGCTCTATATCGATATCTTATGAACAATCATGCATGTTCTATATTCATACTTTATAAAACAATGATGCATGATCTATATTCATATTTTATAAATTTAGTTTATTTGTCAATAAAGGAAAGGCAATCAACATATATGCTCACAATTCCTAATCTCAAGAATATGAATCTCTATATGATTGTAATGAAAACTTTCAAAAGCATATAGATATAAATAGCATATAATAAAAAAATTAGGTACTTATCTTTTATTGTTTTGCATACTCCCTCTTGATATCTGCTTCCTTGTGGATATTATTGGAGTCCTTCGGTCTTGATCTCTTTACAAATTTGAGTGTATGCAGGAGTTAGTGAATCTCTGCATGGAGAAACTGAATCCCATGCAACCCAGAGCTAACGTTCTTCTTCAAAGAAAAATTATTCCAACGATCATCCTCTTCTTTGGATGAGATATCAACTCTATTAGGATCTCATTATACACAAGATCTATTGAATATTGATATATCCAAACTACAAATCTTGAGGTTGTTCCATCAATTTTTCCACTTTGGGAAAACAAGACATAACACAAATTTTGAGAATCTCATATTCAAATACCTTGTAGTATCTCTCAAATAGTTGTCGATTTTTGAAATATTATCAGGTGTAAGCTAAATCATTCCATTTTGGAAGTGGATTTTCAACCGTTTTGTCTGATTCCTCATGGATTGATCAGATCATCGCCATGAAATTTGTCTCATGAAAAGTGACAAAAAATGGTGCATATTGACTTGCTCTTGAATTTTCCCTGCATTAGATAAATACTACTCACTCACTAAGGTCACGTAGACATCTAGATCATGCTCTTCAAGAATTCTTAACACCATTGACTTTCATGTGTTGAATTTGGAAGCACCTTCAAGTAGGCCTTCCGATTGGACAGAGATCGACGCCATGGCTCCAAGCTATTTTCCCAATACTTCAAGATCTACGTAGAATTTAGTTTCTTGTGCAAACTAAGATTTTGCATGCCCTTGCTTTGATACCATGTTAGTGTTTGAGAAATGGATATTCTTTAACTTTAAAACTTTAATCCACAATTACAGTGCAGAAAGATCTCATCAATAATACAAAGACATAAATAAATCAAACCATAGAACATAGGATATACCCTGGGAAAACCCTCCACTAATTCGGAGGATTAAAAACCCATCAAACAATCTTAGAATATGATTGATAATCAGTAGAGAATGATTACAACACAATACCAATTTTTTTTCTTCTAAGACCACAAGAGAGGAGAGATCAAATGGAACAATGTGATTATCTTTCCAAGTGCATAATACTTTAATAACAAGTCAAACTATGGCATACAAGGTAGGCGGTGAATATTTGCATGCTTCAGTTAGTAGTTAACACTGAGAACATTGATTTATATTCAACCATGAGCCATACATTTATTCACTGAGTTTAACTACCTATAACTGAGTTGTTAAATAAATGAACTAAACTAAACTCAATGGAATTGCATGTAGCTGAATGGAACTAAATGTAACTGAACAAAACTGAATGTAAATAGATAGAACTGGATGTAATTGGACAGAACTGAATGTAACTGAATAGAACTAGGGTTTCTCCATTAGTGGCATCTCCAATAATCATTTGCATAAATTAAGGAGTTGATTCCTTAATTAAATGAACTTTATTTATCATAATTAAGACTTAATCGATGCCTTATTAATTCGAGTTCACTTGGTGGCATACACGGGAAATTCAAATTCTCTCTCCATCTCTGTGCTACTGCTCATGTTAATTTTATCTACATGGTCCATATCTGTTTTCATTAATTCTGTATCATATCATACTCATAAGAATTTTTTCAAACCTATGATCATATGTATTACCGCATGTCATATAGTCACATGCTGAAGTAAATCACTCTAGGGGTATCCAAATCCCTAAAGGAGACTTGTATCACATGTTGACCATGACTAGCCATACATCACATAGTATATCCTAGAGACTTAATACAACATAAGTCATGTGAACTTAATACACCATAAGTTCCGGACTTGATACAACATAATTCTCAGACCTTAACATAAGGTCATGATATTAACCATAAGATCCTAGTGCATCCATCTCTCCTGAATAGGACTTGATCAAGGTCCTATCTTGATACAACACAAGATATTTAACTTAACACAATAAGTTAGTGAACTTAATACAACATAAGTTCCAGACTTGACACAACAAGGCTCATGGAGAGGATATAAACTTAATACAACATGAGTTCTGGACTTGACACAACAAGTCTCATGGAGGATGACTCCCGATGTTGTACATCTAACATTTTCTCACATGGTCATGAAGGGTGGGATGCTTGAGGTGAGTATATATTTATCATGTTTATATACATTTTTTGTTCCATTTACATATATGTATTTTGTAGATGGTTATGTATATATGATACTCATGGTTTGTTGCTCGTGTTTTGTTTAGTGCATATGTTGGACCTGTGAAGCCTAGAAAATTATCTATGGAATTTGATTGTCCCCCTCTCTAGGAGCATTGTTGGTGATGTTAATGAGAAGAGGAGGGCCAACAAGTGAGGATGGACTAGTGGGGGTGGTTATCCAGGTAGGGTTGGCTCAATAGGTGGGGACCTTGCCACCATCTTGGTGGATTTGGAGTGGTGTGTGGTTATCCTAGTGGATGGAGTTTATGAGTGTGGGTTCTCTGACTTGGATAATAGATATATAGTCCCATGTTTATAACTTCCATCACAGTTATGACTGAGGAGGTGCACGTTGATGCATCAATTTTTTTTTTGCGGGTCACTCTCATTAGCTAAGAGTAGCAACACAAGACCCTCCCCCACCATCAACAATAGAAAGGACATGACCAACGACGCCTCCTATTGTAACACCCTGGTTTTGACCCCATTGCATTAGATGTATATGATGTATGTATTGTAAATGATCATGGTGTGGAGCTAAAGGCCAAGGCCCCACCATCGATCGGTTATGCTATGTTTTGGATTTAAAATTGTCACCGAGTGTATATTGGGGCATGTGGCATACGTTTTAAGTTTATCATCATGTAAATATGCATCCATAATTAAATGAACCCGACCAGCTACGATCACGGAAACTAAATCGAAAGGGGAATGATTTTCACAAGGATAAGGATGTGGGGAATTTGTCAAACCTTGGCCAATGAGAGAAAAAAAAAACCCATGTGTCTTCTTCCCTTGTCTTATTCCAACCACTTTCATTAAGAAAGGCTGCTTGTGGTTGAGGCAGTTAATTGTTTTGGGGAGTGGGGTGGTAGGACTGTCAGTCCTCACCCACATGCACACTCCACCAGCAAGAAACACCCAGGCACTCTCTCCACTACATGCTACCTCCACAGTCTGTTCCTTCCTCACGTTGCTCATCCACACGCAGAGATTTCACTCTCCATTTCGCGACCTCCCGATTTTTGTTGTTCGTCCACACGCAGGAGCAGATGTTGCTCACGCTCACGCACAGGATTTTCCTGGTCTTACCCATGTGGTTTTCCTCTACGGATTTGTGGTTGGTGTGGGCGGATCCTTTCCTCATGGGTTGATTGGTGGCTCTACGTTGCTGTCACTCATGCAGCAAGCTGGGATCTGTTGGTCACAGTCACCCACGATTTCCTGTAGGAGGCCATTTCACGCTCAAGAACTGTGTGTGGTCTGCGTAATTCTTATCCGTTTGCTTAGATGTTCAGGAACGGACTATTGTTTCCTCATGTTGTGAACCGTGTTTTTTTTTATGCCCTGAGGCTGCTGCAGACTGTTGAATTCATTTTCCCTGTTTAAGCTGCTATAGCTAAATTAATTGCCCGAGTGCAATGGTTGGTCTTCGGACTGTATTGGGAGCAGGGATGGGGGCTTAGTTTTGCTTGATAAACTTGGTGGCTGGAAACCACATAGACAGAGCTAGAGGGCTAGCTTTCTTCTCCACAACCCCTGAATAGCACTGGAAGGGGATGCAGGGCCTGAGGGACTGTGTAGCAGAGAAGGGACTGATTCCTTGTGTTGGGTGTGTGTGGGTATCTTAGAAGCCAGGCTAGTTCTGGTGTAGGTGTTCTTGGCTCTGTATTGAGCTCACCAGCTTAGCAATTAGCCTTTCCCAACTCTTGGATGGCCTGATAAACCCAACTTTGTTGGCTTGGCTGTGTGTTTTGTATATCCTTGGCTATGTGTAAGCCTGCTTGTTTCCTTATTCCTTGGAGAGTCATGCCCAGCTCGGGGGTGGCAGCGTTGCTGAGAGATTAAGGAGCACGCTGGCCTATGGTTGGGTGGAACGTTACAGCGACGTAGCTGGTTGCGGAACGAGTTCATCAAAAGATAAGTGCTCTTGTCCATTTTTACTTCTGCAACCTTAATTTATGTTAATGATATGATGAATATGTTGCATGAATGCTTGTTTGAATGTATGATGTTTCCACTGTGTCTGATAGATGATTGCATCTGTGCATGATAAATATTCATGTGAGCATATTCTAGTTCAATATACAAGTTTAAGCATTCGGTTTCAGCAAATTTTATGCTCGTACATGTTCATGGGGCTCTTAGCCCGAGTGTTTGAAGCTTGTAGTCATGTCCTCTTCGCCGGCCGGAGGCATGGGGACGTGACACCTATGAAGGATGTGCCACCATTAGCTATACTTGGGCCACCTCCTTCACCATAAGGGTTGTTCCATGATGTTTGATAATTTGAGCTCATTTTTGTATGGGTCGATGAGCCCCATTTTGTATATGTATTGATGTGTCCTATGGGAGGTGAGTTTTTGACACAGTGTTGATGATTTTTTTATATCTTCTCGCTAAGGAATTTGATGTGCATTATACTCATGAAGTTATATATATATATATATCTATATAT
>LPNX010753334.1:0-42322 GCA_001517045.1 Pseudotsuga menziesii
GTTTATCTGCATCAGAGAAGTTTTTAAGATAGGATGTAAACCTTTGTGTAAAACTGTGCACTTTTTCTTTCTTTTCTTTTTTTAAAGCACACAGTCCTTTCATCAAGGCAGCATGCGTCTTTTGGACTGCGTACTAACTTCTAAACATTCTTTCGAAGGTGTTCCAATCTGGAATGGAATTGGCAGGCAAACCAAAATACCATGAAGCTGCAGCTCCTTTGAAGGTATGAGGAAAGAGTATACACACCACATCTTCGTGTTCCCCAGCTTTCAAACCTTCTATCGCCAAGTAGAAACTCTGTAGATGATCATCCACCAAGATTTTATCATTTGGGTCAAACTTGGGCAGTAGCTTCTCAAAGGCCTGGGGTAGGTCGTGCAACGGTGGGGTCATATTTAGAGGTGATTTGGCCTTCCATGCGGGCGGTGGAGTATTAGGTGGGGGTTGATTGGCGTTAACACCGGCCATGAGTCGGGGTGGAGAATGCGGAGGTGAAACAACAGGGGTGTGAACAGGAGAAATGTAGGGAGTCTCCGGCCCCTCTTGACTCAAAGGGAGTTCAACTTCTTGTAAGGCAGTCTCTACCAGCTCCTGCCAATCTCCAACCAACACTGAATCTTCTATTAAAGGACGGTCTCTTCTCTTATATTCTCTTTTAGGCAACTCAGGGATGATAGGTAATCCTCCAATCTTCTTTAAGTATGCCCTGGTGTGTCTTCTCAGATCGTTAACAATCTCATTGCGAATAGGGTATAGATGTTCTCTTTCTTCTTCTTCCGGAATTGAATTGCGTGGTACACTACTTTCAGAACTGTGACCAGTGGAATATCCTCGGGAAAACGGGTTTCCTCGGCCAGCCATGCACTGGCGGCCCTCCTTCTAGCGCCAAAACTGTTGATGCCTGGAAATTCGCAGGCGGCAACAGTAAGGGATTCTCCCCAATCAGCGTTCCCAACTAGCCCGCTGACTGTTTGGTATAGGGAATCCGTCCGGTTTGCGGTCCGGCTACCGTAGGTCAAAGTAACAAACAAAGGCTTTACCGGTTGCAGCCCGGCCCACCGAGTTTTTGTATTTTTGTCTTAGAGGAAATGATATGCATGTGCCTAATTAAATGCAGGCTGGTTCAAATGCAGGGGCTTGTCACAAAGTGATGCGCAGGTTCTTACCTCTCGTCTTATGCTCACAAGCAAACAAACCAGATACGAACAGAAATAACTAACTATATAAACTATCCCTAGGGAGCGAGGCTATCTTCTTA
The DNA here is from genome assembly GCA_001517045.1 of Pseudotsuga menziesii. Taxonomy (NCBI): domain Eukaryota; kingdom Viridiplantae; phylum Streptophyta; class Pinopsida; order Pinales; family Pinaceae; genus Pseudotsuga; species Pseudotsuga menziesii. Next base: position 1,260 of record LPNX010753334.1, read on the forward strand.
AATGAGCAATAAAGAAAACACATACTGTAAGAAAACTACAGATAGCTGATACTTTTCCCACAGCACATGAAAACTACAAATATTCAAATAACCAGTTAACCGATCATTCTATAACAGCAATTATTACTCATAGTGCAAATGCATCCCAGAAAAGACTGCAGAATAATTAACAAGAACTTAGGTTCGAAACATCAAATATCCTCACAGCGCATGAAATACAGCTGAACACGAAATATTTCTTCTTCAGAATTATTCATTAAATAGCATTGATACATTTCACTTCTTTACTCTTTCCAGCAGACAAAATTGCAGTTCACTTCGCAAAACGAAATAGTTCCTCTTCCGAGTCAACAAGTACAAAATTTTCTAAGGGAAAAATCCCTCATTTCATCGGGCTTCCCATTATTTAAACAACAACTGATGTCCCCTGGGTTCCCTCGGCGCGTGACCTTTCAGCACTCTTGGCGATTCAGTTTCTCTCCTGGCCGTTTCGTTTTCTTCAATCATTTGAATAAACGTTTTACCCTCTGACAGTAACTACTGAAACGCTTCAGTGGCGCCTTTGTCATCTGTTTGGGTTGTCTCTTTTCTTGCCGCAGGCCGCCTTCGTGACCCATGTGATTCTCCCTGCACGTAATTTATGCGCATTATCCACTAACTTGAGGCTTCGACCATCAAAATTTTATAACCCTAGTGAAAGATTCACAAAGAAATTGGCCTGGCTTTACGGGCGAAAACTTATGAAGAGAAACGGCTGTCGGGTGGGATAATAATCAGGCATCGGATGGGTAAGTTTCGGGGAGCCGCAACGGCGGGTGAGCACGGGAAGAGAGGAAGTGGAAAACGAGCGTCGTAGGTGATCGGGCGGTGGAGGAGAGTGGATCGACGGGCAGACTACTCCGCCACCCACAACGGCGGACGGGATGCAAGCTACGGACAGGCGATGGAAGCTGTAAAGGCGGTAGTTCGGGTGTCGGGTGAAACTCAAGTCAGGGCCTGACTTTATCTCCCCAGCCGCAACTTCGGGTGAACAGGAACTCTGGGGCAAGCGATTCACAACTCGAATCGGGCGTCGGAGAGAAGTGGGTCGGGCGGAGACTTTGTTCTGAGGGCCGCAACGGCGGGTGAGATAAGACTCTACTTCCTCCAAAAGAGGCCCGATCCAAAGAGAGAAAAACATCATAGCTAGAATTAACTTGCATCCTAAAAACCGTCTTTTCCCCTGTTCATGCAAAATTTTCAAACTTTGACGGGTACCAGGAAAATCGCACGACTCAAGCTAACTTGGACAAACACTTAAAAGTCGAGCAATCGACTTCAAACACAAGATAAGCTCCAAGACGCCAAACTTTCAACAGTAGGTTCGAGCAACTAATGACAAGGAGGGGTCCCTGAGTTTAAGTAAAAGACTAAAATCGGGGAAACAGGTTGTGGCAGCAACACCTTGCTGGTTCTTGTCTTCTTCTGTGTTCATGATCTGAATTGTTCTTTGAATCCTTCAATATAAGAAATGTAATAACAAATAACTTCTTGTTAGTTAACAAAATTTCAAGTATAATTTATTTATGCAAGGGGTGTTTGGTAATGCCCATTAGGTCTCTTAGTGTTTAAATCTAGGCTCTGATACCACTTGTAATGTCACATGCCCCAATTTTTCAAAAATAATATTATCATATTTGATTTTATTTCAAGACAATATGTTAAATTTTATGCTAAGTTTTAATTGATGACTCAATAGAGTCAAGGATGTTGAATGTAATTATGAATATTTTAATTATAAATAAATAAAAAGTGGAGACAACAGCTTGGGAAAGCTGTTAAAAAGAGTGTTACTGGTCCAGTTGGTGGAGGAGACTGGGTGGAGAGAAAATAGACAAGTGGCAGCATCCTCAAACACTTCCAATGTTGCAGTTGGAAACCTCCCTACATTTGTTGTCATGATCCCCCAAGAAAGTGGGATCAGAGCAGGTGGCTCAATTAATGACAATTAACTCAAAAAGACCTAGGGAATCTTAATAAAAATCCCATTGAAGAGAACTGAGGCTGCTCATTCCAAGAAGAGAATCATTCAGATGAATGTACTTCAAAGGATTTCATTGGGAAGGGAATTTTTGGAAGTTGTTTGAGGGGTAAAATGCAGAAAATGATCTAGTATAGCTATTCAGCTAAAGGATCCTACTGCTAAGTGCAGAGTTAGTACTAAGTCATTGTACTAGTATTTTGTTTCTTGCTCCACCAGTTCCCAGCCAAGGAGACTAGGAACAGGCTCGGGGGTCCTAAGAAGACGCTATTTGAGCGCTCTCCAGGAGTTGGTAAGGAGGAACAGCCTCCCAACGATGTTGTCATCCATCTTTAAACAGGTTCTACAGTCTTTTAATTGATGTGTTAAAAGTTTATTTCTGAGAATGAATGAATAATGAATGATTTACATGTTTTGCAGTGAACTGTTAGAGTTTATAATATTTTAGTTATTTGAATGTTGATTCTGTAATTGGATGAGATAATCCTACCTGTATTTTTCCCCATCTGGAATGAACCAGACCATACTCTAGCACAGGTAGTTTGTTTAAAATAGATGAAGATATGATAGAAATCTGGATTTAATAGAGTTATTTTGTATTTCAGAACAATGGAGTAATTTATTTCTGTATATAGATGTTTTCAGGAAAGAATACTAATCTGTCTAATTAAGTTATTGTTTAAAAACCAGACTATTGTATTAAGAATGCTAGCAAAGAAGTATTCATAATACCTTACAAAAAGCAGGTTTATTTCTTTTAACAAGTTGATTACTGTAAACAGGTTATTTTCTTATTCAAAACTGTATTTTGTAAAATGAAACTACTAACCTATAACATAGGTAAAGAATTAACTTAGGTAAACACTCATTTATTTCTGTGAAGAAAGAACCAAGTTATTTTACATAGTTTATTTTATTTTTCATACTACTTAACTATATTTACAAATGTTCACTTTGCAAGTAGGGTAATTCTAGTATAACTCTTTTTTGTAAATAAATTAACTACAGCAAATATAATATTGTAATAAGGAAATAATAACAAAACCTATCTATGTACTTATTAAAATAATATGGACTGAATGCAATGGTAAATAATATTAAATATTATTTATAAATGAACTAATTCATTTAAATAAACTAAACAAAGATTAATTATAAAAGAAAGTATAGGGTCGAAACCCTCATAGTATTAAACATTATAATTTATAGTATTAACATTGTAATTCATAGTAATAACATTGTAATTAATAATCAGATAAGCAACAATCCAAGGATTTGGATTATTTAGTATTTTGAACTTAAGACTATAAAATGTTATTATAGTCCTATAAGGAAAGAGAAAGATAACAATGAAATTATAACAAATATATACCTGTAACTAACAATTAATTTAAAAGTTATTATTGAATTAAAACCTACAGGATAATTAAAGAAATTATTGTATACACAAATCACTAACAGGATTAACCCTTGCTCAAATATCTGAGCTTATAAACAAATTACTATAATAAAAATAAATAACAGAATAGTATTTAGTAATACAATTTAATCCAAGATAATTTTAACAAGTAAAGATTTCTTTACACTGTCGAATAAGGGTAAGAACCCTAGTGTACAAAATCAGTAAGAGCTTAAAAATAACTGAGTTCAAGCTCAATAGAGCTAATCTCTTTGCTTAAAGTTTAAACAGAGAATGTCTTGACAGGCCGTGAGTTCTTTTACATAACTATACACAAAAGAAAACAAGTAAAACAAAATTTATAAGTCACGGCATAAGCCGGAGAACCCTGCTAACAGCAAGGGTTAGCAAAATCTAAACAAACAAACCGAGAAATAGTAACCCATGAAGAGTCACTTGCAGGCCACGACTTCCAACTGAAAAATTGTTCTATAAAGAACTAACAAGCGTGGATTGCCATGGGTTGACCTGGGCCTACCGTAACCAGGAAGCCGACCCTACTCATTTGTATTAGCTGCAAAGAGAGTTGTAATTTGTTACCTGCCAGGATACGAACCAAAAACGTTAAAATATGCTCATACTGTAACTAATTTAAGAGTAAATTTTAAGAAAATGTTTAAAAGCAATTTTAATACCTGGAAGCGAAGGTAATGTAGCCACCGAGAAACAGGAGCGTCGCCACCAGCAAGACAAAGAGCCAACCCTTCATTTCTCCTGTAACAGAGATGGTGCAAACGCATGCACAAACCACTACTAGCAGCAACAAGAAGAAGGTGGAGCAACGGCCAATCAAGAAGCGAATAGTGAAGCTCGAACTGTCACCACAATGTGAAGCATGAGAACCACACTCTCAAAAACCCTATGACGAAGACAGAGCTGTAACAAAAGAAAATAACTCATTTAAACAATCCCAACAGGCAGGCTGTAGAGAAACAAACCAAAAACTACACACAGACCAGGCCGTAAGCTGTAAGTCACAGCCCCCACAACTCTTGCCAAGGTAAACTCACAGTGCAAGCAAGAGTTAAATAATGAGAAAGACAAACTAAACATTGTAAACCAGGATAGGAGCTCGTTAATTTCATAGTAGGGTAAGCATGGCAGCCATGGACACAGTTGCAGAGCGGTCCGAAGGCCCAAAATCGACGGAGGATAATGACAAAGAATAGGGTTACACCAACCCTTATACTTCCAACACTTGGCCGAGAAGGAAACACGTGGTCTCACAAATTATTCAACCATGCAGTGGGTTGATCATATAGTTTCCTGCATGCCAATGATTCCCAATTATTCAAAACATAATTCTATGCACAATCATATAGTATTGTAATCATTCAAAGGTTCTACGTGTTCATGGATGTCAATCTACGGTTGCATGGCATAAACCATGAACCCTCGAAACTTTGCCAAGGTAATCATATAGTCATCGTGTATTTTAGGACGAGGGCGATTTCAAAGTCTTTTATATACACAACCTTACACATAATCCCATCAATGGAGTGGTCTAATGCCACATCCCTTTTCCATTGCAAGTTACAATATGAACTTATAATTATATGTTTATTCATATTAATCTTTTTGTTGACTATGAAATCGATATAATCTCATAATCGATATGCTTTCCCAAAGTATATATGCATAGAAGCTTTAGATCTTCACTAACGGTTTATCCATTTATTCATAACATCAATAGTATAGTTATAAATGTTGATAAGCCTTGATCTATCGTAACTAAGTTTATGAAGAAAAACTTATGATACTTGGAAGATATTAATTAAAAGGCTATTTCATCACCTAGCCAAACTATGATGTTTAATAAAGCATTCCTAATAAACTTTGCATAGCTAATCTTGTTGCCACCAACATTTATGTTGTGACTTGATAATTTTATACAACATAGCTGTAAATAGGATTATGAACTTTATAAATCTTATTTGTTTATAACAAGAATTACTGGTAAACATGGATGCATTATAAATAAGATAATTTATGTATGTATTGGTGAGTATCATAGAAAAATATAGTTTCAGTGGGTGGCAAATACTAGGATGATGGCTATGAATCCTTTGCATAGCTCAGATCAACAAGGTTTAATGGCATTTGGTTATGTACACAACCATAACAAGTACTATAGTTTCACCATGATTATGATTAGTAACATAATTTTTAGATCTATCTGGTGCTTGCATGAGGTAATAAAACAATCTCAAACTTTGATCTAAGTTAATTGTTGTGGCTAGAAGCTTAATTCATGAGAAGTATTATAAAAAAATAAGAAAATTGAAGTGGAACAATCCCACTAGATTCTAAGTCCTTAGGACTTTATGTGCACTGTAATGTTTAGAACCTTAGACAGTAATCTTCATTACAAAAGATGAATAACAAGCAATTGGTTATACTAATAATATAAGTTGATAATGTATATTACCGTTAGAACAATCATTATAGAAAATCAAGTTATGCACTCTGGGTGAAAATAACTTACGACAAAGATCACAAGTTGTGAACCAGGGAAAGTAATTATTGTTGCTATTTACATTTAAGAAAGAAACTCTTCTACATGTATATCGTGGACAAAAATAATTGAAGGAAACAAACTACTTGTTTTACCTCATAGAAGTAGATTGATATGTAATAGCTTATTTACAAAGCTTTTTATTTTGCAAATAGAAATATAGCTGGATGCTTTATGGAACTAAAAGGCGTTACTCGATCATTCATACCTGTAAACCTGTAAGGACAAGTAAGCTTTCTGCATTAGCTTAAATGCTAAGTAAGCCCCAGAATCCAAGACAGTTCCACCTACTTGTCGCAAATTAAAACTCATCAGCAAACTGAAAGAGGAATTATTACACAAGTTAAACTTAACCTTGTATCAAAAAGTAGAATGCTGAGTTACTTAATTAAGATTATGCATTAACTAATCTGGTAACTAATTCTTTTATAGATAACTGTTAGCTGTTAGCAAACCACATTCTCAACATTTTATGTATTTTTCAAAATTTTAAATTTTTATGAAAATTTGGGGTTTTGACATGTAATGTCCCCAAAATTCAAAAATAAAAATAAAAAAAATCATAGGCTAATTAAATGCTACCTTTCAAGGATATCGTTTTATCTTTTGCGGAACATATCTTTCATTGTTACTAAATCTAAGTGTCCTAAGATGTCTTTCCCTTTTTATGTATTTTCCTATATATTGATGATATGTTTATGTGATGTGGTTATGTTACTTGGATTTGTTATATGATTACGTTGTCTTTCTTTACTAATAACGTACATTTGTATATGTTGGTTCAGTTACATTTTACTTCCTATTTGTATGTCTTGTTTTTCGTTTATGGTTTTATTTATGTAAAAAGGCTGACTTGCCTTTGAATGTCAATGGGTGGAGTGGCGTGGTTTTGTCCCTTCAGGGTCCACTTGGAAAGGTAAGGTTTCCTATTGCTTTGGGGGGCTTACTTAGTTCATTGCAAACTAATGTAGACTCCTAATCCTTTGCAGGTTATTCCAGTAGTGAACTCTGTCTATGTCAGTGGCAAGTAAAAAAATTATATTCTATTACAACTACATTATCCTATCCTATCCAAACTGGTGAAAATGGAGGAATAAAGTCCTAAGAATAACTACGTATAAGTCCAATGTTTATGAAAACTTGAAAGAATATGGTTATATCTTTATGGTCATCATTATTATTATTTTTAAGGTTATGAAACCTTATCCCTTTGATTGTTTATGTTAAATAATTTGTGAACCTCATGGTGAAATTCCTAGGGTTTAAGGCATGATCCATATACCATGGAAGACCTTGTAAAAATTTCCTTAGAAAACTATGGGGTATACATAAATGGTTTATGGCATATTTCATATGCCATAACACTTTGGTTTAAAATTGTATGGGGGGTTTTTTTAACACTTGGATGGTGGACTAGGCAACATCGATGTGAGGTTGAATATAGCTCTAAGGGTTTTGATTTCATTGGTAGTGGAGGACAGAGTGGCACTTTAATTACTCTTGGGAAAATGTGGACAAGAAGCCTCAAATGTTGGACTTGATCGATAGAGTTTCATTTGGTTTTCTCTCTGGTTGTCTGAGTGGTTTTGAGCTCTCGGGAGATATGTTGAGAGGTGCAACAGCTTTCCCTCTCTCCTGGAAATTATGCCCTTTTACGTGGTCTGCAACATTGTAATGGTTTGTTTTCTTTCATTGAGGTTTCGCATACTTCTCATGGTTTCTGTGTTGTTTGGTTTGCAGGTGGCAAGGGTGGCTTGAACGTAGCTTGATGGGGCTCTAAAGGTGGCCTATGCAACCTCTAAGTAGTAATTCCTGGAAATATTCAAAGGTCCTTTCCTCTGCGTTTTTATTTTGACAGAGACTTGAGCTATGGGTTGGGAGCATTAACGATGTGTATTTTTTATTGTCAGATTGATAGTTTGGGTTCTTTTGATAGTTTGGGCATCCAAGGGATGCGACTGTATTTTGTCTTTTCTATGTAAATTCATATGTAAATATTTGGGGAAAATCTTGACTGTCCAGAGAATGGTTTGGCTTTGTGTATAACACTTCATTGTTTGCATTGTTTTGTAAAGTGTCACGGGTTTAAGATTTTAATGGAAAACTCTACGTTTTAACTTCCATTGATGCGTATGATTGGTTTCATAGTTCCATTTCTTTCGATGGCACGGTGGATATCTTTATTGTGTTATTTCACATTTTATGCATTATATTCATTAGTGTATGTTTTAATAATTATCGTGGTTAGGGTTTCACCTTATGGTCGTGATCTTGGAAGCTCAGCTTGACCCTTAGGTGAATACATAGCCTGCACATATCGTTTTTATGTTTATTTAAAAAAACATAGTTGTGTATTTGTTGATAGTAGAGATTTAAATAAATGTTTAAGACCGGGGTTTCACCTTACAGCCGTGATATTGGAAGCTTTAGCTCGGCCCTTATATGGATATGCAACCTATGAATATAATAGTTAACTTATAATATTGTGGAATGAATGTGTGGAGCCTAGCTCTGTTTGATAAGACTGGTTGTTTGTGGACAGACCTTGCAAGTAGCCTGAGAGGCGATACCCTTACTATAAATGTTGCAATGTTTATGTTTTGGTGTTTTTCTATGATGCCCACGGGAATTGATCCTGGGATTTTAAACGGTTTAGATTTGTGGTTAACATTTGTGCCCACAAGATTCAATCCTGGGTTGTTTTATGAGATATGTTGGTAGTTTTTGGTTGGGAATTCCACATGATTTGATCCTGGGTGCGCCTCTATATGTTAATGAATTGGTTTATATAAATGGTGAGTTTGGTCCTTGGTTTTTGTTTAATGTAGTTTTGATATATTTGTAATATGAATTTTCCTACAGCCAAACCTTAGTAGGTTTCGATGGTTGGGCTTTGTGTAAAGGATTTTGTAAAGGAAATTATATGAGGCATTAGAGGAAATTTCAACTCAAAACGGGTCTTTTAACACTAATTCAAATTCCATGTCATAATGTGTTAGCCAATAAAATTGCTTTAAATTTGAAGTACTGTATAGGTCTTAAACACTTTTTTAATATAAATTTGGGGATAGGTATCATAAAAAAACTACTTTTTTTGTTTCTATTTTCGACATATCTCCCCATTTTTTACTCAAATTTCGATTGAGAGAGCTTAAATTCTACATCCAACGAGCCTCCCGCTAGTCATACTTTAGAAGGATCCTGCTACCCCATAAACAAGAAATACCTAAAAAAATGTGATGATGTTGTCATCATCACACTTTTTAAGGTATTTATTATTTTTAGGGTAGCGAGGTCCGTCAAAAGTATACCAAGTGGGTACTCGTTGGATGCGGAATTTAATTCTGTATCCAACAATCTCTCCCGATCGAAATTTGAGTAAAAACACGGGGATATATGTCAAAAAAACAAACAAAAAGTAGTTTTTTTCTTTTCTTCCTCCAAAATTAATAAATATTATTTTATTATTTTAACTATTATTTTATTAATGTTTTTTAGGAGGCCCATTTTGAATTGAAATTTCCTCTAATGTTTATCCCGCAACCAATCCTTGGATTCGATGGTTGGGATGGTTTTATTATGACTTATAATCCTTATGGTTTAGCATATATTTAATATTTATTTTTGAAGACTGTGAATAGTGTTTAACATATGTTGCTTGTGTTTGAATTATATTTGGGAAATGAAAACAACATGCTGGCAATATGAAATCTGCCAGCGTTGGAAATATAAGTATAGAGTTGGATTTTTTTAATGATGTGAGAGATTTGATTTATGGTTTAATTTACTTCTTTTGGTTGATATTTTATTAATTATTTTAACATGTTTTGAACCTAGGTTGAGGTTCTACAACTTAGAGATTTGACCTCTGGTCTGTAGGTTTATATTGTTGTTTATAACTAGTTTATATGAATTTTTTAGATGCAAATTTTAATATACTATTTTTTTAAAGATATTAAGGTTTATTTTGTTTATCTTTATGAAAGTTCTATTTAACTTTTCATCTAAGTTTGAACAATATACAGAAAGCTAGTTATCTCAAATAATCTAAAGTTTCATTCTAAGATGAACTCTGATAGATATTTAACAAATACATAGAGGACTTAATTTAAGATATACCTAAAGGACCATAAAAAGAATAATATTAAAAGAATGTAAACTATATTTTCCTAGGGTTTAGAGGCAAGTAAATCATGCTTTGAGGTTCTGTTAACAAAAGGAATACCTAGCTGAGAAAACATATCATATACATATTTTCATTGAAGATTATAAAGCCTTCTTTTAATAAAAACCTGTAAAAGCTGTACAGAGGATAAAACCTCATACCTGCAATTTGAAGCTATTTTAATGGTTGGAAACCCTTCATTCTCAAGCACACAACATTAAAAAGAACATAGACAATTCTAACCTCAGATCTGTTAACTAAATAACTTGGGAACTACCACATTCCACCCAACGATGAACCAAAACCATTCCTGGTTTCAATCCGGATCCCCTCGAGTTTGTTCCAAAATGAAAGTAGTATAGAGCTCCTAAAGGTAAGGCTTCACCTATCTAGGATAACAGGTTCTGTACCAGATTTCTTTTCCTCTGGAAAAATGCTCTCCAAGAACTCTTAGGAGAATAATAATCAGATAGAATGGATGACATCCCCAAGCCTCTCTTTGTCTTGGGTCTTTATAGACAACCTTTAGAAAAAGGGACAGTTAAATAAAGAATCATCTATTTTCTTTAAATAATCTTTTACTCAATTTAAGTGAATTTAATATTTATTTATTTATCTTAGGAACTCTTTGACTAGTTCCTATTTTTATTCTTTTAGGTATTTAAATATTTAATTAATTATTGTAATAAATAATAATACATAGATCCTTCCATTATTATTTATAGTTACTATTATTAATACATATGCTTACTCTTTTATTCACATTATATGTAAACTATATATATATATACACACACATATCATTGTTAACATTTTTACTTTGGGTATCATATAACATGATACCAAATCACATGGTACCTTTTTTTTTAGCTTATAGTCACTTCTTTATTAAGGCCTTCAGGTAGGGTTGGTCAACTAAGTTAGGAATCTCTAAACCTCCTTACATGTTGGATTACCTCGTATATCGTGGTAGTTCTTCAGTACTTGATGAGACACAAAAATTCAAAATTTCATTTAATTAACTTAAAAATAAGTAAGATGAGACCGGTTTTTTATCGGAGTCGTTTTCACTCAACACAATTAAATTTTAGTAACTCCTAGCGTTATTCAGAGCCCGTACTCAATGCTAAGAACAAGGAGTCATGCTTAGTGCAATTCCAGATCTTCTCGCTCAACACTAATGCTAGGATGTACTTGTATAATACACCTAAGGATACAATGGCGAAGGATCTGATGTTCCATAGTTTATGCTCAACATCAATTTGGAATGCTCCGGGTCTTATGCCCAACACTTCCAATTCTTATATTTTCATATTCTTCAGAGCTTCACGCTCAACACAAACGTTTCATAACTCATGTGCACTAGAGCTGATGCTCAACACAAACATCAAATACTCATGTGCCCTAGACCTCTTTCTCAACACAACAATAAATCACTCACGTGCTTCAAATCTTGCGCTCAACACAAACATCAAATAGCCATGTGATTTAGAGCTTGCACTCAACACAAACATCAAATCACTCATGTTCTCCAGATCTCGCCATCAATACAAACATCTCATCAATTATGTGCTTCAGGGTCCACGCCCAACACCTGAAATCATATACATCCTAAATAAAACATATGCATTTGGGTTACACCTAATATATAAAACAAATCATCATTCTCATGTGCAGTGGAGTCTTATGCCCAATATATAAAATATAACATCAAAGAAACATCACATGCAATGGGACTTATGTCCATAAGTTTTAGGTCAAAATTTTGAGATATTACACAAAACATGCTCGAATAAGAAAATATCTTTGAAAAAAAGGATGGAGTATGCTGTAGGGAGGGAATTATGCCCCATTTAACCCCTAGAATACTGTAAAATCCCTCAATGCCATCCTCAAATCATGGAAATGATGTGGTATGGAGGATGCCTTCCTACGAGGAAAGAAGGTCAGGGACACCAAGGACCCAATGACTGAAGGGCCAGGAGGGTTCATGAAGTGGTCGTGACTGAACACTAATGTCTCATGGCTGAAGTAAAGGCCACTAGAGTGCACAAGAATGGAATGGAGCCATGAGACCCAGTTAGTCAACCTTTAGGGGGGAAACCTCTTTAATGAGAAATCAGTAATTCCATTAAGCCATAGTACCCTTAAAGGAGCACCATAGGGTGCAACCATGAACTCCATCGCTCAATAACACCCCACTTGGTCGAAAAAATGGTCCTCTCTTCCTGGGGTACACCTGAAGGTGCGTTAGGTACAAGTGCAGTGTAACACCACCATTGGATGGAGTGCTACAATATGACGGGACAACCGGATGATGATGACCCGCTCGAAATAAACATACATGATTCATAAGGTATGCGCGTAGTGGAGGGATTTGGAATTTCTACTGACCAATTCCTAAGTCCACTTAAAATTAAGAAAGTTAATATTGGCTCACCTGGCAATCCAAATTTCACCAATATTGGAGATTATTGGGATGAAGAGGTTGTAGGGAAGATCACTATCTTATTTCATGAGTTTCAAGATCTTGTCCCTACTAGGTTTTTAGAGATGAAAGGAACAGTCGAAGATCTCGGTGAAATAAAAATACCTTTGATTCCTGACGCAAAATCGATCAAGCAGTGACCATACAGATTGAATTCACGATACAAATAAAAGGTCAAGGCTGAATTGGACTAAATGTTAGAGGCAAGTGTTATAGAAGCTATTGAGGAATCAGAAAGGATTAGTCCTATAGTGTTCTAGGAAAATAAGACCAAGGGTGAAGTAAGAATTTTTGTCGGCCTGAGAAATTTGAATGATGCTTGTTTGCATGACCCATTTTCAACTCTGTTTACATATGAAGTACTGGAAAGTGTCGAAGGGTAGGAAATGAATTCATTCACTGATGGATTTTCTGGGTACCATCGGATCAGGATTTCAAAGGACGACTGACACAAGACTACCTTTGTGATAGAGTGGGGTTGTTTCCAGTATACGGTAGTGCCCTTTGGACTTAAGAATGCTCCTACGATTTTTTCCAGAATTGTAGTAGCTTCCTTTGAATATTTTAAACATAAATTTCTTGAAGTCTACTTTGATGATTGGACAGTATTTGGGCTCATTAAAAAACATATTGAGAGCAGTAGAATGATGATGAATGTTGTTGCTAGTATCAAATTTCATTAAATTTGAAAAAATATATCTTGTGTGCCCTATTAGGCCATGTGGTATATCACGATGGAATTTTGGTCGATCCAGCCAAAATTCTAATAATTCTTGATATACCATCACTTGCTACAGTAAAACGGTTGACAGAAACACTGAGACACACTAGATACTACAGAAAATTTATCAAGGGATATGCAAAGGTGGCTACTTTGATGGAAAATATTTTGAAGAAAGATGTTAAGTTTCAATGGACAGAGTCCTTCCAAGAGAGTCTAGACAAGCTGAAAAACAAGATGTCTACTGTGCCAATACTTGTATTTCCATACTGGAAAAAGGAGTTTCATGTTCATGTTAATGTGTCGTCTGTCATGATTGGCATGGTACTAATGCATCCTGGTGAAGGATTCATCGATCATCCCATTGCCTTCACTAGAAAGAATTTATCAACGTGTTGACGGGCGTATTTGGGTAAGCCCGCAACGGGGGAAAATGACCCAGACCAGGATCCTTAGGACAGGCTCCAAGCTGTTTGGGGTAGTCGTTCCCGACAGGTTTAAAGGCTCTGTTGGCCTGAGGTCTTATAATACCTATTGATTAGAATTAATGCTACTAATTGTTAGTATTAGGACCTATATTTACAGCTACGAAAATTGATTCAAGTTATATATTACAATGATTGACAAACTGTTAAGTTTAAATTACTTAATACATTTAGCCTTAAATACATGAATAAAACATAAACCTAGACAAGATTAGTATCCTACAGGAGTATGTTGCATGATGTATACACATGTACAATAATTACAAAAAAGAATTGTCTGTATGTAATTCATAAACAAGATCTAATTCAAAAGGATTTTTCAGATGAAATAAACATCATAAAACTATATATAATCCTAATATCCTGATCAGGAGCAGTAAAAGAAATTAACCATGGGATCAATTAATGCTAATAGAATTACTACGTGGATACACCTAGATAATATTTAAATAAGTTAAACATTAACCAGATCCATACAGTAATCAACTACAAATCATATAAACAACAATGTAAATTGCTAGTTACATGACATGATATACTAGCAAAACTGAAAGCATGAAAATCGATAATTACACAAGAAATGTATGCTTGTAAACTTCTATAGAGAATTTTAACAAACATAAAAAAGTATAAAAAGGAAACAACAAGACCAGCAGACACCAAAAACACATGTAGAGTATTCAAACAGTAACATATATAGCAGTATCACCAGTTCGAAAGATTGGGGCTGCAGATGGATAGCTGTCTAGAGTCACAAAATCCAAACCCAGTCTTGTCCTTTTCCCTTCTACAAACTATCGATCCTTATCCAATAAACTTTTAACCCTTAAATACAAGTTAATAAAAACAAACATCCTTAAAAGTTTGAGATAACAAGACCGGATTATCCAACTGATTTCTAATTAAAAATGACAAGAGTAACGTGTCATTTTTCAATATAAATAAAATCATCAAGACGATCCATGGGAATCGAAGATTCCAGCGATAAACAACAACTGGCAATCTTGTTATGCGGTCTAGTCCAATCAGTGAGGAGTATAATCTAAAAACAACTATCCAACCTAGACGTAAACAGCACCCATAATACCTGCAGCAAATCAAATAATAAAATTAAAACATAAACACAAATAAAGAATGATAAATCATAAATAACAAATGAAATGCAATAAACAAATACCTCTACAAGATCATCAAAATTCAAAAACAAATCGATCCAGCATAATCATAAGTTAACTGGTGCATTAAAGACTTGAATATTGACCCCATTAGAATGATTCGGTGAAGGTGCACTGAATTGCATGAGCGCGATCTGGGCGTTGAGCTCCCGCAGCTTTTCTTCACTCTTTTCGTTTTCATCTTGCAATTTAAGGACTCTCCTTATGAGCTTGTTCTTATGACTCTTCAATCGTGAAAGCTGTTGACCAATCTTATCAGCCTTTGCCCTTAACTCCACATTCTCAGTTTTCATTAAATCCCGACTTGCTACTATTTCATTCATCCTGTCTTCCATTCTACGAACCTTATCCAACAGACAACTAATGAACAAAGGATGAATGGTTTCCCCAGTTCCACGAAAAACAGTCGAGGTTGTTTTAACCTGTTTTTCTTTAACTATAGAATCAGCCATATGATTAACTGAAACTTCCCACACTTCCTTATCCCCTACTGGAGAATTATTATGATCAAGAGTGGCATCAACTTGCGGCTCGACAACAGACAGAGAAGGAGTTTCATGTATATCATTATCAACCACAGGGTGACCTTCACCAGTTAAATCATGAACGGACTCAGGATGAACCAGGTTGTTTTTAACAGGCGAAGAAGTAAAGGTTTCTTCATCATCAATCACAACCATTTCCACTGGAAATTTATTACTTACGGGGATTTTAACCATTTTAGCCTTCGCCATACTCCTGGTCAGCCTTCTAACCAATTTGGACTTGGGTAGATTTCCTCGATGATTCCCAGTTTTATCACTACTGATGGGCGGAGTAACAGGTGACAGAGATGAAATCTTTCTCATACACCCAGGACCTCTAGGGGTTTGAGAACTGTTCACTGGATTACCCATGGGCTCTTTACAGGGTTCGGAACCATTACGGCTAGGGTTCGACAGAGATTTGTGCGGGGAAAAGAGTGGAGCCGAACTTAAATCTCTATGCTTACTACAGTCATTGAGACTGTTGAACATGCAATGACAGAAGGATGAAAAACCATTTGACTCTATAAACTGCTCCCATGAGCGACCCGATTTCAACAACTCGTAATCAATCAACATTCGAACCAGACCGTGATGGAAAAGACTGTGGCTGACATGTTTAGGCCCCTTCTTTATGGCGTTTGACATCTTAAATAAACTGTGCAGAAGATAATAAGGCAAATTAATGGGAAACCCTATAAAGGCAGCCATTAGACGAAGATGATATACGTATGCCGAAGATAATCGGCCCTCACAGGTCAAATATCTATGAATTAACTCAAGCACTGAACGCCATTCTTTAAGAAAATATTTACTTGCCACCCCAGTCCAAAACAAAACTTCCTGATTCGGGTTCTTTAATAATCGTCTCCATTCGGTAATGTCCATCTTTTGGTATTTGAACCACTTTTGCCCAGACAGAGACAGACCCGTTGCAGCTGCTATGGATCTTTCATCAACCCGGAAGCAAAGGTCACCAACCTCAGCTTGGTAATTAACCAGGGACAGGGAAAAGACTCTGGTACCCTCAAGGTTCGAGTCGGAAAACTTCTCGAAGAACGGCATCCACCCCACATTCCTAACTTTTTCTGCGAGCTAAGGGTTTGAGCTTAACAGGGTCATCTCATAGGGTTCCACCCTCACGACAGGAGCCATCATAGGCCGATTACGAATGCGCAACCACACAAAAAATACATACCACCACTCGGCCAGAGACAGAATACCAGGTTGTGAGCACTTAGAACGAAGATTGAGCAACACTAGGTAACGAGAAGGGTAAGCCATGCACGAGTGCAGGTTATACTTCTGCGGGTTCAACATGAGCGAAAGCATCGGCGTTTGGAGTGGTAATGGATTGATAACCCAAATGACGGTTGAAAACTCTAGAACGCTGATAATATCATGATTCAACCCTGACTTAAATGATAGGAAACTTTACATTGTACGTAAAACAGGTGGTCTAATGCCAAGCAGCCACGATATCAGACACGTACCAGAACTTAAATATGACAGGCAGTTCAAGTGCCAGGGTGATGATGACAAGATGGCTTCGCGATATATGATTTAAGACACAGACTGCGCCAAAAATCAATCCGGTGGTAACCCTAATATATGCACTCATATCATAGATTCGACATATCTCGTAAAGGTGGCGGAGGTCATACTATAATCACCAATTATGCACATGAACCTTGAAATAAGACCATATGGAATTGAATCAAGATCGACAATGGCTTGGAAACTTAGGATAAGGACCATGAGACATAAGTCTAGGCTTCGCCAGAGTTAGAAACATCAAACCTTTGACAATTATAATTTAGACAATGCATGAAAACCATAATAATGAAACCTTGCAAATCATCATGATAAAGAAACCAATAAAATATATCTCTGATATTTTGGGATAATATACATGACTAGGGTTACAAAGCAGGAATAAAAATCATTAAGAGCCACGTCGTAACTTCCCTAGTATAAATCATCCAAAACAATCACTTCAATATGATAGTCCATTAATCCAATAGAATTTGCAAAGGTTATTAGAAAAAATTAAATTTCAACAAATCAGTAGCTTAATGGAAACCACCATATCAGTAGCTGAAAACTCATTAAACCTGTCCTTTTAAAATTTAAACATTTCATCAAACAAAATGGAATTTTGTTTGATGAAATAATGATTTTAGAAGGCTGTTGAGCAGGGGCACAACAGATGGTGACTTGCTGGACGAAACAGTTATCTCTATTCATTTCCCTAAAATCATGCAAGCAAAGAGATTAAATCCTTAATGTAAGCCATTGCATAGAGAACACCATATTAGCACCTCAAACAGATTCAAATATGTCACGGTTCCAAACATTACCAGAAGATTGTAGATTCATTTATTTGATACAAATCAGATTTCTAGCAAAAATCAGTCTGTAAGGAGTAAAACAGTAAATGGTTCAGTCTTAAAAGATAAAACCTCAATACCACAAGCATAGCCCTGCTGCCAGCAGGCGTCCATAGCCTCGACAGGGTTAATTTAAAACCCACAAACTGCCATGTATCCCATCTGCTAGTAAAAAGTCTATAATTCTGGGCAAGATGAACTGTTACCGTTATCTTCTACTTTCATTTTTTCTTTTTTCTTTTTTTCTTTTTTTTTTTTTTATTAGTCATGAAGGTCATGATTCAGGCTTGATAACCCGGTAGTAATCATGTCAGTCACCAATCTACATAACAGTAAAATGGACCGGCTCGTGATGAGACCTTTCACCCCTCAAAGTTTGATATCCAAAGGTCATTGCCCAGGCTTGGTGACCGGAGACGACAATGCTACTGGATGTAAACTTATGATCCTAAACAAACCGGCTCATCACGAGACCTTCTTTCCTTCAGACGGGTTTTTTTTTTTTTTTTAGATGTTTCAGTCCATCTCGTCCAGAACGTAATTATTGTTAATCCCAAATGAGATTGTCTTAGCAGATAGGGAGGCGAGTCTGGTTTTCTTTACGAAAAAGGGATGGCGTAAGAGATTAAAATGGATGACTTTACCAAACACTGCCCTAATCCCTTTGGACAAATTTTTGCAGAAACTGATATAATTAATTAATATTAACATATTTTATAAGTTGCTGGTAATATTCTGAACAATGAAGATACCATTCTCTGTTCAAGAAGTAAAATCGAATGACAGCTTTCAAGAAAATAATGTCTTTGTGCATGACTGCCAGACAACTTACGGAAAATGAATTTAGTCATCAGTTTGGGGTTCAATGAATCTGTCAGGCTCAACACACAAAAGCAAAATAGCAAATAAAAGGGGGAAAAATACACACTGACCAAAAGCAAAGAAAATAAAATCATTCAAACAAGCACACCACACCAGTGATATATACAGGATGATCCCTTGAGGAGGATCAACAAAAGTATCGTTTGATTAGGTGACCATCTACTGGAAGGTTATCAATGTCACCTTCCAGTGTTTGTAACCTGAAAGTACTGGGACCAAGTTTTTCTGTAATAATAAATGGCCCTAGCCACAGGTATTGGAACTTTGTGTGTTTTCCTTTATCTTCGTGTTCCTTATCCCACTTCAAGACTAAGTCACCCACTTCCAAATCTCGACTGACCGACTTCCTAAGGTCAAACCAACGCTTAACAGTTTGCTGGTGCTTTTCAAATTTTTTCCTAGCCACCTCCCTGTCTTCTTCCAGTTTTTGCAAGGTGTTAATTCAGTGCTCCATGGCGGAACAAGGTATCTCCTGCACCGACTTGGAAAGCTGTAAGGAAGGCAAGAACAAATTAGGGGGTAAGATGGCTTCTTGACCATACACCAAGAAAAAGGGAGAGTTCCCTATAGCAGCTTTAGGGGTTACCCTGTCAGCCCATAAAGCGTTTGACAAAGCAGTATGCCAATTCCTATGATGGTTAGCCACAGTACGTTTCAGAATCTTAATCAGATTTTTATTAGAGGATTCTGCTAACCCATTACCCTGAGGGTAATAATTAGCTGAATATTTCAGCTTTATACCTCTATCTAATGCATACTCAGATAATTTTGCAGAGGAAAAATAAGTCGCATTATCAAATATTAAAGACTCTGGAATACCGAATATGGTAATAATAAAGGAATCAAGGAAAGATATCACCTGTTCGAAATTGACTACCCTCAACGGGATGGCTTCAACCCATCTAGTGAAGTAGTCTATGGCTATCAAAATGTATTTATGTTGTAGTGAAGAGGCTGGTGCGATTGGGCCAACAATTTCTAGACCCCATTGCTGAAATGGGACTCCAGTGACAACTGGCTGGAGAGGTAAGGCTGCCTTTTTCAGTCTGCCTCCTGCTCTTTGACACTCTTGGCACTTCCTGGCGAAAGAATATGCATCTTTGAACAATGTGGGCCAGTAGTACCCAGCTTTGAGTATCTTATGGGAATTAGTTTCTCCGCTGAAATGTCCTCCAGCTGGTCCTGCATGTAGTTGAGATAACACATCATCAGCTTCATGTTTTTCTAGACAACGAAGGAGGACTCCTTCGAAATTCTTTCTAAACAAAATATTATCAATAAGCTGATAAGGTGCAGATTTTAGTCTTAAATCTCTCTTATGACGTGGGTCTAAATGTTCAGGGGCGGTCCCATGCAATAAGAGAAACTTAATATCGTCATACCAAGAATCAGGAGGAGTGGAGACCGGAAAAACTTCCCTTTCAAATAAGGAAGGCTCGCTAAAGAAATGCAGATCTGATTCAACACTGTCTGTAGACCCAGCTGCTAATTTGCAAAGTCCTTGCCCCCTGACAATCTTTAAAGGTTTTATTTCCAGGTCGTATTCCTGAAGTGCTGTGACCCAGTGTGCTCGTTTTTCACCAAGATCCTTCTGTACCAAGAGATTTCTAACTGCAGAATATGGTACAACGACTTTGGTGTGGGACTTCAGTAAGTAAGGCCTGAAATGTTTAACAGATTTGAAAACAGCGAAAGCTTGCTTGTCCACTTCTGGATAGTTTAATTCTGCACCGTTGAGACCAGAACTCGTAAAAGCGATAGGAGCTTCATTATTTTCCTGGTTTTTCTGTGTCAGAACAGCAGCATAAGATGAATCAGAAGCAAACGTATATAAAATGAATGGTTTGGAAAAATTTGGGCTAATGAGGGTGGGAGCTTCAGAAATAGCTTTTAAAATGTCATGAAAAGATTGCTTCTCGTCAGTATTCCATTTAAACTCAGCATCCTTTCTTATCATTTTCTGAAGCGGCCAAACAATTTCTGTAAACCCAGGAATAAATCTAGAAACAAAATTTATCTTTCCAAGAAACGGCTGCATGGAATTCTTTGAGTGGGGCATCGAAATCTGTGAGATGGCATGAGTACGTTCTGGGTCGATATTAATGCCTTGTTTAGAAACAACAAAACCCAGCAACTTACCTTCTGTCACTGAAAAGATAGATTTCTTAGGATTTAACGAAATCCCATACTTCCTGCAACGCTCAAAGACACTCCTGAGATGAATTAAATGATCAGTCCTATTTTTTGAAAAGACGGTAACATCATCAAGATAAATAACGACGAACTTACCAATCAGACCTCTGAAGGCGGTGTCCATTTCCCTCTGAAATGTTGCTCCGGAATTTATGAGACCAAATGGCATTTTCCTGTATGCATAGGTTCCCCAAGGCGTCCTAAAAGTTGTTTTCAGCTGGTCAGCTTTGGATACTAACACTTGGTTGTATCCTGAAAAACCATCTAGTAGCGAAAACATTTCAGATCGGGAGACCTGTTGCAAGATTTTATCCATTGTAGGAATAGGGTAGTTGTCTTTTTCCGAAACCTTATTCAGGTTTCGGAAGTCGACACATAACCTAATGTCACCGTTTTTCTTCCTTACGGGTACAAGATTTGCCACCCATTGTGCATGCCGAACAGGGAAAATTATTCTGGCGGCAAGGAGTTTATTCAGCTCCTTTTTGACAGCTGGTTCTAGGCTGGGGTGCATTTTCCTCATTTTTTGTTGAAAAGGCTTGGCCTCCGGTTTCATAGGAATGACATGTTGCATGATATTAGGATCAAATGTTTTCAGTTCATCATATGTCCATGCAAATATGTCTTTAAATTCTTTGAAGAGTTTAATAAAGGCTGTTTTTTCCTGGACAGAACATGTACTGCCCAGATTTACACATTGAGGGTTTTGCTCAGTTCCTAGATTCACAATGTCAGATTGCATGATGGAGCTACCAGTTTTACAATTCCTTGCAGCTTTGAATTTATCCTTTAAGTCATAGAATTTATCAAGTTTGATTACTGATCTGGGAAAAACACTAACCTGATCGAGAGATTCCTGAACTGAAAAAAGCTTATGTATTACCGTAAAATTGTGTAGGTCCTCATCGTGAGTCATCTCATCCAAAACCGTATCCTTAAAGGTATCTTTAAGAGTCAGAAAATCGATTAATTGCTGGTCGTCATTGAAGACTCTCCAATTTGCTATGTTGTCAGGTATAGAAGGCCTGAACAGCAATTCAACCGAGAAAGCATCAGTAAGGATTCCTTCAGATGGAATCAATCTTGAAACAACGTTAGCTAAAAGATCAGCTTCCTGATTTAGATAACGAGGGATGGAACTAATGTTAAATGCTTCAAATGCTAATAGTAAATTCCATACCTCAGCTTGATAATTTCTCAAGTGTCCAGCTATGCAATGTATTGAATTACGTACCTAACGAACAATAATCTCAGAATCTCCTAAGACTACCAAGGCTTTGGCTCCCAAGTCAATCGCTTTTTTCAGCCCTTGAATGAGGGCTTCGTATTCAGGGATGTTATTGGTGCAATCGAATTCTAATCTGCAAGCAATGAAGTACCTTTTACCATAAGGATCAATCAGTAAGCATCCTGCACCAGCTCCTTCTTTTGACTTGGAACCGTCAAAGTAAAGAGACCAACAACCGTCATTGAGATCTAAATGTGGTGTATCTGGAACTGAAATTTCCGCTGAAACTTGTGTAAAATGACAAATTTTAGACTGCTGGTTTGAATCTAAAACTTTGGAAATTGCAGCCTCAAAGTTCCCAAAAAATGAATCAGTCATGTAGTTACCCATTATGGTATCAGTGAACAAGACTGGTTCATTTGAGTCATCAATTTCAGTGACGGTATGTTTCATGTACCGTTCTCGATCGATTCTAATTTTATTTGGGCGACCCTTATGAGATATCCACAGGTGTGACCAGTCTGTGGCAAAATACCCATCGAGTTTTTGTGACCAATCCCTGCTAAGAAACAAACCATATGCTTCAGGGATGTCAGCGACAATAATATCAATGATAAAGTGCACCTGAGGATTCGACGCCAACCTTATTAACACCTGCTTCAACTTACCTATTACTTTTACATTCGAGCGATCAAGCTGTACGATACTTGTATCACAAGGTTAAGGGACAGCATTAAGTTTTTTACATACAGAGTAAGGCATCACATTTTTAGAGGCCCCTGAGTCTATCATACAGTTATGTACTTTACGATTAAATATTTCAAATGTAAGTAAAAAGGGTGGAGTTGAAGAATCAGACTTCTTGCCTATGGATGATGCATTAACTGAAGCCTTTTTCGAGTTATCCTTATTAATGGTAGAATTATTTTGATTGGAAGGAGTTTTACCAGATTTACTTGAGCACACTCCTGGCACCACTTTATCTCGAATCACAGGTATCTTTAAGAGTTCATATAGAGAAATGTTGGCTCTGCTTTTCTTCAAGTCTTCGATCAAATCATATTCTAACTCAAGGGAGTGTGCAGACTTACTGTTTGTAGGCTGGTCTTTGTTTTGGACAGCTGAACTATTACCTGTAACAGTTGTAGCAGGTTCAGTTGAAGGATGGTCTTTTTTACTTCCGGTGTTGTACTGGTGCTGATTTACATTGAAAACCGCCACATCTTCATCATCAGTTAATTCTGAGGTGTCCCAGAAATGACTGATGACATGGGGTGGTTTTTTGTCATTGTTATCGTTCATTTTTTGGCTATCTTGAGAACTCTGTCCAGAAGACTGAGTTTCATTTTCAGTAGATGTTTCTAGATCTGAAAATATTGATTTGAGGAAGCTATTGAGTTCCTCAACACTGTTGGCTTCAGAGGGTGGAGTTTGTTTCGCAGCTGAACTTTGAAAAGGTTTTCTGAAAAACTGTTTAGGTGGTTCTTTATTTGCGGTATTTTCATAAGTACCCTTTTTTAAATCTATGATCTCATTAGACAGTTTTTTAATGACTCTTTGTAAACCGTCAATATCTAAGGCATCTTGGCCCCTTTTGTCAGATCTTTTAGCAGGACTGTCAGTCTTCTTCCGAGAAGAAGATACTGAATCATTATCTACCTCGGGATTCGCTTTTGTGGCATTCGCATCCTTTTCAACTTTAATCGCTTCTTCAAAGTTTTCAGTTAGGGTAAGTTTGGCCTTCTGCCTGAAAAACATGGATATCTTTCCCGATAAGGCTGAAGTGTAAAATTCAACAGTAACGTCCTCAGTAGGCCTTGAAGTAGCGGGAATCCTATTCCTTAAGGTCAGAAAGCGCTGGTTAAAATCTTTAACCTTTTCTTTGGGGTCCATGCGAATTCTAGATAATTCCGAGACTAAAATAGCAGGAGTCTTGTCATCTCCAAAATTGTTTGTAAATGCAAGATCAAATTCGTTCCAGCTAGTAATGGAACCAGCCGTAAGTGAAAAGTACCACATTGATGCTTTTCCCTCAAACGTATAAGGGAAAAGCCGACAGACCACATCTTCATGTTCCACATCCAAGAGTCGGACTGCCAACATAAACTTTTTTACACGATCTTCCGCTGGCTCTTTCAACTCGGGATTGAACTTAGGCAGTAATTTCTCAGGATGTTTAGGTAAAGGGTGCTGAACGCCAGGGACGGCCACTGCATCCTGAGCTATCCATGGCATATTAGCATTGGGATTCGGGGGATTTGCAGCTTCCATGTTTCTTGGAGTTGGAGGTGGTGAAGGTGGTGTTTGTAAAACATGAGGAGGTGATCGAGGCGGTGATGGTGGTTGACCAGACCCTCCTAAAGCAAGTTCTCCTGCAGAAGAAGAAGGCTGGTTGATGCCTGTGAAATATTGTTGTATGTGAGAATCGGGATGGGCACCTAAAGGCTGTTCTTGTTCTCCCAGAACAGATTCAGAATGACGAGTACGAGGACGTGTAATCTGCAGAAGAGGTAACTCAGTAGGATTTCGCCCAATAAGGTTCGAATAAGCTCTTGTCAAAATTCTACGAGATTCGTTTAAGGCTTGTTCGTACTGGTCTATTTCTTCAGGTAAGTGAATACCGGGAGAATTAAACTGCGAGATCAGGTTTCGAACAGAGTCGCTTACTGGGGTTTCAGTTACTCGTGATGAATGATGAGAGCGTGGTTGTGCAGTAGTGTTAGAATAATCAACCCATATTATTTACCCACATAGACATTAATTCATTTATTTTGTCTTATTTGCCTAGTCCATGAGTCCCACCATGTGCAAGTTGCTAATTGCCTATCCATAGAGGTCAAACTTGCCATTATTGACTCATGGAGCACTTGGGAAAGCCTTAGGAATCAAATCTGCTTTATTCCTGGCCTCCTAGGCGCCCATCTGCTTTATTCCCTGCTTTTTCAGTGTTTTAAGGCACATAGGAAAGCAAGACTAGGTGAGGTGAATCTGCTTTGTTGCCTCTTCCTCCTCCACTCTTTCCTCCATGCAAAAGCATGTATGAGATTCCATTTGACCACTCTTTAGCTTGCCTATGCGCCCTTGCTAATTTGTGGGGTCCTTGATAGATTTGGGATCAGCTTTTTACACCTATGGCGGATTTGCCTATTTTGGGTAAGCCTACTTTATGCTAGATTTGGATGCTTCCTTATGCATTCGATTTGCTCATGTATTCTATATATTCAGCAGCCTATGTTATTACAGGGTTGGCTATTGTACACTCAGTTAATATAATTTTGTGTTACAGCTCCATATTCAGTCTCCATTGTTGATAATTTTGCATGATCAATTGTTAATTGTTGTGGGTGAAATTAATCTACTGCAGGCCTGAATTTCTACAAGTAGATTGGATTTGAGGGGTAGTAGGCTGATTTTTTTTGTTAACAGAGTTGTTTTCATCAGCCATTTTACACTGGCCCTCCTTCTAGCGCCATTGTTGACGGGCGTATTTGGGTAAGCGCACAACGGGGGAAAACGACCCAGACTGGGATCCTTAGGACAGGCTCCAAGCTGTTTGGGGTAGTCGTTCCCGACAGTTTTAAAGGCTCTGTTGGCCTGAGGTCTTATAATACCTATTGATTAGAATTAATGCTACTGATTGTTAGTATTAGGACCTATATTTACAGCTACGAAAATTGATTCAAGTTATATATTACAATGATTGACAAACTGTTAAGTTTAAATTACTTAATACATTTAGCCTTAAATACATGAATAAAACATAAACCTAGACAAGATTAGTATCCTACAGGAGTATGTTGCATGATGTATACACATGTACAATAATTACAAAAAAGAATTGTCTGTATGTAATTCATAAACAAGATCTAATTCAAAAGGATTTTTCAGATAAAATAAATATCATAAAACTATATATAATCCTAATATCCTGATCAGGAGCAGTAAAAGAAATTAACCATGGGATCAATTAATGCTAATAGAATTACTACGTGGATACACCTAGATAATATTTAAATAAGTTAAACATTAACCAGATCCATACAGTAATCAACTACAAATCATATAAACAACAATGTAAATTGCCAGTTACATGACATGATATACTAGCAAAACTGAAAGCATGAAAATCGATAATTACACAAGAAATGTATGCTTGTAAACTTCTACAGAGAATTTTAACAAACATAATAAAGTATAAAAAGGAAACAACAGGACCAGCAGACACCAAAAACACATGTAGAGTATTCAAACAGTAACATATATAGCAGTATCACCAGTTCGAAAGATTGGGGCTGCAGATGGATAGCTGTCCAGAGTCACAAAATCCAAACCCAGTCTTGTCCTTTTCCCTTCTACAAACTATCGACCCTTATCCAATAAACTTTTAACCCTTAAATACAAGTTAATAAAAACAAACATCCTTAAAAGTTTGAGATAACAAGACCAGATTATCCAACTGATTTCTAATTAAAAATGACAAGAGTAATGTGTCATTTTTCAATATAAATAAAATCATCAAGACGATCCATGGGAATCGAAGATTCCAGTGATAAACAACACCTGGAAATCTTGTTATGCGGTCTGGTCCAATCGGTGAGGAGTATAATCTAAAAACAACGATCCAACCTGGACGTAAACAGCACCCATAATACCTATAGCAAATCAAATAATAAAATTAAAACATCAACACAAATAAAGAATGATAAATCATAAATAACAAATGAAATGCAATAAACAAATACCTGTACAAGATCATCAAAATTCAAAAACAAATCGATCCAGCATAATCATAAGTTAACTGGTGCATTAAAGACTTGAATATTGACCCCATTAGAATGATTCGGTGAAGGTGCCCTGAATTGCATGAGCGCGATATGGGCGTTGAGCTCCCGCAGCTTTTCTTCACTCTTTTCGTTTTCATCTTGCAATTTAAGGACTCTCCTTATGAGCTTGTTCTTATGACTCTTCAATCGTGAAAGCTGCTGACCACTCTTATCAGCCTTTGCCCTTAACTCCACATTCTCAGTTTTCATTAAATCCCGACTTGCTACTATTTCATTCATCCTGTCTTCCATTCTATGAACCTTATCCAACAGACAACTAATGAACAGAGGATGAATGGTTTCCCTAGTTCCACGAAAAACAGTCGAGGTTGTTTTAACCTGTTTTTCTTTAACTATAGAATCAGCCATATGATTAACTGAAACTTCCTGCACTTCCTTATCCCCTACTGGAGAATTAATATGATTAAGAGTGGCATCAACTTGCGGCTCGACAACAGACAGAGAAGGAGTTTCGTGTATATCATTATCAACCACAGGGTGACCTTCACCAGTTAAATCATGAATGGACTCAGGATGAACCAGGTTGTTTTTAACAGGCGAAGAAGTAAAGGTTTCTTCATCATCAATCACAACCGTTTCCACTGGAACTTTATTACTTACGGGGATTTTAACCATTTTAGCCTTCGCCATACTCCTGGTCAGCCTTCTAACCAATTTGGACTTGGGTAGATTTCCTCGATGATTCCCAGTTTTATCACTACTGATGGGCGGAGTAACAGGTGACAGAGATGAAATCTTTCTCATACGCCCAGGACCTCTAGGGGTTTGAGAACTGTTCACTGGATTACCCATGGGCTCTTTACAAGGTTCGGAACCATTACGGCTAGGGTTCGACAGAGATTTGTGCGGGGAAAAGAGCGGAGCCGAACTTAAATCTCTATGCTTACTACAGTCATCGGGACTGTTGAACATGCAATGACAGAAGGATGAAAAACCGTTTGACTCTATAAACTGCTCCCATGAGCGACCTGATTTCAACAACTCGTAATCAATCAACATTTGAACCAGACCGTGATGGAAAAGACTGTGCCTGACATGTTTAGGCCCCTTCTTTATGGCGTTTGACATCTTAAATAAACTGTGCAGAAGATAGTAAGGCAAATTAATGGGAAACCCTATAAAGGCAACCATCAGACGAAGATGATATACGTATGCCGAAGATAATCTGCCCTCACAGGTCAAATATCTATGAATTAACTCAAGCACTGAACGCCATTCTTTAAGAAAATATTTACTTGCCACCCCAGTCCGAAATGAAACTTCCTGAGTCGGGTTCTTTAACAGTCATCTCCATTCGGTAATGTCCATCTTTTGGTATTTGAACCACTTTTGCCCAGACAGAGACAGACCCGTTGCAGCTGCTATGGATCTTTCATCAACCTGGAAGCAAAGGTCACCAACCTCAGCTTGGTAATTAACCAGGGACAGGGAAAAGACTCTGGTAGCCTCAGGGTTTGAGTCGGAAAACTTCTCGAAGAACGGCATCCACCCCACATTCCTAACTTTTTCTGCGAGCTCAGGGTTTGAGCTTAACAGGGTCATCTCATAGGGTTCCACCCTCACGACAGGAGCCATCATAGGCCGATTACGAATGCACAACCACACACAAAATACATACCACCACTCGGCCAGAGGCAGAAGACCACGTTGTGAGCACTTAGAACGAAGATTGAGCAACACCAGGTAACGAGCACGGTAAGCCATGCACGAGTGCGGGTTATACTTCTGCGGGTTCGACATGAGCGAAAGCATCGGCGTTTGGAGTGGTAATGGATTGATAACCCAAATGATCAGTATAGAGATATCACACAATTTTTTAGTATAGTTTATGCGCCAGCTAAGTTCACCCTGGCGTAGAAGAAATAGTTGGTTACACGAGATGCGAATTTCAAGTTAATTGCTGGACAATTATATAAATTGGGTCCTGATGAGATTTTTTTCGCTACATTTTGGAGCACAAGCGACCGTTGATATTAAATGAAGCGCATGTTGGTGTTTTTAGGAGCTCACTATGTAGGGAAAGATACGGTGTGCAATATTTTTCAAGCGGGATTATGGTGGCCCACCATGCATGTGGATATCCGGAATTATTATCGCAGCTATGATGTTTGTCAAAGGACAGGAAAACCGTCACAATGTGATGAAATTCCATTACTACCTCAAATAACCTTGCAGGCATATGATAAATGGGTTGTTGGTTTTTTGGGTCCTATCAGTCTGACAAGAAAACGTACTGGTGCACGCTATATTATTATTGTGACTGAATACTTAACCAAATGGGTCGAAGCAGCGCCAGTAAGAATTGTACTACTGTGAATTTATTATTTGAGAATGTCATGACACAATTTGGATGTCCAAATATTTTAATAAGTAGCCAAGGTACACACTTTTTCAACCAATTGATTGCAGGACTCACAGAGTAATTCCATATTCAGCATAGAAGGACAACACCTTATCACCCTCAAACTAATGGAGTTGTCAAAGGCTTTAACAAAATTTTCGAGAATGCATTGAAAAAGGTTTGCAACGTCACAGAGATCATTGAGATCAGAAAACTCCAGCGGTATTATGGGCATATCGCATAACTTGTAAGAAATTGACAAGCCAAACTCCATTTTAGTTGGTGTATGGAAAGGAAGTTGTGATTCCTGTGGAGTATATTGTCTCGAGTTTAAGGATTGTTGCTATCAAAGAGATGATGGATGTCAATGCTGTGGAAGAAAGATTGCCACAACTTTTTCACCTGAAAGAAGAACGTTTTGTTGCAGGATTTCATCAAAATGTGGAAAAACAAAGATTAAAAGCATGGCATGATTGACACATCAAGAGAAATCACTTGAGGTTGGAGGACTTGTTCTTATGTATGACAACAAATTTCTCAAGTATCCAGGAAAGTTGAGAACACATTGGTTAAGACCATATATTGTCATGAACATCACTTATGGAGCTGTGAAATTGCAAAAGTTAGATGTAACATACATTCAAGACTTAGTGAATGGAAGTCGAAAAATGCCGTATCATGATAGCTACAACTTGGTCGCATAAAAGGGAGCAAGAAAGGAGGGAAAAAATGGTTTTTTGTTTTGTTCACAGACTTCTAGTCTACCACAGGAAAAGATGATGTCTCACAGACTCGGTGTCTGGCGCAGACCATAAATTCACGATGAAGACAGATTTTTGCAATAAAAGAAGATCTGTCAACAAAGTAAACTAGTCGTAAGGAGTGTGACGTTGTTGGAAGGAAAGGATATATGGTGAAGGGAAGAAACCAGGTTACAATTACTGCAAAATTGTCGCAAGAAACATGGACAGTGTAAATATGATAGTTGGATGCTAGCCAGTTCCGATAAGATAACTGGAGTGCATTAATTTGAAAAATCCGAGGAAAATTGACGGCGTGCTTTATGGTCATGTCTGTATTTATGGAAATAACTACCATTTGATGTGTTACTTAAATGACGACATGCATAAAAGTTTCCTTAATTATTTGGTCGATGTACCCATATGACTAAAAGGATGAATTCCTTTCTATTAATCACCCACGCATGTGAAGAATGGTTGGAGGGAAAACCGTTGCATACTATCAAACTTCACGGCCAAGTCATTTCATTCTATTCGAATGAGAGAAGATCAATTGTTGTCTACAACTTCAAGATCCAAATAAAAGTACCCAGAGCATGGTCATTTCGACCTCTAATTCTAGTTCAGTTGTTGAATCTGAAGTTGCGAATTTATCACCTACATTAAACATGGAAGATACTGCATGATATGTCTCACTGCAATGTAATATCCCCAAATTTTGAAAAAAAAAATGTAGGCTATCTTTCCTGGACATTAATTATCTTTTGCAGAATATACCTATTGTTTGTTCACTAAATCTAGGTGTCACAAGCTATATTTCCCTTTTATGTATTTTCCTATGAAATGTTGATATGGTTAAGTTACTTGGATTTGTTTACACTATTACTCTGTTGGTATTTACTATTAACATATATTTGCATAAGTTTGTTTTATTACATCTTACTTTCTATTTATATGTCTTGTACTTCGTTTATAGTTTTCTTTATTAAAAGTTATGACTTGTCTTTAACTGTCAAGGAGTGGAGTGGCGGGGTTTGTATCCCTTAAGGGACCAATCAGAGAGTTAAAAAGGTTCCTCCTACTTTGACAGGGTTTACTTAGTTCATTGTGAACTAATGCAAACTTCCACTTTTGTGCAAGTTTCTACATTGACGGAATTTATTTACGATAGTGAAAAGTAACAACATTCTGCAGCATGATAACTACGCTACACTATCCTATTCATAACTTGCATTAAGATGACTAAAGTCCTGAACTAGCGGTGCCTATGTTCTACATTTATGCAGAGTTGATATTTTGGGGTTGAAATCATTACAGTTGTCATTATTTCTATGCTTAAGGTTATACAGCCTTATCCATTTTGATCTTCAGTTTATAGCATGTAATTTTTTTTAAGGTATAAATCCTAATGCATGGTCCTATACTATCGAAAAATATTATGAAAATACCTTTGGGAGACTATGGTATATGCATAAAATATTTATGGCATATTTCATATGCCATAAAACTTTGGTATAACAATGCAAAGGAGGGTTTTATCAAGGGTTTAGTACTAGGGTGGTGGACAATGTGATTTCGTTGTGGGATTGACTGTGGATATATGGGTATGAATTTCGTTAATAGTGGAGACCAGGGTGGTGCATTTATTTCTCCTAGGAAAGTGTGGGAAACGATCCTCATACGTTGGTCTAGTCATGGATGTGATTCATTTGGTTTTGTTCCTGATTGTTTCTGTGGTTTTGGATCTCAAGGGTTTATGATGCATGGAGTAACAGGATTCCCCTACATTGACAGGTATTCTCTTAACATGGTTTGGAAGTGTTGTTTTGTTTGTTGCTTCAGTTGAGGTTCAACATACTCCTCATAGATCTGCGTGTTTGGTTTTGCAGGTGACAGGGGTGGCTCGAACTCGTGGCTTAATGATGGCTCTCTGGATTGTCTGTGCGACCCTTTAAGCGGGTAAGCCATGCGAATTGCATAGGCCATTACCTATGCACGTATGTGTGACAGAGTGTTGCACTCTAGTTTGGGAGGCTTTATCTCTGTGTAATTTTGGTTAATAGACTTTATAGTTGGTTTGGGG
The DNA here is from genome assembly GCA_001517045.1 of Pseudotsuga menziesii. NCBI lineage: Eukaryota > Viridiplantae > Streptophyta > Pinopsida > Pinales > Pinaceae > Pseudotsuga > Pseudotsuga menziesii. The sequence continues at coordinate 33,513 of LPNX010753334.1, forward strand.
CCTTTGTATGGTTTTGGGCATCTGATAGATGCAACTGTATTTATATTTTCCTATGAAGTTTTAATTGTAAATACTTTGGGTGAGTCATGTCTGTCCAGACGAGGACTAAGATCTATAATTAAATTTTGATTTATATTACAATCGTGTGGGTTTAATGTTTTAATGGAAGAGTTATGTGTTTTGGTTTAAATGATGCGAATTCTATGGAATGACAATTCCATTCCTTGCAATGGCACTATGTGAATCATGTATGTGTGCATTTTACTTCGTAAGCATTATATTTGTCGAATGTATGGTTTATTATCATGGCTGGGGTTTATTATTATGACATTTAGCTTAGCATACTGCTGCACATATGGTTTCTATGTTTTATTAAGGTCATGACTATATATGTGTTGATAGTAGGGTTTAATTATCCTTCTCGGCATTATATTCGTTGGGTTTGATTTTAATTTTTATCTTGGGCTGAGGTTTTACCTCACGACCATGAGCCTGGCTTGGCCTTTAGGTGAATACGCAGCATGCTCATTTTGTTTTTATGTTTATTTTAATTATGTAACTGTGTAGAAATGTAAAATAGTGTATAAGGTTAGGGTTACAGTCATTGTCTTGGAAGCCGTGACTAAGCCCTTAGCGAATACACAGTCAGTGAATATAGTGTTTGATGTATATAACTGTGTATTTGGTTTATGCTAGCACATCTCATATTGGGTTGAAATGCAGGTTTATGTTGAATGTTTTATGGGCATCCGGTAATGCGAATTCTTCATTGTCTGGGTTACAGTGTTAATATGTTGGTGTTTATTATGTCTTGTATTTATCATTAATACCTACAGTATTCGATTCCTAGCATGTAATTGATTTGATGTTGTTTTTAATAATGCAAGCCTACAGGATTCAATCTTGGGCTTTCCTAACACCTAGGTTGTCCTAACACTTGGACTGGTGTTTACATAGCATTATGTTTTTTTTTTGGCAATGATGCCGACAGGATTCGATCCTGGGTTTTTAAATGGATTATTTCGGTTAATAAATTGGTTTATATCATGTATATATTTGATTCTTGGTTTTTTATTAGAATAGTTGAGATAATTTTAATGATATTTATGCCTACGACCAAACCTTAACAAGTTTCGATGGTTGGCTTTTATGTAGAGGTTTTTATAATGGAAAATGTATGGGGTTTGTTTAAGACTTTATCATTGTTATGTTTCATTATAGGATTAGTATTTAAACTATGTTTAAGTCTATGAACCGTGTTTATGATATAGTTGTTATAATGTATTTGTTAGATGAATTAGTTATAAGCGTGATGGTGATATGAAATCTGCCAACAGTGGAAATGTAGAGTTGGATTTTAATATAAATAGTTATGATTTTGTGTATTTAATTAGTTCCTTTTGGTTGATAGTTTATTAGTTATTTTTAATATGATATAATCCTAGTTTTAATTCCTTCCACTCAAAGATTAGAACTCTGGTCTGTGGGTTTTATAAATTTGTTTATTTGTATGTAAACTTTATTTTACTTTTGCATAATTACAAAGAAAGTTGAATTTAAAATATGAATGATAGAAGAGTAATGTGAAAATAATAGATACCATACTTTTCCTATGGTTTTGAGAACTGATAAAAGCATGTGACAATCTAAATCCATAGTAAGGATTATAATCTATATTTTCCCAACTATGCAACCATGGTTAAGCAAACAAAACACTCTTGTAGCATAATCTATATTTCTACGGTTTTTATGAACATGTAAACTAAATAACCCAAGCTGCTCTTTAAGGTTATGTAAACAAAAAAACCTAGATACAACAAGCATATAATATTAATATTTACTTTCCAGGTTCTAATCCCTTGATTTAATAGGAAACTGTATGAATTGTAAGGAATTATAAGAAACCTCATACCTACAATTTGAAGTTATTTTAATGGCTAGAAACCCTGCACACTCAAACACACAACATTAACAAGGACATAGACAGTTATGACCTCTGTTCAGTTAACCAAATAACTTGGGAACTACCACGTTCCACCCAACCATGACCCAAAACCATTTCTAGTTTCAATCTAGATCCCCCCAAGATGGGTCCAACATGCAAGTAGTTTAGAGATCCTAAGGTAAGGTTTCTCTATCTAGGATAACAGGTTCTGCACCTATTGGCTTTTTGTCTTGGTAAAAATGCTCTCCAAGAACTCTCTCAAGAAAATAATTAGGTAGCATAGATGGAAAAATCAAAGATCCCCACGCCTCTCTTTGGCATGGGTATTTATAGACAAATTTTTAGGAAAAATGGAAGTTAAATCAAGAATCATTTGTTTTCTTGAAATAACCCTTTTTACTTAATTTAGGTGAATTTCATATTTATTTAATTTAACTTGGGAAATTTTTGTTCCTACTTTGACTCTTTTAGGTATTTAATATTTAAATAATATTAGTAATAAATAATAATACATAGATCCTTTCATTATTATTCATAGTTACTAGTATTAATACATATGCTTACTCTTTTATTCACATTATATATAAACTATATATATACATATACCATTGTTAACATTTTACTTTAGGTATCATATAGCATGATCCCTAATCACAGGATACTTTTCTTTTTAGCTTATAGTCACTTCTTATTAAGGCCTTTAGGTAGGGGTTAGGTCAACTAGGTTAGGAAACTCTAAACCTCCTTGCATGTTGGATTACCTCGTATAACATGGTAGTTCTTCAGTACTTGATGAGAAACAAAAATTCAAAATTTCATTTAATCACTTAAAAATAAGTAAGATGAGATCAATATTTTATCAGATTCATTTTCAGTCAACATATTAATTTTTCAGTAACTCCTAGCGTTTATTCAGAGCCCATACTCAACGCTAAGAAACAGGGAGTTACAACATAGTGTAATTCCATATATCCTCGCTCAACACTAATGCTAGGATGTATTTGTAGGATACACCTAGGGATGCAATGGCTAAGGATTCAATGTTCCAGAGCTTATGCTCAACATTAAATTGGAATGCTCCAAGGCTTATGCCCAACACTTCCAATTCTTATATTTTCATTTGTTTCAGAGCCTTATGCTCAACACAAAGGTTTCATAACTCATGTTCTCCAAATCCTCTCAAACAACACAAACATTAAATACTCATGTGCTCCAGAGCCTCTCGCTCAACACAAAAATCAAATACTCATGTGCTCCAGAGATTCTCGCTCAACACAAACATCAAATACTCATGTGCCATAGAGCTCATTCTCAACACAAATATCTCATAAATTATGTGCTTCACGGTCCACGCCCAACACATGAATTAATATAGATAAAACATATGCATTTGTCTTACGCCCAATATATCAAACAAATCATCATTCTCATGTGCAGTGGGGCCTTATGCCCAATATATAAATGAAAACATCAAAGCAACATCACATGCAATGGGATTTATGCCCATAAGTGTCAGGTCAAAAATTCGGGATATTACACACAATAGCAGGCTACTCAAGTCCCTCAACAAATTCCAGTCCCTTCGGTTAGACCATCCAGAAAATCAAAGGAAGACCAACCAGGTCCATCAGTTACTTCATGGGGTAAGTGCACAGGTAATAGGAAGTGAAAGGAGAAAGAAATGACACCACCAATACCACCATCAGCACCCGAGGAAGAAGAACACTCTGAAACTAGACATATGTCTCCACCATGCATTCCACCAAGGAGTTCAGATGCACTGAAGATTAAAATTCCAAAGAAGTTGGGGGTCCCATTGGTTCCACCATCAGTGCCAAAAAGTATTAAGGTACTGAAGGATATTTTTTTGAACTTGAATAAGTTATCCATTGAGGACCAGGACACCAAGATACATAAATATTTGGATAGGCATACGTATATGGTAACTCTACAGGAAATACCAGATGCGTCAAAGCCTTCATTCCAATGGAATGGGCGAGAGGACTAGAACAGTTGAGACTATTATCTTTGCTATACATATTTCCAATCTTCAGCCATAGCACATAAGTGAATAGCTTTTTCCTGACAATTGTTGGTATCATTTCACGGAGGATTCATTTGGTTGGATGAAGTGCATTCTGTGGATGTCGGTCTAATTGTAGTAATAACAGGTCTCCCAATGGCAGGTATGAACCCAACACCATATTTACAAAAATATCAGGAAATAGTGATGATAGAAACGTTTAAGGACAAGTATGACTTGTTCAGGGCCAATAGAGGGTTCCTAATCTCATCCATTAATGACTATACCGTTCACTTTGTTGCGAAGGTATTATCCTATAAAATGTTGCGCAAGCTAAGATCAACCTAGTGTATTGTGGGTACGGTCGCTTTAGTTGAACACTGTGCGGAGGGAGTTTAGATTAATTGGTCGTAATTTCTGTTGAATGAATTGCTAGAAGACATAGTTATGTCACAGGGAAGTGGTAGATATTTCCACTACACCTGGCTATTAATTTTAATTTTATTTATTGTCTCGTCTGACCCACCACACTATCAACCCATGGATATACCATTTCACTGTAGGGGATCCATATAAAAGAACCTCTGGTTCACACATGAAAACAAAGAAATGCAACATGATAGTAATATCGATTTTTTTATGCATTGAGAGGCCCTGATGGATCAGGTCCGGAAATAGACAAGACTTGAGGATGGCTCTATTAGACGGTTCTTCCAAGTCATTATGCTTCAAATTGGAGTGCATCATGTTATGATACATCTATGACAAGACCCACAATGCCAATGGTTGGTGATGCAATTTATAATGAGTGAAGAAGAACTTAAAGCTATTGTTAATGAATGGTCGAAGGAATGGCATGTCCCTGTATCAAAGGGCCAAATAGTAGTTGATGATCTCGAACAAGACAAACCACCCTCATCGAAATAGAAATATCAAGAATAGGACTCGTAGGACGATGCGCAGGATCATGATCCAATTCAAACTGGTTCCAGCTCGACTCTAACAGACCAAGATGTCCAAAAGAAAATAAAGGAGGTTGCTACACAACAAGTGGAGTCTAAAATAAAGAAACGGAGAAAAGATGACGGAACTACCAATACATTCAACATTCTTTTGGGATTAATAATCCTCCTGTTGACGGGCGTATTTGACTAAGCCCGCAACGGGGGAAAACGACCCAGTCCGGGATCCTTAAAACAGGCTCCAAGCTATTTGGAATAGTCCCTCCCAACAGATTTAAAGGCTCTGTTGGCCTGGGATCCTAGAAAACTAATGGTTACAATTAATGCTACTGATAATCAATGTTAGTCCTATGCTTATAATTACAAATATTAATCCAAGTTATATATTACAAGAATCACAAACTGTTAAAAAATGAAACAATTAACCCTAAGAACATGAACCTAGACAGAGTTCGTATCCTACCACGTCATGTTATAATTATATACACATGTACAGTAATTACAAAAGGATAATCTGAATATAATTAATGAAAATATCTAACTCAACAGGATTCTTCAGATAGTACAAAAAGCAGAAAATAAATAAAATACAAATCTGATCTAATTCCTATCCTGATCAGGAGCAATTAATTAATTTAACCTGTAACCGACAGATGTTGATAAAGACACTGTATGTAAACATTTGCTGATATTTAAAACATTCAAATATTGCAAATTCATACAAGCATCGTTACACATTATGTAACAACAATATCAATTATTAAATACAAAACATGACATACCAACATAGTCAAAAACAGGAACAGCCGATACCTAATAAATAATATTTGCACAATTCGTCAAGGAAATTATAACAAACATCCATTATATGGGAGAGCGAATAGCAAAACTGAAAGATACTATAAATCACATATAAAGTTTCAAAACTGTAAATGTGTGTACAACATCACCAGTCCAAACGCTGTAGCTACTGACAGCTAACTGCCTAGAAACACAGGTAGATAGAACCAGCAGTTTTGTTCTCACTTCCCCAGAGTATCAAACCCCTATCATGTTTACTATCAGCCCCTTTAAATACATTTTGAATTTCCCCAAAATAACCCTCTCAAAGAGCTAATAACAACCAACATTGTAATCGCTAACAGATATCACTTAAAAACGACAAGTGGAACATGTCGGTTTTTTTTTTCAACAAACGCACAGCTATTCCATCCATCACATAGGATCGAGGACATAAACGAGATAACAGCACCTGTAAAACAGTCCTTCAAAATCGATTTGTCTCCAGAAATAAAGGGATCGTCCAAATAACCGAAATCATCAAAATCAGGGAAAGAGATATTCATAATGCTATCTGCGATGCAACACACAAGAAATATAATTAAAACATAATTAAGATAGTAACAACTAAAATCATTCACAAATCAATTTAAAATAATGAAATACCTGCAATCGATCATCAAAATAACATATCACCAAACACTACAGATTGACTGGAGCGTTAAAAACCTGGATATTAATTCCACTAGACTGACTTGGAGAAGGAGCTTTAAATTGCATGAGAGCGATCTGAGCATTGAGCTCACGCAACTTTTCCTCACTCTTTTCATTCTCATCCTTTAACTTAAGAACCCACCTTATGAGTTTGTTTTTATGATTCCTCAGTCGTGAGAGATGCTGATTACTTTCATCAACTTTTGTCCTTAACCCCGCATTATTAGCTTTCAATAAATCTCGGCTCGCTACTATTTCGTTCATCTTGTCTTCCATTCGACGAACCTTGTCTAACAGACAACTAATGAATAGAGGGTGAACAGTTTCCCCAATTACACGAGGAACAGCCGAGGTTGTTTTAACAGGCTTTTCATTTACAACCGAATCAGTCATACAATCAACTAGAACTTCCTGAACTTTCTTATCCACCGCTGGAGGACTAACACGATCAAGGGTGACATCAATGCCAGGCTCAACAGGCTAAACTTCTACAGACAGCGAAGGATTTTCAGAGACATCTTCAACAATCACAGGGTGACTCTGCCCAGCTAGATCAGCGACAAAACCACGATGAATCACATCACCATTAACAGGTGAAGGAACAGTGACTTCCTCATCATCAATTAACACCGTTTCGACTGGAAGCTTAATATTCACGGGGTTTTGAGCCATCTTGGATTTCACCATACTCCTGGTTAGCCTTCTAGCCAGCTTGGATTTGGATAATTCTTCTTGACAGTCCCCAATTTTATCACTATCATTTGGCGGAGTAACAGGCGACAAAGGTGAGGTCTTCTTTGCACGCCTAGACTCTGGAAATGTATGAGGAGAGTTCATTGGATCACCCTTAGGTGCTTGAGAGGGTTCCACACTCTTAAGGCTAGGGTTTGACGTAGGTTTGCTCAGAGAAGCTGAACCTAAATTTTTATGTTTTCTACAGTCACCTGGACTGTCAAACATACAATGACAAAACCCTGAAAAACCATTTGATTCTATGAACTGCTCCCATGAGCGACCAGACTTCATTAACTCATTCTCAATTAACATACGCACTAACCCGTGGTGAAACAGACTGTGGCTTACATGTTTCGGTCCCTTCTTTATGGCGTTTGACATTTTAAACAAACCGTGGAGAAGATAGTAAGGGAGATTAATGGGAAATCCTATGAAAGCAGCCATCAAATGAAGATGGTATACATAGGCCGATGACAACCGACCTTCGCAAGTTAAATACCTATGAATTAACTCAAGCACTGGTCGCCGTTCTTTGAGGAAATACTTACTTGCAACTCCTGTCCGAAAGGAAACCTCTTGCGTCGGGTTCTTCAATAGACTCCTCCATTCCGTAATCTCCATTCTCTGATACTTGAACCACTTTTGTCCAGACAGAGGCAGACCTGTTGCATTTGCAATCGACTTCTCATCAACTCGGAAGCACAAGTCACCCACTTCTGCTTGGTAGTTCACCAGGGACAAAGCAAATACTCTGGTGACTTCTGGATTAGAAACAGAAAACTTTTCAAAGAATGGCAGCCACCCGACATCTTTAACCTTTTGCAAAAGCCCAGGGTTTGAATTCAACAGGGTTAATTCATAGGGTTCGACTCTCACAACAGGGGCCATGACTAATCGTTTACAGATGCCTAACCATGCACAGAATAAATGCCACCACTGAGCCGAAGACAGAAAACCAGGTCGTGGGCTTTTGGAATAGAAACTCAGCAGCACTAAATAATACATAGGATAAGCCATACGTGAATACAGGCGAAACCCTTGCAGGTTCAGCATGATCGGAGCCATCACTACTCGGAGTGATAAACACAAATGACGGTTGAAACCCTGAAAGAGTGATGTTATCTCCATCTAGCCTGAATTAAATGACAAGAGAGCTCGAGGTGTACGTAATAACAAGTGCTCCACTGGTAGACAGACACGACAAGGACCAAGTACGTGGAGAACAGGGTGAGTATGATTGTCATAATAACACTCTGAATTCATGATAAGTGTGACTCGTGTTACAAAACAATCGTTAAAACCATAATACATATGTTCCCAAACATATATTTGGCCTACTCATCAAAGGTGGCGAAGGATCATAAACCATATAATTTGAAACCGAAACTTTGAATACCATCATACACCAATTAATATCAATATGAATAATGATTTACAAACTTTAGGATATGGCATACGAAATATGTATCTAAGCTTCAATGGAGTAACAAGGATTAAACCTTTGATCACCATAACTCACCTTTGCATGAAAACCATGGTAACACCATCTCATTAATGTGTCTAGCAATGACATCTACGAAACCGATTTAAGGAGACATGAGCAACTAGGATATACAACATCAAGCATAAAGACCATGAACACTCATGTGTC